>OZ034806.1:26056956-26656956 GCA_964028335.1 Altica lythri | reverse complement strand
AGTGGCTCCCACTAATGAACCTATTGTAACTGTCCTTGTAGACCTTGTAGACCCCAATAAAACCATTGACTCTCGCACTGCTCAAGCAATGAATCCACAAGATTGCCCAGGATCGTCTGGTGTAGTCGTAAAGAAAAAAATTAAGAGGGAATCCCGTTCAATTCAGCCTAGACAAAAAAGTGAAAGACTAATGAAAAGTGAAACAGATGCAAAGTGTGGCCTTTGTTTTTGTAATTGGAAAGACTTTCATGGCAAACAAGATTGTATACAGTGCCTTAAATGGATATGTGGCGTATGCAACAACGGAAGTAAGGATCCTTATTTCAAATGCGATTACTGTGACGATTCAGAGGCATCAGAGCCGTTGGAATATCATCACGATTCTGAAGCCGACGTAGATTTTATACCTAGTGACTAGTGAATGAGTCAAGAGTTACCTAAGAGTTAGAGTTAAGAGTTTTTTTTGTAGGTATTTTCAGTTGTTTCTGTTACCTAAGAGTAAGAGTTAAGAGTTTGTTTTACATTTTAAGTTGTTTCTGTACCTATATATAAGTTTAATACATTGTTTGAACATTTTTTGTCGTTATTCTTTAATAATAATCAATAAATCGACTATTTATGAAAATTTCGAAAAGACAAAAGTAGCTATGGGTTAATTTTATCTTTTTCTAAACGAATCCGGGGTAACCTGGTCATTTAAACCAATAAAAATGCTAATTTCATTAAAATTTCCAAAAGTGACCAAGTTGCCCCAAACTCGGGGTAACTTGGACACCCCAGAAATAATTTTTTTTTCTAATATACAACAAAAATATGACTTACTACAAACTTCAACTCTTTCCTTATGTTATTGTCGGTTTGTACAAAAACTTTGGTCCAAATCCGTCAAAAAATAAAACAGATATTTGGGAAAAAGTCTCAAAAAGGTGTCCAAGTTACCCCAGATTACAACAAACCGACGACGATATCGTTAAGAATTGTGTGAACACCTATATTGCTGGAAATGACAGTGAAGACGAGGCACAGATTCCGGAAACAGAAATAAAGAACATTCCAATGAAGCTAGCTTTAAATGCGTTGGAGACGGTGCATCAGTACTTTGAATACGCGGCGGTTGTTGATCAAGCAATATTCGACAAAATTTATGAGTTAGAGAAAAACATTCAAAATACAAAAACAGAAACCCAAACGAAATTGACGGATTTTTTTCAGTGTAAATAAGTTCTAAATATGTAAAATAAAATTACATAGTTCTAAATATGTAAAATAAAATTACATAGTACACGAATTTTTGTTTTGTTTTCGTAAGCATTTGAAAATATTTACTACATTCGTATTTGCTGTGACTTGTTATTACTGCGTACCTCTATAAGAGAGAAACGCTACCCATGTACCTACCTGTATTAGCGAGAAACTCGGGTTAGTGAGAAACCTCTATAAGCGAGAATGTGATTGTTCTCCCCTGAACTCTCGCTTATCCAGGTTTGACTGATAGATATTCTTTTAATTTTATGTATTTTTTAGATGTCTAAACCAGGGGTTCCCTAAGTGTGCGCCGTAGAAAGCAAAGGGGCGCCGTGAGTCGATCCTCTTATTATTGGACACCACAAATATTGGCGGGTACCTTTTTGAGTGTTCGCATCGGAAACGAACATAGCGTCGTGGAAATATTTTTTGATCGTCGCATTGCCGTCGTTCACTCGCCAAAAAGTGCCTACTCTCTTGAAAACCGTTAATACCATAACCCTCCCACGTCTTTACCTGCCCGCGCTTGCTTGCTCGCATCGCAATGCCCGTTTATTTACCTACAAGTGTGCCACGCGACGGACGTTTTGTTTGTTGTTGTTTTATTTCACTTTATTTTCCTTCAAATACCTCACGCAAAATGGACAGATTTTTATTAAATAAACAAGTCGGTAGTTCAAGTGGTAGTGATAAAGCATCTACTAGTGGCGGTGGGAAATCAAAGAAGCGAAAATATCGTAAATACGATGATAGCTATTTGAACTTTGGTTTTACTTTAATAGAAGTAAACAATGAAGAAAAACCGCAGTGTGTGCTTTGTTTGAAAATACTATCATCCGAATGTAGACTTCCAAGTAAGTTAAAGCGACATCTCGAGACAATTCTTCCAACTATGGCTGATAAATCGCATGATTTTTTTCACCGGAAATTACAAAATTTAAATAAAACGAAAAACTTATTCACTCAGCAGGCCTCAGTACCTAAAAAAGCACTGTTAGCATCATTCAAGGTGGCGTACAGGGTGGCAAAATGCAAAAAACCTCATACTATTGCAGAAGAGCTTATTCTAACGGCTGCTCGCGACATGGTAAATATTATGATGGGAGAATCAGCTGAAAAATTAATTTCCAAGATACCCTTATCTGACAATACTATCAGTCGAAGAATCCATGACATTGCTGAGGATCTCAATTTCCAATTAATAGAAAAAATGAAAGGCAAGGATTTTGGTTTGCAACTTGACGAGGCTACTGACAGTAATGATGATGCACATCTTATTTGCTACGTACGCTCTCTGGCTGACAAAATCATTGTCGAAGACCTTTTATTCTGCAAAAGCATTACCGGAAGTACGAAAGCCCAAGACTTGTATGAAATTTTAGACAAGTTTATTACAGAAAATTGTTTGGATTAGAAAAAATGTATCGGTGTATGTACTGATGGTGCTCGATCGATGTCTGGCAAGTATGGGGGAATACAAGCGCTTATTCGTAAGAAAGCACCGAATGCTATGTGGACCCATTGCATCATCCATAGGGAAGCTCTGGCATCAAAATCAATGAGCTCTGAACTGAACCAAGTACTGGAATGTGTACCTAATTAGTGCGGTAAATTACATAAAAACAAGGCCTCTAAAGGCCAGACATTTTAAAAAACTATGCATAGATATGGGAGCTGAACATACAGCCCTGCTGTACTTCTGTAATTCACGATGGCTTTCACGTGGAAATGTTTTATTTCGTGTGTTTGAATTACGCGAAGAAATTTGCACTTTTTTACAACAAGAACGTCAAGAAAATGCCAAATATTTTACTGAACCTGATTTTTTGCTTAAGCTAGCATATTTATGCGATGTGTTTCAGAAATTAAACAATTTAAATCTGTCTATGCAAGGCAACAACACCTACCTTCGGAGAGGATTGCGGCATTTAGAAAGAAACTACAGCTATGGATAACAAAGTTGAAAGAAGGCGGCGGTCAAGATAGCTTCCCGCAATTGTATAATTATGCGGCATCAAATGAACTGGTTATTTCACAAGACCTGATCGCCCTTTTCACGGAACACCTAGCGAAGCTCACCGAATGGTTTTCGAAGTATTTTGCAGATGATGATGTTGAAAAATTTGCGTGGATCCAAGACCCTTTCCATGCACAAAGTCCACAAGGATTTACATCACAAGATGAAGAGAGTCTCATTGAACTCTCTTGCGACAGCAGCCTTAGAACTAGATTCGCGAGTGTCGATTTGGTGGAGTTTTGGTTATCGATTCAAAATGAATATCCAAATTTAACTTCCAAAGCATTAAAAACTTTCATTCCGTTTGCAACATCATATCTATGTGAAGCTGGGTTTTCAGCTGTAGCTGTGATAAAAAAACAAATATCGCTCAAAGATCAATGTGGAGCAAGAAATGAGAGTAGCAGTGTCAAGTCTTATTCCCCGCTTTGAAAAAATGTGTGGAGATCACCAAGCTCACCCTTCACATTGATTTGACTAAGTAAATATCGTATTTAATTTTTGTTTTTTCTTAAGTCTTTGTTGTTGTTTTCCTTTTAAATTCTTTTATAATAAAAAAAGTCAATTTTGTATTGTGGTGTTTTAATTTTCGTTACGACCAACCTAACCTAACTATTATTGTAGGTACCTATTTCTTTCGACAATTTCCTCAAATAGTTAACTAGGAGAGGGCGCCGTGAAAAAATATTAAACTTGTAACTGCGCCGCGGGTTACAAAAGATTGGGAACCTAAACGTAAGAGAGCTTTGTCTCGAAGTGAACTTCATAAAATAGCTGAGAATTTTGGAGAATTCTCCGACCAATATGATTGGGATCCATTTGAAGCTTCTAAAGCGATTATGTTTGTAGTTCAGAAGCAGATTCGAGCTCAACATCGGATTCAGAAAGTATAGAAAACATACAGAAGTTTATATCGAGAAAAAAAGTAAAATTGAATCCAAAACCAAACCCAAGCACTATACAATCAAACATCGATTCTGAAACAGACTTAGGTGAAGGAAGGACCTAGCCAAGTGTCAGAGCCGAACGTAGACCAAGAGGATAATTTAAATCCAGAACAGAACTCAGGAAATAAATGACCAAAATCCACAACAGAACATAGCCTTGCCTTCTTCGTCAAATTGGGGACCTGTAGCAGGTAGCTATAAACAAATACCATATTTTACGATCGAGTCAGGAGTAAATTCGGAAGTAGCTGCATTACTGGCAAATGGTAAACCGGGAGATTTTTTTGACGCCGTCTTCGATAACAGGGTTTTCAGCATGATTTGTAATCAAACAAATTTATATGCAACCCAGGGCCTTATGAGTACAGATGCTAAACCAATCTCTCGCTTGCATAAGTGGGTTCCAACAACAAATACTGAAATCAGAAATTTTTTGGGATTAGTTGCATGGATGGGTTTGGTAAAAATGCCAAAAATTGCAGACTACTGGAGCAGTGATGAAATTTTCACTAATAATTTTGCAAAGAAGGTCATGTCAAGGAATCGATTTGAAACTTTGTTGAGGATGATAAATTTTGCTGATAATTCGTTGGCAGATCGATCTGATAAATTGTACAAACTAAAGCCTCTAATAGAAATTTTTAGTGGCTAATTTTAAGTCGTTATACGTTCCAAACGAATACATCTGCGTCGATGAGACACTCTTGCCATTTAGGGGAAGATTAGGCTTTAAACAGTACATAAAAGCTAAACGACACAAATATGGCGTGAAGTTTTTTAAGGTGTGTTCTGGTCTTGGATATACATATAACTTAAAAATATATGCAGGAATAGAAAATATTCATAAGGTCACTCCAGAACGTATTGTACTTTATCTTATTGACGACTTGCTACATCAAGGAAGGACACTTATAAATAAATAAATAAATAAATAGATGCTTTATTTTAGCTTTTTAGCTACAATATTACAATTTGTTAAAGATAACAGTTTTAAAAAAAATAAAATCGTGTACAAAATTAACATTAGACTTGAAAATACATTTTTCTAAGTTTATTTTTAAAGATACCTATATTCTTTATTGTTTTAATATCTGTAGGAAGAGAATTATACAGCCGTAACCCTTCTACCAATAATGATTTCTCAAATATATTTGTATGATACCGATCGATAAAATAATCTGCTCCCGTTCTTAAATTATAGGTCATCATATCAGATCTTTTTATTAAAAATCCTGACATAAATTGTGGTATTAAATTATTTTTTATTTTATGAATAAAAACCAAATTGGCTTCCTCAACCATTTGTTTTATATTTAGAAATTTTAATCTGGATAACATATCATTTATACCAGTATACCTACTGCATTTTAGCAATATTCTCATGGCTCTATTCTGTAAAATTTGAATTTTGTTTTATGTTCTCATTAGTACAATATATTAATAGTGAAATGCAATAAGTAAACTGGGGATATATTATCGCATTATAAATTATACGTCTCGACCAGTCTGATAATTTATACGCTATCCTCCCAAAATATCCTATTTTTTCCCCAATTTCTTACACATATAGTCTACATGGACATTTAAATTTAATTGAGGGTCTAGTATGACTCCTAGATATTTTATTTCTTGCACTTGTTCTATTGGCACAGAATCGATTTT
The DNA here is from genome assembly GCA_964028335.1 of Altica lythri. Classification (NCBI taxonomy): domain Eukaryota; kingdom Metazoa; phylum Arthropoda; class Insecta; order Coleoptera; family Chrysomelidae; genus Altica; species Altica lythri. The sequence continues at coordinate 26,651,085 of OZ034806.1, read as the reverse complement.
TATTTTAAAATTACCCTGAACAAATGATTTACAATTATGCCTCGTACCAAGAATCATGCATTTTGTTTTAGAAGGATTTAATTTTAATCTTTTATACCCTAACCAATTTTTTAAGATGTTTAGATCTTTATTTATTGTTTGGACTACGTCTTCAAAGTTTGTTCCTGATACTGACACAACCGTATCATCTGCATATAAATTAATAAAACTATTACATATATATCTATTTACATCGTTTATGTAGAGTATAAAAAGTAGAGGACCCAAAACACTTCCCTGAGGCACGCCACAATTAACCTCAGCTTTTTGTGATATTTTACCATCTATTTTAGTCGATTGATGTCTATCACTTAAATAGTTTTCTAACCACCTAAGAACTGTCCCCTCTATTCCGAATACTCTACAAACTTCTATCAATTTTTTCGGATCTATGGTCTCAAATGCTCTTTTTAAATCTATAAAAACACTTACAATAATGTTACCCTCATCAATTTGTTTTTTCCACTTTGACAATACAAACTGACACGCACTTTCACAGGAATGTTTGCTTCGGAATCCAGATTGACCAGCATAGAATATGCAGTTTTCTTCTAAATACTGCATTAACTGCTCATGCACTAAGACTTCTAAAATTTTTTCAGCAACAGGGAGTAGATTTATCGGCCGTAGTTCCTCTGGCTTCTTGGGATAGTTAACTTTTGGCACTGGTATAACAACACTACTTTTAAACGCGTTAGGCACGACTCCAGTGATGTATTTATTATATTTAACAAAGGATAACCAACCATATCAAATAAATTTTTGAGTGTATTTACAGACAACACCGCATCCGCCGTTGCCTTATTTTTTAAATTATTTATTGTTTTCTTTAACTTATTTAATGAAATTTTTTCGAACCCTGCAAATCTGGTATTTACTTTAAATTTTACTTCTGTAAATTCATCATCTGGTGAATGAATACTTTTAACGATGTCCTGGATACTGTTTACAAAAAAGTTATTTAATGAAGTTTCTATATTTTCATTCGTTTTTCCGGTATCGATGCACGAGTAATCTATACATTTATTGGTTTTATTTACGATTTGTTTAAGAGTTTTCCACATTTTCTTACTATCCTGGCGATTTTCACTAATTTTCCTTTCGTAATAATCCTTCTCCTTCTTGCGCATTATAGCAACAACTTTATTTCTTTGTTTCTTGTAGTCCCCAAAAACGTTGATACTATTTGTAAATTTAAAAATATTATACAATCTATCCCTCTCCTTCTGTTCTCTTCTTATTTCTTCATCAATCCACAGATGATTTTTTCGGAAACAAACTTCTTTTTGTGGTGATATCTTTTCAATAACTTCTGTTACATTCTGAGTAAAATTTTCGTATAGAGCATTTACGTCAGTTGATGAATAATTCCACTCTTTTTCTATCAATTCTAGACTGATTTCTCGGAGTTTAGAAGAACTTAAGTCTCGAAAATATTTTTTTCTTCTGTTGTTGTGCTTCTATAGTTTAACTGTATTCCAATAGTTTCATGATCACCTATGATTGGATACATCCTATCTGTTTCTTTTATCTCAGAAAAATTTGTTTAAACATGATCAACTAACGTTTTAGAGTCACTAGTACATCGTGTAGGTTTAGTTACAATTTGCTTAAATCCTAATGTAGTTGTAATATTTAAAATTCTTTTCGCATGATGGGAGTTTTCCAGCATGTTTATGTTGAAATCGCCTGCTATTATTGCACTGTTCCTCATTATGTAGTCTACATCCAAAATTGATTCGAACTTATTAAAAAAGTCAGTTATGTTTATACCATTTGGTGACCTGTAGACTCCACCCAATATTAGCTGTTTCTTCGCGAGATTTAATTTCACTAAAATTCTCCAATATTCTTTACTTTTTTCATAAGTTCTAAGTGTTTCACACTTTACACAATTTTTAACATATATGATGACCCCTCCTGTATGACGGCTATCAGAATATGTAATGAAATTGTTGTACCCTTTCACAGCAATTTCTGAGTCTTCTATATCTTGAGTAACATGAGTTTCGGTAACAATGACTGCCATAGGCTTGATCTGATTTATTGTTTGCTCAAGCTGAATATGATTTGTTGTCTGTCCTTGTATATTTATAAGTAAAATAAGACTGCTTCTATCTGCCTGTAATTGCTAAATGTCGTACTTGATTTTCTCTTTTATTATATCTAACTGTCGTTTGTAACTAGGACAATTTGTATCAAATACGTGATGATCGTAATTATTATTCGAAATTTTTAAAGTTTGAGAAGCATATTTACAGTTTGTACATACTAGTGTTTCACAATCACAGTTAGCCTGCTTATGATTTCCACTACACATTGGACAAATATCTCCCATGTTTGTACATTTTTCAGCACGATGTCCAAAACGCCAACATTTGAAACATCTTAACACACTAACAAATTCATAATACCGATAACTGTTCCAACCTACGTGTAAACGATCTTTTTTGTTTTTTAAATAATTGTACTGTTCACTGCTTAATTCCAAAATTACATTAACTGTATTATTTCTATTTTTAGTTGTTTTAGCGGGCTCGCACACCGGAGCAATAAGCAATAAGCAACTAGCAACTAGCAATAAGCAATATTATCGCCAATGTGTTTTTCCATTACATTTTTATGGATCTCGCACACCGACGCAATACGATATCGCTATCGCCTTTCTACAGCAACATATATTGCTAGCGACACGACGTGTCGGTTGAAAAGCAACTATATTGCCCATAATTTGGCAATATTTCGTTTATTAAGCAGTGTTAGATAATTAAGGGTTTTAATTTTTCACCCAACATGTCAGTTTATGACAATAGGAATTCGTCTTTAACAGAACAATAATATAATTTTTTTATATTTTTTAGTTTTTTTAATAAAATACTTTTTTATGTATGTTTTATTTAATTTATCTTACCTTAATGTGATTAAAAGTTGTTCCTGTGGGCTGATCGCATATCTGTAATTGGTGTCTTGTTTAGTAATATGAGGTGCTATCAGCTGAACTAACGTTTCAAAAGTACTCGGACTCATTCGGTAACAGTTTAACTGTGTGGGATGCTTCTTTAATTCTTGAGCACATATATTGGCTCCATGTTTACTCAACGCATCAAATGCTGGATGAATCCAATATCGTCTCCTTATTCTTTTCTTTCTCCTTAACAAGTGCCACAACATTATCACTTCGTCTTCATCAGACGACATTTTAAACAAGTGATTTTTATTGCTTTGGTGTGCGAAGTACAACAAAATATGTTGCCTGTTGCTTATTGCTTTTTGCTAGTTGTATATTGCTCCGGTGTGCGAGCCCGCTTATATTTACGTACTATTTTCATACCCTTCTTTATGGTATCTGGCAAATTTTGATTTTCTAATTTTTCAATAAAATCTCCATCATGCAATTGGTCCTCCTTGACATACAATACCTTTATTTTTGGGTTTAACATTTTTCCAGTAAGAACTTCATAATCATTTCCCAGCTCCTTTTGCGTATTTGTTTTTAAATTTTCCAATGATTGTTTGTCTTCGCAATGAACAACAACACAGACGTGTGAAACCGGTTTCACTTTCGATATTGATACACCGATATCAGCTGGACTGATTTTTTGTTCTAACACAGTTTTTGTCACTGCACTATTTTGATTTAAAACTTTTGGTTTGATTATTAATGGTTCCAGTTTACGTTGACTTTTTACTACTTCAGAAAAAGTAGTAGTGCTTTTAATTTCATTTCAACTTCTTCTAACTGACAGTTGGTATACAAGTTTGCCATTGGCAGAAAAAATGCTGGATTCCAATACGCATTTAGTAGGAACAATTCAAAAGAAACGAAAAGGCTTGCCCAAAGAAGTAATAAATGCCAAGCTAAAAAAAGGAGAAATTATTTCTCTTGAAAACGAGAATGGAATAACCATGACCAACTGAAGAGACAAAATGAATATTTATATCCTTTCCACTAAACATGGAAATGACATGCAAGAGGTGTCATGTAATCGGCAAACTAAAATGAAGCCAAAAGTGGTATTACACTATAATAAAGGCAAAGCAGCAGTTGATTTATCCGACCAACCAAGGGCGTACTCTAATCCTTTAAGAAAAAGCGTGAACTGGTTAAGGAAAGTGGCTTTCGAACTTTTATTAACGACATCTATGGTAAATTCAAATATTTTATACAAGCTCGGAACTGGAGAAAATATGTCAGTGACAGATTTTAAAAAGCAGATAGTGGAGCATCTTGTGACAGACAATGAAGAAATCATTTCAAAAAAACCTACACCAAGTGTTCATCACATTATTGAAGTGAAAACAGATGGAAGTAAACATCAACGAAGAAAGATGTGCAAAAACTGTTATAAGAAGAACAGTGAAGAACATGGACGCCAATATGCAATGAACAGAACTAAAAAGGTACATACCTTTTGTAAAAGTTGTGCGAACGAGCCATTTTTGTTACCTTGTTTTAACGAAATTCATTAGATTTAACTAGGATACGACGTTTATTATTTTATTCATGCAAACATGTTTATTTGTTAATTAAATAAAGTGTATTTTAAAGCCACAACCCTCCTTGTATTATGTTTTCATAGGGATCAAGTTCCAATAGGGACCAAATTTCTCATTATGAAAAAATGTAAGAAATTGTATGTGCAGCATACAGCTTCTAGGCCATATTGGTCCATTTCTGCAGTCGTACATAGTTAAATATGCACCAACGGCCCGGCAGCTATTAGAAAATGTGTTGACCCCATGGGACCAACATAGTCTGGTAAGGTAAAATATATGTTGGCCCCATCGGACCAATGTGGCTTGCTGAGGTATAGGACCAACGTGGCAGTGAACGTGTTAATATTATTTTCTTGAACTTTCTTGTCATTTCAGCCCATTATGCTTGAGCAAGTTTTATGTGGATAAAATCACGGACATATAAATCGTCCGAGGTCCATAAGGACAAATTGTTCCACGAAGGATAGGTTAGATTCTATCTAATCTAATATATTTAAATGAGCAATTCTTGTATATATATATATTTGGAATCTCGGAATCGCCTCCAACGTTTTTCATGAAATTTAGTATATAGGGGGTTTCGGGGGCGATAAATCGATCTAGCTAGGAATCATTTTTAGAAAATGTCATTTTATTCGTGTTTTATCGATAATCAACTTAAACTGAAAAATATTACTCTTCCTGACATCTATTGGCGAATAATACTATTTTTTTTTATTGTGAGCAACTAATTGCTTTAACGACACAACAACAGCTAAAGCTATTCCAGCAGATGGCGTTGTTAAGTAACACGAAGTCAATGAGTGTTTGCTTTGAGGTTAGACTAAGCAAATCAATTGTTAATTTATATTATTCGTCTTCTTAATGCACGTGTTCACTTAAAAATGCCTAAACGATCTTGGAAAAAAACGCTTATAAACAATCTAACTTCACGAATCCGCAACTCGTCTTAAGAACACCTAGAAGAGCATCGTCATCAAACTGATCAGGATTCTCAAACTTCTCACAGTGAAGACTCATTTCAAGGGTACCGTCATGAAAACAATCAGGTTTCTGCTCGTCCCACACGTGCTGCTAAAGTAAGATGCTTGCCAAATTTGAGTGACATTACACGAGCAAAGCTCGGTCATCCAGGTAATATTGAGTAATACTTACACAGTTGTTTCTAACAAGATTATTTTTTTAAACGTTTTCAACAACAATTCTAGTCAAGTAATATAGAATGTGTACTTGAATAAATAAGTATATTGACTGGAACTTTAATATGTTAGATTATAAGGATTAAATGAATAGCAAGTTTAGCTTTTAATAATTGTATAATATTTTAAGCTTGTAAAAGCAGTATTGGGATGTTTATTAAATAGCTTATGTAAAAATACCAATATTTCCATATTCCCAAATTTATGTCAAAAAGAACGTGTTCGGATTACAGAATAAGCTTTAGCTAATTTTATCAATGTGATCACTGAATTTTACACTTATGCGAAACTTTAATCACATGAAGCCATACGTCAGAAAGGTGTTGCCAATAAATTATTTGTGTAATACTAATAAAATAAGTTAAAAAAAGGTCTTTATGGTTCAAAAAAAATTAAACACAGTAACAATCCTTTTATTATTTTTCAAACAATGTCTTCATATGCACCAAAAACCTTTGCGATGAACAGTAAAAAATCTGAAAATAAGCAAGTATTGTTTCTATTCAGATGATAAAAACCATCCTCTCACATAAAATAAAATGTAAAGTGTCCCATAGTAAAAATGACACGATTCCGATATTGACAAATTGAATCACTAGTTATATAGCAATTTTTGTTTTCTTGTTTTATTCTAAGGAAAATGAAAAAATTTATATTAGAGTGCAAATAATATCATCAATTGTGAGCTTTAGAAAACTGCTACTGCATTAATTGGGTAACAGTGTCCCGAATATTGTTTATTGAAAGGAACACGAAGTGAAGATTATACCAAAAATTGTAAATTTTATAATTAATTTATTTTTTTAATATTAGGTGTTACCATCCCAACTTCTTAATAAACTTTAAACTCGCTTTGGCATAGATCGGATGTTTTTTTTTTAATAAATTATTGAGGCATTGCTTCGTACTCTTTAGTAAGCTCAGTTTTATTTCCATTATACTCCTTGATGTAGGAGTTCTGGTCAGTTCTCATCTTTTAAGCTCATCCTAAACATGCTCAATTGGATTTAGGTTCAAGCTCAATGGTAACCAATTCAATGTACAAATTTAGGTCGGTAGTGGAATATCCTGCATTAATATGACAGCGTCACCAACGAATCCGACAAAGAGAAGCAAATGTTCTTCTAAAATTTCCATAGAATAACGATCCGCTGTTGAACCTCCCCTACATCAATCAAAGCTTTATTATCATAAAAATTTACAATTTTTGTTGACAAAGCTAAATATATAGTATGCGACACATGAATAAACACAAAAAATACAAAGCTACAAAACTTTGAACCATAAATAATATTATTCCTTATCATAATTTATTATATATCTAGATGTGTACAGATTAAGAAAAGAAATAAAAAACGAATATAAAGGTATAAAGTAAAAAATTGAAAAACAAGAATTTTTTTTCTTTTTTTTTTAGCAAAAATTTAAATAAGTAGTAATTAATTAAATGAAGCAACCCAAAATGTTACGTACTATAAAGTGTCAAACTTACAACCAGTGTGTGAAGATTATTCAGGGAGTAATGTTGAAGAAGTCTTCCACTGCATAAAAGGTTCTCTCTAGTAGAAGACATTTTAAATCCTTGCGGAAACGAGGAAAAGATTTTAAGGATTTATTTTTCAAAGGGAAATGATTGTGTAATTTTTTTCTGTGTAAAAAATGAATTTTTTTACCAATTCCGACCGTGGGGTTGGTAGATGAAGATCATACTCTAAGTTCCTAAGTGGATAATTATGACATGGTCTCTTTGGAATTTCTGATAAATGATTGCGGATTAGACAAATAGATTCCAAAATAAATAGAGAGGAAAGAGTTAATATCTTATATTTTCTGAAGAATTCTTGACAATGAGATCTGCTATTTGGTCCTAATAAATAACGAAGTCTAAAAATGCGCTCAAATTGAGTCTTACAACTTACACCCCAGTATGGAAGGGCGTAACGCGGATATGACGCAAAAAGGGCGTAGTACACTGTTCTAGATGTGGAAACGTTTAATTCTGAGGAAACGGATGTTATGGCAAAACATGCTTAAGAAGATACAACAATAAGTCCCTAGAACCTCCAAACTGGTATTGTTCAGAGTGAAGGGTTGGATGGGGTTTTTATATGATAAGATTTTCGTTTTTGAGACGTTTAATTTTAACTAGATCATTAGAAATATATGCATGAAGTGTGGCGACACACGAATCGCTCCATCTAAAACTCGTATCGTCGGCGAATACAGATTTTGCCGCTGATATTTAGATTGGCCATGTCATTTATAAACAATAAAAACAGAATAGGTCCTAGGACTGAACCTTGAGGAATCGCACATTCTGTTGGTTTGCAGGAAGATTTCATTTCATCAACTTTTCCAAGCTGACTTCTGTAACTGAGATAGGACTTAAACCAATCAAGTGGCGTTTCTCTAATGCCATAGTGCTGTAATTTGTTGATTAGAATATTATGATTTACACAATCAAAAGCCTTAGAAAAATCACAAAAAATAATTACTTTAGAATGGTGATTATTAATACCGGAGTATACAGTATAGCATCATTGGTGTCCTTATTACTTAGGAATCCAAATTGATTAGGGGTCAGTATTTTATATTTGGACAGAAATGATAGAAGACTTTTTTAACTAATCTTTCCATAATTTTTAATAACGTAGGCAGGAGTGCAATAAGGCGGTAGTTTGAAACTTGTTCTTTATCTCCTCCTTTATGTAACGAAATAATTTTTGCGGTGTTGAGGCAATTGAGAAAGGTTCCGTTTTTTAAAGACTTATTAGTTAAGTCTGTCAGGTGGTGTAAAGTGCGATCAGGAAGATTACTGACCTCTATAAAGTCTCTGGTGGAAGACATTATCAAAGTGCCTCCATGAGATAAATTCCTTCTATTAAACCTAGCTATAGTTGTGTAATTGTTAACAAAGATAGGTTCGTCAATGTCTAACCAATTTTCGGTAATAATCTAGTATCAATTGCTTAATATATTACTTTTTTTACCAGACTTCTTACTTGCTACTTGATTTGTACATTTTTTCTAAACCTACTAGAAGGTAGATTCTGTCTAGACACCATTAAAGTTTTTTACACTTTCTGTATCTCTTGATGATTTCACCTAAAAAAAGAAAATATTATTACCACGCATCGCCTAAATGCAATGTGAAATTCGTTGAATGGTGTGTTAACGACGAAATTTTTAGGAATTTTTCAGAAGAATAGTATTCATGTTTTATTATTTTTAAAATTATAAGCACAAATCAATGCAGATAGAAAAATGGATTTCTATCCTAACAAAGCAGAAGTAATATAAAATCCACTTTGCATTCATAACATTCCTCCAAAATATGTAATTATAAGTAGATGATTGAAAATCTATTTTATAATTTATTTTCTCGAATCCAGTTTTTATTATTGCATCAATGTTAATAGTAATACAGAATTTTTAATCATTAACTTAATGTCTAGTTTGATGTGACCGAATCCATGTTGCCTAATAGTAATATGTATCTTAACTTCATCATACAGTCTATTATAAATAACTATCTCAAACAATTTAGAAACTGCACTGACAATGATTACTGCTCTATAATTTTTTATGTCCGTTTTACTTTACTGACTTTCCATACATCAGGATATGTAGTGGTTTTTAAACAAAGATTAAAAATGTGTTTGAGCGGTTTTATAAATAGTTCACCACAACCTTTTTATAATAAATTCAGAAACACCATCTGGTCCAATAGCCCTATTACCCTTCAACCTTGATATTGCGTTAGTAATTTCTTTTGACGTAATGGGTAAAATTCGCAAAAATGATTCATAGCATCATTTTTTACACTGCCGGTATCTACATCCTTTATAAATAGAGGAAAAAAATTGTGCAAAGGCTTGTACAATATCATGTGTTCCTTGGAGTGTTTTATTATTGAACTGCATTTGATTAGTCCAGGATATGACGGTTTTCTGCTAGCAATTCTTTTTATAAGCATGGATTTGTTAAAATATTGACAGTAAGTAGAAAATAGCTCAAAAATCAAAATCTGCCCATGCCAATATGTGCTTTTTTTCTGGGAGTAGTTACCACCCCAACTCGAACGTGGAAAATATTTATAAAAAAAAAACATAGTAACCACTAGAATAGTGAATTTTAAGACAAAAATGTCCCATAGAATTTTTTCGAAAAGTCAATAGTTTTGGAGTTATTGGTAACTGAAAGTTCACAAATTAAACGGCAAACAAGCATGTTTTTATTTTAAACGGTTTTTCGGTAATAACTCAGAAAATTTACATGTTGTCGGCATAACTGTCATACTATAAAATAAAGCTTACAAAAAAAAAGAGAGATACGTTTTTTTATAATTATCGCAAACTTAATATTAACATAGTTATGACTGTTCGAAAGTAGTACGTAGAATACAAAAATCCAAACATATGACGGAAAATGCAATTTTTTGCCTGCACACTTTTCCTTCAAAAACATTTTTCTACAGGTGATTCAGAATCCAATGAGCTATCGCTCATATTTTTAGGACCTTTATTATAATTTTTCACGTTTTTGAAAATGTTTTCACACGGAAGCAATATATCGCGCGCAATAAATTGCTTCCGTGCGCTATAAATTGCGAATGACTTTCACACAAGAAAAAATTGCTACAATAAATGGTACGACAGAATATCCGCTGTTGCATTTTTCTCATTAGTTTTGAATCAAGATGGAGAGAAGACGTAGAATTTTATTACTGGCTCTTTTACATCAAAGAAAAATCACAATAGAGAATATTGGGTGCACCCTATTATACGCAAAAGATATATGGAGGGTGCATTTTACACACTTTTTGATCAATTGCGAGAACATGAAGAAAAGTTTTTTAACTACTTTAGGATGAGTACATCAACATTCGATTTTCTTTTACATTCTTTGACAGATTCAATACAAAAAGCTGACACCACTATGAGGCTATGTGTACCACCTAAAGAAATGCTTGCACTTACTTTAAGGTAAGTTAATATTTTATATAAATATGTACCTGATACCAACTTGAAGTTTAGCAAGTATCCACCAATTTCCAGTGTAGTTCCAATTTCAAAACATGTATTGAGCCTTTTGTGATTAAATTTTGTTCCTAGCTTATAGATTTATAGGTCAAAATAGTCTACTGTAAAAATTCGAAACAGAATACCAAAAGAAGAACCGATTTATTTGCATAATTTACAGTTTAGAACTTTGATATAAAAAGTTACAGATTCAGATATGAATTTTCATTCCTATTCGGTGGAAGCTGTAAGTGATGATAAGTAGGGGTTTCATACGATGACCATGACGACGTAGAAGGAGTGTTTGACGAAGGTCCAGGCGGAATTGTTACACCTTGTCTTTTAATTTCTTGAATTAAAGCCATGACTCTCATCCGGAAATCAAATTTCTGTTCTTCATTAAATTTTTTAACGTAAGGTGTTATCGAGGCAAAAAAAACAGCATCCTCATCTATTTCGGTTGATGTTTGGGGTTGGGCAGTTTCTTTTAAGGCTTTTAAAATAGCTTTATCAGTTTCATTCATTGTCGACCTTTGAGATCGTTTTGAAGGGCGAGGAGTTGGTGTGGAATCTGGATCAAAGTCCACTACTTCTGTTACGACATCGACTTCAGTTTCTTCTTCGTCAACTAAACTTGACTCAGTATCATCTTTTGTGAGAATTTTCGTTAGAAATTGTAACTGGTCATAGTAAATATATTTTTTGCCTCGTTTATCTCCACTTTTTTTTTTAAGTGAAAGAGCAAACGCATCACGAATATGTTTCCATTTTTCTTGTACGGCTTTTCCTGCAAATAATGTATAAAATATATTAACAGTATGCAATAAGAAAAGAATTAAATACTTGTGATTAACTATTCCATTTTTTGTCATTTCTAGATATCTAGCAAGTGGAAGTACTTTCACCGATTTGCACTACAGCTATCGATTGGGAATATCAACCATAAGCCAAATTGTGCAGACGGTTTGTCAGCAGATTTGGCAGAATTTAAAAACACAATATTTAGAACTACCCACACTGGAAAAATGGCAGGAAATAGCAGCAAATTTTCAAAGGACGTCACATTTTCCTAACTGTATCGGTGCAGTCGATGGAAAGCACATACGAATTCAAAAATTTCGTCACAGTGGCTCCATGAATCTCAATTATAAGCATTACTTCTCTATTGTTTTGATGGCAGTGGTAGATTCCGATTATAAGTTTGTTTATGTAGATATAGGGGCATATGGCAAAGATTGTGATTCCTCAATATTTCAAGAAACTGTATTTTACAGAAAACTTAAAAATGGGTCACTCAATGTTCCCAATCCAGTTCCATTACAGCAAGGTACTAACTTACCTTTTGTGTTGGTTGGAGACGAAGCTTTTGCCTTAGATGCAAATTTGCTACGGCCATTTGGAGGACATAACCTTACTGTCACTCAGAAAATATTCAATTATAGGTTAACTAGAGCTCGGAGGTTTGTGGAATGTACGTTTGGCATACTTGCTAACAAATGGCGAATTCTGCACAGACCTCTAAACGTTTCTAAAGAACTTGCCAAAGATATAGTGAAAGCAGTTGTTGTTTTACATAATTTGGTTCGCGAAAAAGATGGTTTGCGACAAAGCGATCTATATTTCGATCCTCGCAACCACGGGCTCGAAAACATAGGGAGAGGTGCAAGCATTAGGAGTGGAAGATATGCAAATGATGTTAGAGATACATTTGCAAACTACTTTATGAGCCCGGAAGGATCTTTGCCTTGGCAAATCGAAAAAATATGAAAAAAATTTGTATACGTCTTTATAAGTTAGATATCTAATAAAAAATTTAAGTATTTTACCTGCATTAAATTTTTCTTTGTCTCCCAAGGTCTCGTAGTCGTCTATAATAAACCCGCAAACCTCTTGCCATGCATTATTCTTTTTCACGCGGTCCTTGTATTCGTCTGCAGTTTTATCCCATAAACAAGGCCTTTGTTCTATACTTTCAATAAGGTCCAAAGGATCATTGAGAAAATCATATTTCATTTTCTTAGCCATAATAAAACACAAACACTATTTTATAACCTTAAAAACGTTTGACACCCACCACCTGGCAACAATGTTTAGAAAAGAATGAACAAATTTCAGCTATATATCGCGCTTCGTGTGAAAACATGCATGGACTTGTTTCTGTTTCTACTATCGTCGCTATAAAATTTGGCGCGATTTCCGTAGGGAATATTGCGTGTCAACGCGATATAGCGCTATTGCTACCATAAAAAATATCGCATCGCGTAGGTGTGAAGACGATTCATTTAAAAGCATAATGTATTTCACTTACAGAGCGATATTGCTGCAATATATTGCGCGCGATATATTGCTCCGTGTGAAAAGCTCTAAGGGTGGTTTTGGCGAGGATGAGTTTGTTATTTTTTGAGTCGCAAAAAATATAAGCGGACTTTATTTGAATTATAACTTACCTTAAATTTAATGCATATCACTAGTGGTCGTTTAAACGGATTTTTTAAAATCTTTAAAAAAGTTCCTATAAGTTTTCTCTGAAAAACTTATCTTTTTCCGGTTATTTAACGTCATATGTTAGGATTTTTGTATTGGATGGATAAACGTCTACTTTCAAACAGTTATAACTTTGTTAATATTAAGTTTGCGATAATAGTAAAAATAAACGAATCTAGTTATATACTAAAAAGTTGATCACCCTATATTTTTTAATCATTTTGCATTGTAATCATTTTTTACTTATACATAGAAGTAAATTGTAATATTCATTGATCTTCAATTAAAACTTTAAACCAGTCAGTTGTTGTAGTTTTTGAAAATAAAACAATTTTTAAAAAATGATTTTCAACAAAAATCTTTATAATTGGCGCAGTCAGTCGAGGATTCGTGCAAGTTTCGAAAAAATCACATATACCGCATCAAGTGCGTAGTGAAATTTTGACAAACTTTATCGTTTTGCCGATTTAAGTGCGAATTAACGAACATTTTGCCTTCTGTGAAAAAAACTGTTCAACGCTTCCTTCCCTTCTATGGGAAAGCCGTTTTCAAAGCTAGGAGCGCTTCAGTGGACAACAATTCGACTAGAAGTTCCGGAAAAGGACCAGTGTATTACAGCTTCCTTCTGTGAAAAATTCCTTTTTGCCTTCCCCTCCATTTTGTGAATAGGAAAGATAGTATAAGACAGTAAAATTTTAAGTTATTTTGAAAATTAAATATTTATGTCAGAAGTTGACGAAATAACAAATTTATTAAGTAATACTTTTATTGAACGTAAAAATAATAATATAGAAACTATGGCAAACCAAGATTTAGCCAAATTAAACTGGAATTTATTTAAATCTAAGCTAAATAATATTAAACCTTACGACGGTGATAGTAACACTTTAAACAAATTTTTAAGAAGTTGCGAAAACTTTATTCAAAGTTACGCATCATTAAATAACAATGAATTAAATACGCATATTTTTGATTGCGTAATATGAAAACTAGTAGATAGAGCCGAATTAATGGAAGGAAATAGAGTAGAAATATCTACATGGTCCGATTTAAAAAACGCGTTAATTCAAAGCTTTTCAGATAGAAGAGATCTTGATTGTCTTATCAAAGAATTAACAAGAAGTAGACCTTTTAAAAACGAAAACTTACAAAATTTTGGAAATAGAATTCAATTATTAATGAGTACAGTTATACAGAGAATTAGTAACGATCCCCTTTTAAATGTTAATGAAAAAATTTGTCAAAAAGACAGCATTAAATACATTCATAGCAGGTTGTTCCCAATTTTAAAGAATAATTTACATTTAAAGAAACCCGCTAGTTTAGAAGATGCAATGGCATATGTAAATGAATATGAAAATTTTGAAAAAATGTATGGACAAATGTCTAAACCTCAAAGCTCACATACTATTTAAAATAAAAATAATATATCCTACACAAGACAACAACAAATTTATTTTCAGCAACCTAGATACGACACTTATCAAAATAAGTCTCCTACTAAATATAATTTTAGTCAAAATACTCAATATCCAAATGATAAATTTCAGTATACACCCCAACATCAAATACCCAAACATTTATTAAATAACACTTATCAACAACAATCTTTCAATAAACCAAATTTTCCTTGTCAACCAATAAATATTCAATCCATACCTCAAACAAATAAAAAGTATTTTACAAATAAACAAGTATTTGGTCCACCCACAAATGTATTCAAACCAAGACAAATTCATCCAAATAATCTTCCAAAACCAGAACCCATGTCTACAACCTCAAGACAAACTTTTAATAAAAATCCAACAAATTTTAATCAAAGACAAAATTATTTTCAACGAAATCCAGATTTAAATCCTAATTATACTTTTGAAGAATTACATAACACACATCATGAAAACGAAATTTTACCCGATTACCCAATAAATGAAAATGTGAATTGTGAAATTAATGACAATAATTATTTTCAAAATGACGATTATTCCGCTAATTGTCAGGATTACCCTTTGATTTCCAAATGAAATTGAAACATACGAAAATAATAAAGAATACAACGAAAGCATAAAATTTTAAAACAACGAGCCTCTCACAAACAATGCTCTGATTGAAATTAATTCATATGAAGCAAATAATCCATTACCATACATCGAGATATCAAACCCAAGATAAAACTATTAATAGACACTGGTTGATCAAGTCAATAATAAAACCTTCTGTTATCGAAACTTTTTATCCTGAAACAATTTTTTGTACAACTGTCATTAAAAGTGACACTTTTAATGATAGCAAACAATGTTAAAAACGATTGTTTACATAGCAGCGTGTTAAAAATACTTTTTTATAATTCACGTTCACAAAGTTTCTATTTCGACACTAAAAACAGTATCGAAATAGATTCATTGTAACACTGTTTTTGGTAACTTTTTGTTTTACACAATTGGTTGCACTGCACTGATTTTCAACGAAAGAGTTCAGGTAGTAAATCAAGAAGTATGTTGTAGTAAATTATTAACTACATTATCAGCGGTATTGCTAAATTCGGAATATTTTATATAAATTTGACAAACATTCTAATTTAAAATCATTAAAACTGGCAAGTGTCAAAACTGTCAAGATTGCCAACATAAATAAATATTTCGAAAAACACTCATTTTACTATTTTTTATAATTTTAAAAGTTCATTATAAAAAATAGTATTGTAACGAAACTACGCCACTGGGTGAATGTTTTGCTTATCTGGAACTCTCTAGAATCGAAGGCCCTCTGCAGCGAATATTCTGGTACCAAAAACAATGAAGGACTCTGTTCTCGAATTCTCTGGTCCTCGAACGTGAGATGGCATCGCAGTATATAAATAAAGCAGATTCGAATGCGAGTTCAGTATCTAGTTTAGCGCGTATATTTAAGCTTTCGAATAGTGCAAATAAATTGTGAATTTAGTATTTAGAAGTGTTATAGTTTGTGTAGTTATTCGTTAGAAAATAAATCAACTTAAAAATAAATCGAACCCGTGTTTTAATTTGTTAAAAACGTTACAATTGGTGTCAGAAGTGGGATATTTTAATTTAATTAGTGGACTTTTCGAGCGTAGTTTTTGTAATTTTGTGATAAAACTCTTTCCGGTTTCGGTATTGACTTTTAGACATTTTGGACAGTTCTTTTTCGAAGTGCTAATTAAGATAATTCGAAATGAAATTAACACAGTTAACGGTTAAACAGTTAAAAGAACAACTAGAAGAACGTGATAAAGACACTGCGGGCACCAAAGCCACCCTTGTGCAAAAATTGAGGGAAGCATTAACCCAAGAGGGACTTGACCCAGAAACTTTCGAATTCCCTTCCACCGAAGAATCACTCTTGGCGAAAATGGAGGAAAATGCTAAGAAAGTTGAAGAAAAGATGGAGGAAAATGCTAAGAAAGTTGAAGAAAAGATGGAGGAAAATGCTAAGAAAGTTGAAGAAAAGATGGAGGAAAATGCTAAGAAAGTTGAAGAAAAGATGGAGGAAAATGCTAAGAAAGTTGAAGAAAAGATGGAGGAAAATGCTAAGAAAGTTGAAGGAAAGATGGAGGAAAATGCTAAGAAGGTTGAAGGAAAGCTAGAAGAAGTTGTTAAAACGGTTGACCATAAATTTAAACAAGTCGAAGAAAAGTTTGGACAAGTCGAAGAAAAGATTGAACAAGTCGAAGAAAAGTTCGAATGCTTAGAAAACAAAATCAGACAATTAGAAAACATGGTCACCAACACTAACATCGCCGAACAGGACGTAAAAGTTATTGAAACTACAGACAAGAAAGAATTAGTATACGAGGAATGTGGCGGCGGTATGAAATTCAAACTGCCGAATTTCGACGGTAAATCGTCCTGGTCCACGTATGTCAAACAGTTCGAAGCAATCGCGATGGCCAATCGATGGACAGAACAACAAAAAGCCATATCATTGACAGCTGCTCTGCGAGGTGACGCCGCAGATATTTTGAGATCAATACCGAAAGATCAAGAGTACTGCTATCAGACGCTTTTCTCCAGATTGGAAAACCGCTACGGAGATAGCCACTTACAGCAAGTTTATAAAGCCCAATTGCGCACCCGAAATCAACGCGCAACCGAGAACTTGCAAGAATTTCAGGCGGACATCGCACGTATGGTCCGGTTGGCATATCCTATAGCGCCCGATAGCTTTCTGGAAGAAATAGCAGTCGACACTTTTGTAAATGGCTTGAGGGACAACGATTTACAGAAAGCTTTGAAACTGGCTCGACCGAAGCTACTAGATGAAGCTCTCGCTATAGCGCTAGAACATGAAACAGCGAGCCAAACTTCGCGGGGTCACCGTTTAAGAACGATTGGAGAAGAATCGGAGACTGAAAGCCTCGAAGAACTGGTAAGAAGAATTATTCGTAAAGACAAAATGGAGACGAGACGGGAACCAAGGTGCTGGAATTGCGGCGAGTTCGGTCACCTACGCCGCAATTGCAAGAAACAGCCGTCGGAAAACTAAAGCGGGTCGACATGAAGGGGCGAGCGTCGACCCTGGAGAGTAAAGCCCCTGTAGTCACGGTCAACGTAACATCTTCTGGTGGAGTCCCCAGTTTGTACATCGACGGACTTGCAAACGAGAGGAACACTTCTATGTTAATAGACACGGGAGCAACAAAAACCATTACAAGACCAGAGTTGGTGGAAGAGCAATCTCTATTATCGCCGACACCAGTAAGATTGAGAACGGCTACGGGCGAGATAATAAAGACGTATGGAGAGGCCAATATGCTCATAAAGCTAGGAAAGACCAGTGTTAGACATCGAGTATTAGTAGCCGAGATAGCAGACCAGTTCATCCTTGGTATGGATCTTTTAAAAAAACTGGGGGCCATAGTAGATGTCAAAAATGGCTCTCTTAGGGTCGGCGAAGAAGAGCTCCCCTTCCATGACGAACAAGAAGATGTTGTCCGTTTAATAACTACTTGTGACATTACAATACCAGGCCGTAGCGAAAAAATCCTAATGACCAGTCTTGATGGGTATTGCAGGGACGGTAGCCTAAGAATAATTGAAGAAGCCAACAACAAAGACCTATTAATCGCCAAAGCTCTAATAAAGGTCAAAGACACTATTCCAGTGAGAGTAATGAATTTAAAAGAGAATCACATCAAGGTGAATAAAGGTACCGTGGTAGGACAGTGTGTTCCTGTATCAGCGATATGTTCTGCGATCATCACGAAGCCACCAGGAGCAAAGTTTCCTCAACAACTTGTCGATACGGTCATTAGTAACTGCCCAAATTTAGACCCGAAACAAGAACAAGAGGTGAAAGCTATGCTTGTGGAATATCAAGATGTGTTTGCCCTGAATGACAAAGACAAGGGCAAGACAAGCATTGTTTCTCATAAAATAAATACCGGGGATGCTCATCCGATTCGACAACAACCGAGAAGACTTCCTTGGGCCAAACGAGAAGAGGCTGAGGGTATCGTCGCAGATATGAAGGAACAGGGGGTGATTGAACCATCAAACAGTCCATGGACCTCACCAGTGGTATTGGTAAAGAAGAAGGATGGTTCCACAAGATTTTGCATTGATTACCGTCAGCTAAACTCACTTACCAAAAAGGACAGCTATCCCCTGCCCAGAATAGACGACACACTAGACACTCTCTCCGGTTCCCGATGGTTCTCTACGCTTGATTTGAAGAGTGGCTATTGGCAAGTAGAAATGGATCCAGCCGATCGAGAAAAGACTGCTTTTTCCATAGGGTCAGGCCTCTGGCAATTTACAGTCATGCCTTTTGGGTTATGTAATGCCCCTGCTACATTCGAGAGACTGATGGAGGCAGTCCTGAGAGGATTAACTTGGCAAACTTGCCTGGTTTATTTGGATGATGTCATCGTGATTGGGAGATCGTTCGAGGAACATTCGAGGAATTTGAGAGAGGTACTTCAGCGACTACGTCAAGCCAACTTAAAATTGAGTCCAAAAAAATGCCACCTGTTTCGAAGAGAAGTTAAATATTTGGGTCATATTGTGTCCAATGATGGTGTAACAGCGGACCCTGAGAAGATCGCCGCAATAAAGGAATGGCCCATACCAAAAGATAAGCATGAGGTAAGAAGTTTCCTCGGCTTGTGTACTTATTATCGGCGGTTTGTTAAATCATTCGCCCATATCGCCAAACCATTGACCAAACTGACGGAAGAAGGCAAGGAATTTTGCTGGGACGAAGATTGTCAGAAGGCTTTTGAACATCTGCAAGAAGCTCTCATCAGCGCCCCGATTTTGAGTTATCCTAGGCACGACGGAAAATTTGTGCTGGATACGGATGCTAGTAATACTGCCATTGGAGCTGTGTTATCACAAATCCAAGATGGACAGGAAAAAGTCATCGCTTACTTTAGTAAAGTCTTGTCCAAGCCAGAACGGAATTATTGCGTGACCAGAAGAGAACTCCTAGGGGTGGTTAAGGCTTGCGAGCACTTTCATAAGTATCTCTATGGCAGAAAGTTTTTACTGAGAACCGACCACGCAGCTCTAAAGTGGCTAATGCAATTCCGAAACCCCGAGGGTCAAGTGGCCAGATGGTTGGAGCGAATGCAGGAATATGACTGTGATATCGAGCATAGGGCAGGAAAAACTCATCTCAACGCTGATGCATTGTCAAGAAGACCGTGCAAAGAAAGCTGCACTCATTGTTCGCGATTAGAGGAAAAACTCTGCCCTATACGACGGACCACTGTCGTTAACGAGAGCTGGCAACCCCAGGAGCTCCGGAAATCTCAAGAAGAAGATCCATGCTTGAGAATTGTGTTGGGTTGGAAACGTCACGGTGAAAGACCTCCTTGGCAAGAAGTAAGCGCACAAAGCCCAGAAGTTAAATCATATTGGAGCCAATGGGATAGCCTAGTGATGCGGAGCGAAGTACTGTATCGAACTTTCGAGAATGAAGATGGTACCGAGTCCAGATTGCAGATGGTGGTACCAAGAAGCAAAGTGCCGGAAATTCTACGTCAAATGCACGATGGTACGTCAGGAGGGCACTTCGGAATAACGAAGACCTTGCAGAAAGTTCGCGAGCGATTTTACTGGGTGAACTGCAAGGATGATGTGAGACGCTGGTGCCGGAAGTGCGAGTTGTGTGTTGCAAGTAATGGAACCGTTGGTAAGAAACGAGCTCCCATGAGGCAGTATAACGTGGGAAGTCCAATGGAAAGAGTGGCGATAGATGTCGCAGGACCCTTTCCGGAAACGGACGATGGAAATAAATACATTCTGGTAGCCATGGACTATTTTACGAAGTGGACGGAGGCTTACGCGATCCCTAACCAAGAGGCTGCGACCGTTGCGGAAGTATTGGTCAAAGAGTTCTTTAGTCGGTTTGGTGTGCCTTTAGAAATTCATTCGGACCAAGGCAGGAACTTCGAGTCGAGCCTCTTTCAAGATGTATGCCGTTTGCTAGGTGCTCATAAAACCAGAACAACGCCTCTGCATCCTCAGTCAGATGGCATGGTCGAAAGGATGAATCGAACGATGGGAAAACATCTATCGAAAGTGGTATCGGAGCACCAGAAAGATTGGGACCAATACCTACCCATGTTCCTGATGGCATACCGATCAGCAGTTAATGAAACCACCGGCCAGACACCTGCCTGTCTCATGCTTGGACGTGAATTACGCCTACCATGCGACCTTGAATTTGGCAGCAAACCTTCAGAAGAGGGCGTCGCTGGTGAAGGCTACGCAGACCAACTTAAGCTGAAAATGCATCAGATCCATGACATCGCCCGGAAGAACATTCAGATTGCTAGCGATCGCATGAAAAATCAATATAACGTCAGGTCAAATAACAGGATATTTGAAACAGGAGACCTTGTATGGCTTCACAACCCACAGCGACGCAAGGGTTTATGTCCCAAGCTGCAGAGACAATGGGAAGGCCCGTATGAGATTAAGAAAAGGATAAACGACGTAATTTATCGAATTCAAAAACTGCCTAGAGGAAAGCCGAAAGTGGTCCACATAAATCGACTTTCACCTTACGAAGGCTCTAATAATGTCGAGGAAGCTAGGGCCGTTTCGCAGGAAGCAAGCATCGAAGAGAATCGGCCTGACTTTGACAGATTCATTACCGATTACATCAACCGAAAGAAAATTAGGTTTGGCGTTACTGCCGAAGTTCGGCAAGACATCTTCAAAGTTCCTAAAAACGTGTCGATTGCTCACTGTGTGTCTCAAGATCTTAGTATGGAAAGAGGCATAGCGTCCGTCTTCAAGAAGAAATTTGGACGTTTAGATGAACTGCTCGACCAACAACCACGGGTAGGCAAAGTGTTGCGACTAGAAGATGGCCGCAGGTCCATACTTTATCTGGTGACGAAAAGGGCGTCCAATGAAAAACTGGCCTACAGGGACATTTGGCACGCATTGAGTAACTTGAAGGAAATTATGAGTCATTACGAAATCAAGGAATTGGCGATACCAAAGATCAGCAATGGAACGGAACAAATTGACTGGAAGATTGTAAGGAGCATGATCGAGGTAATTTTCTATGGTTCCGGAGTGTCAATAACAGTTTGCTGTTACCAACCGAAAGAAGTAGATCTACAGAAGAGCGTGGACTGTTATTTCTTTGGTAAAGGAATCTGTCGGGCTGGGTCCAACTGTCGTTTCCGTCATACACCTGGGAAGCACTGGAAAGTATCTGATCGGGACGATCAGAGTTAAGGAGGGGGCAGTGTAACGAAACTACGCCACTGGGTGAATGTTTTGCTTATCTGGAACTCTCTAGAATCGAAGGCCCTCTGCAGCGAATATTCTGGTACCAAAAACAATGAAGGACTCTGTTCTCGAATTCTCTGGTCCTCGAACGTGAGATGGCATCGCAGTATATAAATAAAGCAGATTCGAATGCGAGTTCAGTATCTAGTTTAGCGCGTATATTTAAGCTTTCGAATAGTGCAAATAAATTGTGAATTTAGTATTTAGAAGTGTTATAGTTTGTGTAGTTATTCGTTAGAAAATAAATCAACTTAAAAATAAATCGAACCCGTGTTTTAATTTGTTAAAAACGTTACAGTATGTAACACTCGCGTTACAATGACAGAGGTTTCGTAGTACTCGTTCTTTGCGAAACTCACCGCTTCGCGGTTCGTTTCACAAACTGAACTCGTACTACGAAACCTCTGTCATTGTAACACTTGTATTACAATATACTATTAACACGTTGCCATATAAACAAGTTTACTTTTAACACGGTTTAGTTTACTTTTAACACGGTTTGGTTTATTGTCATTGCAAATTCGCTCGTTTCATTATCAAAATAGGGAAGTTGTACAAAAAACATTGTATGGTATTTGTGTTAAAAGTGATTTTATTTTGTTCGTGAAATTGTTCAATTCGCTCCGCTCATTTCACAAACGTTTTCACTCACAAAATAAAACCTCACTTTTAACACTCATATCATAAATAACTATTTCAAAACAATATAACATTAAAATCCGCCATAGGTAGCAAAAACATTCGTTATCAAGCAGATGTTCCTGCATTCCCACAATTTACGATTTTCATGACTATTTTGACGGAGTCATTGGACTCTCAGACTTAATGAATATGCAATTAAACATTGATTTTCAAAATAAATGTCTAATAAATAATTTTACACAAATTCCCATAAAACTCAGACAGCCAAATGACATAAGGTTTTCATTTTCAGTCAATCCCAGAGAAAGTTTAACAAAAACGCTACCAATTAATATTAAAAATGGAAAACAAAACCAAGCAGCAAATTGTTTATCTCGTTATTCCCCTAAACAAGAATACCTTAATATTTTAGAAACGGATAGTACAGATGTACTTGCAGACATCGACGAAAGATTAAAATTAATTAATTCTCGAGACGAATTACCTGAATTAGACGCATTAGACTTACAAGAATTAGAGCCAAAAATAAATATAATTTTAGATATTAAAATTCAACCCCCAAATTTAGAGAAGGGAATAGATTTAGAAACAGTTCATATTTAACAAGAAAATCCTATTTTATCAATTCCAATATCTAATAGATGTCCCAATAGGCTACTTGACACATAGCTAATTTTATTCAATAAATGAGTATTTTCTACAGTATTTAGCTTACGAAAACGAAATATATTGATTTTAATAACTAAATGCGTAAGATTAATTTAAAAATTCAATTTAAAAAATTGTGTTTTTTATTTTTAATTTGAATCGCCGAAAACGCTGTCGGCCATGTTGTGACGTCATAGAAATTGTAAACAAAACGAGTAATTTGACGTGGTGTTATTACAAGTATAAATATTTCGATAAAAATTCCTTATCACGTTCTTACTTTATTTGCTTTATTGAAAAACAATAATAAATTCATTATGGACGTTGGTTTCACAAAAGCAGACAGCACAAATTTGCCAAAATTGATACATAAATGGTTGGTAATTTCTTTGCCTTGAATCCAGATGTCTGCTCTGCCAAACTAAGAAATGTCAAGACTTCTATGTAAGTACAGTGCAGTTATTAAATAGTAGACATAAAAAGGAAGAATGGGTGTATTTATTCTTTTCAAAAGTGATTCCAAAGTACCTACTCATTTATGTCATAAGTATTGTAACCTCTGAATAATGTAACTAACATCTATTTGTATTCCTTGATGTGTTTTTGCTTTCTCGGACGATGCAATAACGATAATTACTGTATTTTTTTATGGAAATTAGTTGAAATCATGTTTTTAAAGTAAAGTAAACTGGAAAATTGTCCGTGTTTATATGTCAAATGTTTGTTTACAGTACGTATGACGTCAGAGCACAGATAATCTATAGACTAAGCGTTTTCGCACCTACATGAAGAGATTGATTTTAAATTACAGTTTTGTGGTTTCATAGGTGTTGAAAAAATATAGTAATATTTTTTTACCTTAGTAGCACAAATATAAACTATTTAGGACCTAGTTTAAAAAAGAGTCAACTATCCTATTCTTATAAAAATCAAATAATTTAGAAATATTTACCAATAAAAGAGTTTATGTAACATTATCTAAAAAAATTTACAATAACAAATAATAAACTTTGTAAAAGAATATATTGACCCAAAACAATTAGGTATATGCTCTTTATTTTAAAAATAAAAATTTACCAGAAGTATTTATAACATTGCAAAATGTTTTTAAAAAGTCATCATTCAAATTTACTCATTGTACAAAATTATTAACCGATGTTTTAACAACTATTGATCAGAAAACTAAAATAGAACATTATCACATGTATAAATCTGGACACAGAGGAATAAATGAAGTAAATTTAGCCCTAAGTAATAGATATTATTGGCCTAATATGCTAGAAGACATTACAAATTTTATAAATAACTGCG
This sequence comes from Altica lythri, assembly GCA_964028335.1. Taxonomy (NCBI): domain Eukaryota; kingdom Metazoa; phylum Arthropoda; class Insecta; order Coleoptera; family Chrysomelidae; genus Altica; species Altica lythri. The sequence continues at coordinate 26,626,476 of OZ034806.1, read as the reverse complement.
AAACATGTCAAAAAAATAAATACGACACAAATCCACCAGTAATAAAATTTAACCTTGCCCCTCCCAAGCAACATTTATGGGAAAAATAACTAAATAATACCTTTACAGTTGACTAGAAAGTAATTTTTACCGTTTACAAACACCTAAAATTAACCACACAAATGCCAATAATTTACTAATTTGGGGAATAGTTTATTTCGTTTTTATGACTACAAAATTACTTCAGTAAGGTACTAGATTATTACGTTACTAATACTGTATAAAAACGTTACAATTAAGTTAGGGTTACGATAATATTACCTTCATCTTTTATCTTTCTTGTTGTTTATTCGTTTTAGCTACATCAATATCAATACATAGTATAAAACAAAGTCGCTTTTTCTGTCCCTATTTCCCTTTGTATGCTTAAATCTTTAAAACTACGCAACGGATTTTGATGCAGTTATTTTTAATAGATAGAGTGATTCCAGGGGAAGGTTTATATGTATAATAACATCCATTAAATAGTGGAGAAATACTGTTATTTTTGAGGTTTCTAATGTGATGTCGTTAATTATCAATTTTTTCCGCTTACATTGCAAACGCAGGCTGAACCCTACGAGATTTATCAAAATAATGTACTAATTATTTGTACACATTGAAAAGGTCTACAGAAAACTCCGCGATGGTATATGTCTATCACTTATGGATATCCCACAATAACATTTTTTTGTCATTTACTTTTTACGACAAATAATGGCTAATTTTCGAAGCGATTTTAACCAATACAGCATTAATCTTTATCCAATTAAATAGCTTAAATACATTGTTGATTCAATGTAGATCTATATGGTCCTGTACAGCACAAGATTTAAATGAATATTTTCGAAGATATTACAGATTTAAAAATGCGGGACGTAGCGCTTGCAGTGGTACTGGCCGCCCGGGGCGGCGGTAACGCGATCTTCCTTATAGCACTTTGAATTTTGCAGCGATCGGACTTTATTACGAAATTAATCATTATGACGCTACTCTAAAGTGGCGCAGTTGAGATGTTATAAATTTACGCCTGTAATTCTTACATAACTAAGTACTATGACGCCACCGTAAGGTGGCGCAGTTGATATCTCATATATTTAAAAGAGCAAAACTTACTTACCTAAGAACTATGACGCCACCATTAGGTGGCGCAGTTAATATATAATATACCTAACCGATAAATTAAAAAGTACTATAAATAATAGTAAAAACTGGTAACTAACGAGAAAATATAATAAAAAATACAAAAAATTAATCGTAAAAATAAAAATAAAAAATTGGAAAAAACATTAGTGTTAGGCGGTGCGAAGTTCGCCGGGTTCGCTAGTGTTTTAATATATAAGCCGTATGTCACAAATTACTATAGTTGCCGTATGTCTACTAAAATGTCGGAGCTTAACTTTAATTTTTACTTTGAAGTAATTTAATATTTCTAGAAATACATAAAGAAATGTTGGCTTTTGCAACTACCAGAAATACTTTGGCAGCAAAATTTTCTGATTAAAGTAGTTACTGTAGTTAGTTAAAAACGATGCGCCTTCTGAATTCGTTAAATTAAGAAAATTAATAATAATTTTATATTCTGTTTTTTTGAAAAAAATTGTAGATTATTAAAAATTAAATACAAAACTTTTTAGAAATACAATTTATTTTTGACAGTATAATTTTTTGATAATATATTACTATTTTTTCTTATATTTGTACACCTTTATTTTTTTACGCTTTATTTTTAACAAAATAAATATGGTGGCTTGTAAAAAAATACCTTGATAGTTGCCGATTTTTACTGAAAGTTTCTTTTCCGTGTTTATTAGTAATAATCACTAAAAAAATTACTATATATACCTTTTAACTTGTTTGTAAATTTATTTACTTTAAAAATATGACCTCATAGTATTTATTTGGTATTTAAAACCTCAATTTTCAACTTAAAAGTATAATATTTTACCAATAAGTAATAATTGGGAATTAAAAGTAAACTTCGTTACCGTATAGTAAAAATTTTAACTACGAAACCTTTAAAATAAAAAAAGAAGAAGGATGGTTATGGTGATCGGTCTTGCCCATAGACAAATTAAGAGACTTTTTGAAACATAGCCCAAAGGCGCCAACATGTTTGTGCGCAACCCATAGGGCGCAATCGCATTCTGTAGTGGTAAAAATGGGAACTAAACCAAAAATCTGATCAGCTGGTAGCGCGTAGCGCGAAAAACAGTAATGGCGGCATAGTGACAGGGAAGTGTAAGTGGTTTTAGTTTAATATAAATTGACGGTAGTTTTAGCGTAAAAAGGGTGCAAAAGTATAGTGAATAGTTTTAAACATGTCACTACCAGGTTATTTTAGATATAAATGTTGTGTTGTAGTGTGTAAAAGTGAGTCTTTCAATCCTGTTTATGATAAACATTTTCGTAATAAGGAGCTTCATGTGTTTATTAAATATGTAATTTGTGCAATGTCTAATGTAAATTTTAATTCTTATTTCTTGTTATAAAAGTAGTGATTATCGTAAATTTCTGTGACATTAGTGTAATATGTACATATGTATTTGTAACTATAAGCAAATTTTAAACAACTTTTTTGTAGGTACCTTACAATTTATCATTTATTATTTTGGTCACTTTTAATATTTTTGCGGCAATAATTTAACTTGTACCTGTTTGTGTGATAATAGTATAAAATCTATCTTTTTTGTGATATTAGTATTTAAGTTATAACTATGTTGTTTATTATTAAATTTAAGTTTCAAAATTTATATATATTTGAGTTTATAGATAAACAGATATTTTAAAAGATGTGCTTCTGTTAGTCTGAGTAGAAAGTATTTTTAATTTTTTAATAAATATTGTTTTACAGAATATTTTTTATTTTAAATAAACTGTTTTTTTTTAAATTAATTATTTGATTATTGTATTTATAAAAATTTGTTTTTATGTTTAATTTAATAATGTTCTTTTTAAAATATTTTTTTATAAATAAAATTTGTTTTCATTATTGCATTTATTTTTGCTTATGATTAAATATTTTCTGTGTTCAAATAAAAACTATTATTATTAATCCTTGTTTTATTTTGATTTTATTTCTGCTAGTATGAAAACATATAGCTTATATTTTAAAATTTATATATTCACGGTAAGAATATAAAATTTTAAAATATAAGCGTATGCATTCCAATATAAAATAGTTTATAGATATGTTGGTATATCCCGCCCATTTTTAAATCGATGAGCTTCTACCATAGGACAATGGCGCGCTGATGTCGGAACTTGTTGCCAACTTTATATTAGGCATCAACAAATCTGTTCTATTATCTCTGGTCTTGCCTCACCGGTCTTTTACCATTGTGTCAACAAAAGAAAGAAATGGTATTTATAACACAGCTGTGCCAGAAGCTTGGGTTTGTATTAACAATGGAAACAGTGTTTTATATTGGCCAAATTTAAGCAACGCCGAAAGGGAGGCACTCAGAAGCAACCAATATTCAGTGCCAGAAAAAAATACATGGACACAATTTCCATGCCAAATAAAATGTCCTAAAATCAATAGCTTTGAAGAAGCCCTTAAACTTGAAAAATTAATAACAAAATGTAATGACACAGAGGAAGAGTAAGTACATACAAAATACATTTTTAATATAGCATGTGCTAAAAATTTTCCTTTTCTTACAGGATACTACAAAATACTAACAAACAAACAGAATTACAATGTCGAAATAATTTGATGGAAATTGTTAATATTGAAAACCAAGAAGTAGAGTCGAATACAGTTTTAATTGATAATCCACAAGTGTTTGATATGGGAATATTAGAAAACGAAATATCATTGTTAAAAAATGAAATAATTTCATTAAAAAGAGAAATAAAAGAAAATCATTTGAAGCTTAATCTATTTTTAGAAAAAATGTTTGACAGCGTTCATGAAAAACTTGATAAACTAAAAACAACGGACACTGTCATTTCCACAGAAAATTCCGAAGAATGTTCATTGGAAAAATTTAATCTTCCCTTAAAAAGTACAGATGAAATTGAACTTTTTGATAAAGAATTAATAAACAATTTGAAATTTAAACAGGACTTAAAAAAATTTATGTCCAAAATTGGAGGAACCAATGGGACATCAGATGGGTTAAAAGTTACCTACAAATTAGTGGACTGTATTTTTTCTGCAGAAATACTGACTAATTATACCTGGACTGGGATTTCTAGAGACAAAACGGCAGAAAAAATAGCATTTCAGAAATTTACAGGGATTTTAGATTTATTTTTGGATGTTATTTTATTAGCGGACAGTCGTTTTTATAAAGAAAAATTAGTAACTTGTTTCAGGGACAATATTTTGAAACATGCCAAAAAGAGCAGTTTAAGAAAGAAATTAAATAAGCAGATGGAATCAAGAGAAGAGGACTTAAACGCTCAAAAAGATGATAATTCTTTGGAAGAAGAAAATCTTTAATTTTTTTTATTGTTTTGAATTTCTGTTTTTTATTCGAGATTTATGCTAAAATGAAAGTATTTTTGTTTTTATAAATAATGTTTTAAATAAAACTAATAAAAATGTTTTTTCTGTTAATCTATTTAGTTATTTTTTGTATAAATTAAAATCAACGATTGTATTAATTAAATGTTTATATCTAAAGTATGTAGTAAAGGTATAAATACAATATTTGACCTATACTTTATTGAAAACAATTTACATTTTATTTGGCTTAACAATATAGTTTTGGATCTACAACTACACCATCAGATTCAAATATATTTAAATAAGAAGACTTAATTGGTAAATCAAAAAAGTGGATTTCATCATTGAAATAAGTACCACTAATCATTGAAATTATCTTGTTATCATTTGTTAAAAACCACTTATCTTTTAAATTGTTGCTTAATAAAAATTGTGATCCAAACTCAAATGTTTTAAAAGACTTTTTACAGCGTTCTATATCATGTTTTTCAGAAGTCATTTCATGTTTAAGAATAGGAATAGGTTTCACATTAATTTTGTTTATATTATTCATTGCTTCTAGTTCTTTAACTCTATTTGCTATTTGCTGAAGAGGTCGATTGCCTGTTTTTAATAATGATTTTAGTTTTCCAAGATAGTTTTCAAAAGGATATGTGTTTATTTCTGACAAATTTTCAAATTTCTTAACGTCATTTACTACGTGACACAAATCATGTATATTGCTGCTAATAGAATCTCTTCCATAAAGAGATATATAAAGCTGAATATAATCTTTTAGTAATTGATCAGCTACCTGAATAAATTTTAGATGTGTTTTACAAGACAGAATTCTTACAGCGCAAGATAAAATTAAGAAATGATTGTAATAATTTTTGGGTAAAACATCCTTTAAAATAACTATACCTACGTAACATAAAAAAACATGATATTCAGAACCTTTTCAGTATTTTAAACATTTTAAGTGTCTGATTTTTCTGTGAATTTCCCGTGGTCTTCTGCTATTGCATTCTTCTAAGGCATCGGATAATATAAGAATTTGTCGAGATGACAATTTACACTTAAAATTATAACTTCCATGAACCCAACCATTTAAACATTTTCTTGTACAACCTAAAAAATAGAAACTACATCCCTTTTATTCCAAATTATTTTATTTAATTTAATTACCCAAATCAAATAAATGTAGAGAATCTGCAATTATAAAATCTTCTACCATATCAATTGGAAGTTTTAATAAAGGGGATTCATTTTTATGATGGTCTTCATCCAGTTTATTTCGAAAGGAGTAATCAGTTCTTAAAGGGCTATTTATTGATGGAAAGCTCATGTGCCTTCCTTTTTTATCATATTCTCCAATGCAGGTACACTTTATACATCCATTAAATGAATTGAAACTGTATGTTCCTAAAAATAATAATATACTAGTAAAAATATTTATATCTTGGCAAATAAAGCTGAAAGTGTAAAAGTAAGAACGTATTTAACATTACAGCTATATCCGGTAACTCCTATATTCTAATGTAATAAAAAAATGATAATTACCTTTTATAAAACTCCGTGCAGGCGTATCACATACAATATATTTTATCTTTATTTCAATTTTATAGTAATTGCAGATTATTCCATTATTTAAAATTTGTTGCATCTCAAGAACAAAATCTAAGAAAAAATCAGGTAAGTGAGGCTTTGTATCGCCACAGTACAACGCAATAACCAAAGGTTGCAAATGATTCATATTTTAAATTCTACACAAAATGGGCCAAAATTCCACGGACGAACTATTGAATGCAGGAAGACCATCCACGTTGAATATTAAAGAAAGTATTATATTGCCTTTTAAATCAGAAAATAAATTCATCAAAATACTCGTGAGGCCATTATACCAAAAACAACCATTTCCCATTTTTCTAATAACTACTTGTTTAGGTGTTTCAAGTAATGTACGGCAATCAAACGGTAGAGAAGACAAATTACCATTTTCCCGTAAAATTTTCAGAAGATGGTTTACCGATGATTGTGTTGCTCTATGTAGAAGAGCCCACTGTCGTAATTCAATTTTTAATACATTTTCTTTATAAAAAATATCCTCACCATAATTGTCTTCTTGATCACTAAAATATTCTTTATGAAAACCATTATTATCTTCATATAATAATTCTCTTCCGAGTTGTATAGATTCCTGAATATTAAAAGGTCTATCAAAATGCTTGTTTACATTTCTATTTTGATTTTGTTCTGGACCAATTACTGAATTTTCAATATGTTCACTTTTTTTTAATTTTAATTTTCTATAAAATGTTGTTGAATAAAAGTAAGACTTTCGCTTTTTGTACACTAATGACACAGAAGTATTTTCCATATTAAACAATTTTTAGCTCTAGAAATCAGCGTCGTTACTCGTCGTTGTGTTACTGGTTAACTTTCTAAATGGTGAATTTAACTTAGCAGTAATTTTAGTACGTAATTGTTACTTTAAAGGAATTATTTATATTCAATTTTGGTAAATAAAATTTAAAAGTCATATGTGTAGTTGATTTTTCCAATATAATTCTTTAAAAATTACTGGGTAAATTAGAAAAAATTACGGTAATTAAAACGTTTTAACAACTTGGTAATGTGATCTAACAGTCATAATTACTTTAAAGTTTCCTTTATGACGTAAAATTTATGGTTAAAACAACTTTTAAGTAATTTTAACGAAAAGGTAATATTGATTGGTGAAAATTACGCTATTCTAACTTTACTTTTTGACCAATTTGTGTTTTTACTTTAAGGTAATTTATAATTGTAAAAAACTAGTATTAATTACTTTATTTTTAACTTTTAAGTTTTTTTTACTGACACCGTAATATTTGAAGGCATTACAACGTAAAAGTTACTTTTTTTAGGTGATAAATACTAAAACTCTAGTTATTTTACTATAAATGTTGCTTGGGCTACAGCTTCAAAACCATTCGAACATATACATATAGACGTATGTATTTAAAATTGCAAATCAATCATATTTTACAATTATCGATTTATTTTCTCAATGCGGACAAGCTTACCCCTTAAAAAGTATTACAGGTTTAAATGTAATTGACAATTTATTAAATTATGTAACACATCATGGATTACCCCAAAAAATTACTACAGACCAAGGTAGTGAATTTAAAAATTTTGACTTAGAAGACTTTTGCAAATTACATCAAATTGAATTACATTATACTACAGCCAAAAACAGCAACTCAAATTCTCCTATAGAACGCTTTCATTCCAGTTTGATCGAACATTTTAGATGTCTTAAAGACGAAAATTCTGATTTAACCCCTGATCAATTAATAAAACATTCAATATAAGTTAAAATAATTAATATAATTATATCTTATTACTTCCAAACTTAATCTAGCCTTAATATTACCTATTCAACATCAGATAGTTAGCTACAAATAAACAAAATGTAACTTTATATTATGTTAATCTGACGATGCTTAGTACAGCGAAACATGCCATTTTAAAAAATATTAAAAGTTTTTAATTAAAAGTGAAAGTTTTTTAAAAAACTAAGAGTTTTTTACTAATTTTATTATTCCTAATTCAATATTAGCATATAATAATTCAATACACACTGTAACCAAATTTAGTCCATTCCAAATAATAAAAGGACATATAAATAATAATGACCCTTTTGATTTAAACGATCACTTAGTACTTTCAAATTATGTACAGAATCACAAATCTATTAGTAAAAAATTATATGACAAAATTAAAAATCAAAATGAAATTATAAAACAAACGAATATTAATAAAAGAAATTAAACACAAATTGATCCAATAAATTATGAAAATAAAAACAAAAGCTCGAAATAAATCTTCACCTAAATTTAAAAAGGCAAAAATAAACCAAGACCAGAAAATCAAATTACAAACTGACAAAGGAACTTACCATAAAAGCAATATTAAAAAAACGAAAAAGACAAATCAGAAAATAAAAATTAATGACGATTTATTGTTTCAGAACAAGACCAAAAAAATGAAGAAAATAATGACAAGTACGATACCTATATCTAGTAATACTTCTTCTAATACAAGCAACGAAAACACAATATAAGGACATACAACCCTAGAAAATTTATTATTACCATTAGAATTAGGTAACACAAAAAAGCATACCTTCTTACACCATACATACATACACTATATATGTAGACATTCCGACAGTTGCAGAACAAGTTACAAGTCTTGTAAATAATTTCGAATCATTTAAAAATACAATTACATATGTAAAAAACATACCTAACAAATCCAATGTCATATCATGCTCTTGCCAATATAATTGAATTAGAACAGTCCTTAATAGATATTGTTTAAAAGAAAATGGAAAATATTTATCCACATTTACGAAATAAAAGAGGTTTAATAAACGGAATAGGAAAAATAAATATCAAATAGCGACCTTGAATTTATTCGTGAAGAAGTTTACGATAAAATTGTACATGTAATACGGGTATTAAATATATCCACTTTTTTAATAACTTTATTAATGTGCAGCATTACTTTTAATACTTACATCATACAAAGTACAATATAGACACTTAGTTTTAGCATTTTTAATTGTTTGCCAGTCAAAAAAAGCAATGTATAAATAAATGTAAACATAATTCATGCAAAATGAAAGGATTGTACCTTATTTTCAAATAAAAAATGAATTTTTATGTAAAATTATTAGTAATATTTACTATTTATAAGTATAATAGTTAATGATTTAAGTTACTCATCATTTATCAACGTTTTCTAATAAAAATAAGAAAGAAGTAAAATTTTCCAATCTTTAAACTTACAAATAAAGCACCGGTTAATTTTTGAAACAAAAAGGGTTTACTCATGTTCTAAGGGTTGGGGACAATTTAATTGTTTTAAACTTTAAAATTAATGTACTTTTGGAATAATTTTATTACATTAGCTAAAATAAACATTTTAGTCAATAAAAGGTTTATTTTGTAACTATAAACCTTGCTCATCAATTTGATGCTTTTAGAATTCATGTCGATTTAAAAGCGCGTTCTGTCTGGACAACTTCTGCACATTTACCTCAACTCGACATGAATTCGGAAAGCATCAAATTGATGAGCAAGGTTTATAGTTACAAAATAAACCTTTTATTGACTAAAATGTTTATTTATTCATCAGTAACTAATCAGTGAAACTTTTTAAAAATGTTGTCATTAAGTAATTCAGAAGCTTATTATTCATATGTTTACGTAACACTGAAGTATTTTTTTTGCAATTTTAGAGAAGTTATTTAAAATTTTATATAAAACGACATCTGAAGCTATTTTCCAATTATTAAGCAACAAATTTACAAAATAATTTTACAAACTGTCATTGTAAAGGATTTCCCATTATTTTTAAATAAAAGTATCACTGTTTCATACCATTTACCGGTCTTCATCTGCAAGTTTTAGTATAAAGGAGTATTATAATAATATATTGGTTGTAAGTGAAAATGACATCAACAAAAATGATGTCTAGTTTGGTATTTTCTCTGGTGTATAATATCATGATTTTTTTATATATGCCTTACCTGCCTACTTCAACCATGCTCACTGTTACCATCTTTAGGATTCCCTAAACGACTTTCTTTGTACCCAAGTGAAGCAGTAAATTTTTATAATAACACCCAATTTGGCTATGTTTGAATTCCGGATCCTTCTAAACACGTCTGACCGCGCAGGTCTCTGCGCATTGAAATAAAAACCCAAATTCACCTCATTTCTGCGCGAGAAATTCAAATTTCCATGCATTGTTGCCCGATTAATTGTATATCTGTAATAATCGGAAACCTGTAAAAATACTGAAATACCATAAAACATGTTATTCTAGTAAGTTATAGTAAAGCATAAAAACTTACGGATTTTCTTGTTCTGTCCATGACTCTAAATTGACGTGTTAGGTAGAATGTTTTGTAAACAAACATGTTGGTTAGAATTTCTGTATTCTGAGAAAGTATGTTGAAAACTTTTAAAAATATTCTGATTTTAGTGTTAAAGTTTTGTTTGTTCTCTTTGTTTAATTAATATCATGTTAGATAGAAAACGAATATACATACACAAAATTTGTGATCACAATCAAAGATTTTGATTGTTTGTTGATCGTTTTATTTATTGGATAAAATTAAATAAAATAAATTACGAATTAATCATGAAATTTAAAAGCTATTTTTAAAATTATAGTCAGATATTTAAAACTATTTTTTTGGATCAATAATGGTCAGCCATGTCGTAGGTAAAGTGTAATATTTAAAAACTGTTTATAGTCTTTAAAAAAAAGCAACATTATAATGAAATCAATTAAATTAAAATCAGCGATTTATCAATGTGGCTATTTGAAAAAAATAATGAGTATATTCTTGAGAGTAAAGGACTCATTACAATAGTCTAAAAAATAGATTTTTTTGTTTACTTATAAATGAATACGAATATCGGAAATTATAATGAACTCAAAAGTGATCTGTTGTAATAGTAATCTAACTTTAATTTATTAATCTATTTACAACGCCTGTTTTATAGTAACTGAAATTTAATAATTACAGTTTCCAAAAATAAAAAACAAAATGAATGTAACAATGTTTAATTTACAAAATAAATAAAAGTTAAAAATATTAAAAATATAACGTTTTATTTTTACCATATTTTGTAAAACTATTTTTTTTCTGAATAAACGTATTAAAAAGTCATAAAATAAATCTTTTTTGTACATATTAGGTATACAAGACATTTCACAATTCATCAAAGATTTGTTAAACTTGATACATTGAAATTAAAACTATTCCAGTCTACAATTCTTATTCCATAAAATATGTTTTTCCAAAATAACTAATATAACAAATTTCGAACACCATCTGACATATCGAAAATTCATGATTTTTAAATATGGTTCGAAAAAGGTATATGCGTTTAAAATAAATTGAACGCGGGTGATTTAAACCCTACTGGCTAAAATATTGTATCAGGTATTTTATCTTATAAAAATACAAAATATTTTCAGTTTTTTTACTATATTTACAATCATATCTACCTAATGTGTTTCAGTTGGTGAAGTATAAATAAATGAAACTATCTTCGAAAATTCTATTAATGTGCTAATCACTTACTCTTATTTAATCCTATCCACGTAAAGTATCTAAAATGTTTATAATGAGATATCATAGATTTACTTGAAATTTTGAAACCCAAATGTATTGTATTGTCAACTAACTTAGACCGAGGCCACAAGGATCTGAGGGAATAACAAAGGGGTTATTTTTATCAAGTTGTTTTACCCGTTTAGCTATGAGACAACAAATACACGATTTTATATTATATATTTAAATTTATTATACATAATTTATATTTAATTTATATAATATATATAATAAATTATTAATAAATTATATAATAAATTTATATTAAATAACGTTAGCGCAACATTTAAATCATTTAAATGTTAGCGCCCTTGGTAGGGCACAATAAGTGTCAAAACTATCACTATCCGCATCCGGTAGAAAGAGAAATTTGATGTGATATTAAAATATGTACGAATGATCTATGCCACAATAATAACATTGTTCTTCCTTCTATATGATCTATATTTTACTGAATATTTCATCGATTCTAATATTTTATGGCCATCACAACAAATATACCTATATAAAATAAAGCAATTTTTTTAAAACATGCAAAGAGAATAAAAACTGGTATGTAGTAGGTAATAGTGCTCGTTTAAAACATTCGCAAGTTGTCCAAGTCCACTGTAAATTTGAATGCGAGATTTGACAACAGCGCTCGAAATAGTACATACATTTTGAATTCACGTGGTCATGCGCATAACACTAGGATCCCAAAATCAAATCTTACCCACAATTTTACCAGCACTAACATTTCTTCTTCTTCCTTAGATTATGGCTCGACGTAAACCCACCATCACTAACAATGTCTCACATTTTAGAAACCACCATTTTGAAACACAACTAACTTTTCAACTCATGCAACAGCATGGCAATCATGGCATCAAGCTATCAAGCACAGCTATCAAGCATCAACCATATATCTCTGCATATATGTAATACTTCTATATGGACAGTTCCTATAAGTGGAAGGTGTTCAGACGAAGTGAAACAGATACTGTATCGTCATGTATCGTTTGTTTTCTCTTCCGAGCTATGGAGGGTAGAGGTAAGGAGAACTGTCTCCGTGTATTGAATGTGTCCGTCAAAATGTGGTAAATAAGGGTGGCGCTACGATCGTAGTAGGGTAAATTTTAAAAAAAAGCGCCATAATTTCTTAGAGTAGGATAGATAAATAAACAAGGAAAGACACATTTCCGCTTTATTATGACACCATTTTTAAAATAATCATAAGATACATAAGATAATCATAAAGTATAAAACGAATTTAAAATACACTAAACTGAATTCGCTGACCACGTTTTTTTAAAGCACTTATATAATTTGTGACTTATATTACGAAATCATACGACATTTCAAACAATTTGTCAAAAACTGCTACATTCATTCTGTACCCTACATCTACTTTAGCGCCATTGTAGTGGCAAATTTGAGAAGTGTTATGTTCCTCTAAAAAGTGGACACATTTTTAATCATTTCCCATTTAAGATCGTTCTCCTTACCTCTACCCTCCATATTCCGAGCACATCAGTCAATTCTGCGCATTTTAGAGACTTTTCAAGCATGCGCAGTATGGATAAGAGGTATCAAACGAAAGAGAAAAAAAATATATTGTGGGCACCGTCAGAGGCACCCAGAGACAATATAATATAAAGAGACTTTTTGAAAGATAGGGCAAAAGCGGTACAATGTTTGTTTGTTTACCCCCAGAACTCGGCGCTGCGGTGGTGGTAGATAGGAGAACTATACCACGTAAACTCGATCAGCTGGTGAGGTGAGCTGAAATTATACTATAATGGCGGTTGAAGTGACAGTGTAGCGTAAGTATTATTAGTATTAGTTTTAATTTAATATTATTTTAAGATAGTTTTAAAATTCGTAAAGTGTATAAAAGTACAGTGTACAGTTTCAATTATGTCATTACCGAATTATTTTAAATATAAATGCGCTGTGCCTCATTGTTCAAGTAAATATTTTTACCCAATACCCGATCCAAATTTTAAGAATATAAAGTTAAATAATCAGTTTGATACACAAACCAATAAGTTATGTGGCAGGTGCTTTGGTAAAAAAATTAAATTTAGATTGTAAAGAATGTAACTCAAATTTGAAAACTAATAGTTTGGAACCTCACCATACTTTTACGTACTTTAAAAAGAATGATAATAAAAGACGTCTGACTTACGTTACGAAAGAAATTGTTAATTTTTTAGCTAGTGTACATAATCCAGTTCACCAAATTTTACCTGTATTTGGCCACATAAAATGTCTGATTAAAAAAATAATCATGTGTTTGTGTGAATTCATTAACTTTGATTGGTTTACTTGCAAGAACATAAGTCAGACGTTTTTTTGAAACTTTTAAAAATCAGTGTTTCTTTAATAATTAGAAAATATTATAATGATCTTTTTAGATCGAGGGACAATATATAAAATTTTATATAAAATAGATAAAGTACTGCGGTAATTTTTTTAAGTTTTAGGTTCTTGCATGTACACAAAGGATTGGTGTCCTATTTCCAATACCTCATGACACAACACTACGTATTGAAGAACAATGCCAATGTATGGAAACTTCTTAAATATTATTCGTGTATTGCTACTTAATATTATTCTAAATTTTCGACCATATTATATATATTTATTTATTTGATATAACAATTGTACTTCTCTGTGATATTAGCGTAATTATTCTGATGTTTAAAACATATATGTTTATCTATTTATTATTATTATTATTATTTCCGTAAATCCTACCTGGTTTTGTGATACTAGATAATAAGGTGTACAATTAATATTCATATACTTTTTGAAATAAAAGTTTAAATTATACTTTTTTTGTGATTGTAAATAATAATTTGTAATAAAACTAATTCATTTTTTGTGATAACATTTTAAATTGTACCTACTGTTTTTCTAAGAATAGATAATTTTTTGTAATAATAATATTATTTCATATTTTTGTAATAGTGTTTTAGTGTTTCAAGTGTATATTGGTGTTAAAAGTTGTTTTTATTAAAAATTTGTTTATTATTTAGATTTTATATTTATTTACCTAAATATTATAAGATAATATGCACTTTTAAGCCTATATTTTAATTTTTAATATTTTTACACAACAGTAAAAATATTAAAAATCAAAATATGAGCTTTAAAAGTGTATTTCTATATGAAACAGAATTTATACCCTGTCCCGCCAATTTTTTGAATCGATGAGCTTCTTCCCCCAATTGTTGGCGCGCCACCGTCGCTCAAAACATGTGACCAATTTCATATAAGGTATCAGTACATCTCTTTATTATATCTTATCTCTGGAGGCACCGTAATGTTGCGACCACAGATTATAAGTAAACAGATACGAAAGTGGCGATTTGGGCTTGTTGACCTTGAACGTAGCGATGGTCTGATTGGTCAGGATTCAAATGCAAAATGACATATTTTACTACGAATTTACTACTATGTTGTTCGTCGAGTATGTTCGGATTAGGTTTCAATAAATGATATTTATCAAGCGAACTGTAATAGATACAATTGATTGGTTGAAAATAGTCCGAAAAGCAAACGAACGAACCTATTTATTTCCACTTACGTATCTGTCAGTTAATTATTGTTTTGATTTGGTTAAAATTTGCTGAAATTTCGATGTGCATTCTTATCGATTTTAAATCGTTTCTTTTATTGCTTTTGCGAATATTTGTTATATTTTAATAATATTATTATACTGTTTTTCCCAAAACCCGCTGAAGTGGAAAGATCTAGATAAATAAAAACCAGCAAACTTTGTATACAGTTTGCAGGTTGTAATTATGGACGATTATTATTTATCAGGTAAGTACATAAATGATTCTTTTATTGTATATTCTATAGTAAATAAAACTACTTTTTTGCAGGTTACAAACTGCACAACCGTTCAAATTGATATTGTAAAGATTGAAAGTACGTACCTACTCAAACTGTCGACGCATAAACCTCACAACATAATTATGTCGATTACAGAGACTCAAATCTTTTATTTAGGAACAGAACATGTAACTGAAGCAAGAAGTAGTTATTCAAAGGCGAATTTTTTAGTTGCGAACAATATTTGCTGGGATAAATAGGAGCTATACATAGTGAAAATGATAATACCAGTAAAAGACAGAAAAATGACAAATATCTGATACACAGGAATTTAAATAGTATGCTGTATCGTTGTACTATATATGAGTCTAAGAGGATGTGTCAACCTAATGATATCCTCAATACAGATACCCTATTTACTTTGAAGGTAAATTTTACATATTTTGTGTAGTACTTGTTATTTTGTAAATATTAATAAACACAAATCTATTGTACACTTTTAAGGGGCCACTGAGAATACGGATTCACTAAACAAACACTGTATGAAAAGTGGTTGATGCCATCACATGAATCTTACAATACATTTCAAATATGGAAACAGCAATAAAGATAGATTATGTAAAAAAAGGAAAAAATAATCTTAACATGCTTTAATGCAAGTAAATATTAAAAAGGCTGCTGTAAAACGACCAGGTGCTAAAACTTATCAAAAGGATTCCTTTCCATCTTTTTTCACAGATTATTTGACGAAATTCTTTTTTAGATAAATCAACTACTGAATATTACTATATAGTGTGAATTCTGCAATAGTCACTAACGAAATATAGTCTCCAATACTTTTTTACTTTTTTGTTAAGCAGTGACATTTTATTTTAACTACTTTACCTGTTTTGCCTCAAGATTAGATTTTTTAGATGTATGGTTTCTTAGATTTAAAGACTGCATGTTGCATGTGATTGTTATATAATGTATATTTAGTGTATTTATAAAATTACATACAATATTTGATGTATTTAAATATATATTAGAAAATATGTGTGTATTCTTTACCTTTCCTGTTTTCTTACATTATATTTTACATATTATATTCATGGGTAATTCAAAATGGACCATTATTCAAAAACAACAGGTTTTAATAAATATATTTTTTTAGAAAATGAACAACAGAAGAAAGTTCTTTATAAGACTTAAGGTATCTACAAAAAATAAAATGAGAATTATTCTATAAAGTTATGTCTTAGAAACAACACATTTAAGTACTTCAAATTAATTACCTGTTAATTTCTTAACTCTGTTTAACAAATGATTATAGGAGTCGTAAAATGCAGGACATATAATGTTAATAAAGCTATGCTTTATTTCTGTAGACAAGCTTTAGATGGGAGTAAATTAAATGGATTTTTAAACTTGACATGTCCATTCCTAACCCCACTTTTAAATAACTATATAACACATATTTACAAATGCAAAACATTAATTAAACTTTGTTTTAGACCTTAAATAAGGCAATTTAATTGTTTTCCTTTATTTACTTTATTCAGATTAAGTTTAATTTCGGTGACTGTTGGTTATTGACTGTACAAAAAACTAGAAAAGGCACCGCTATTTACTGGGTTATTGCTTTCAACCAATCAAAGCTCTCACCCTGGAATGTCAAAGTCCTATATGTTTGTATAGGAAATTTATGAATGACCACCCTGGAACGTCAAAAAAAAGCATTGCTCTTATGGACAAACCTTCTGATTGGTCGTTCAAGGTCACCAGACGAAATTGTCGATTTCATTCATAAAAACGACTACTTTCGTATCTAGTATAATAATCTATGGTTGCGACGTTCTTTCCATATAGAAGTATTACATATATGGCATCAACATCAACTGGCGAACTGGCCTCGGCCGCAACGCTCAGTGGCAACTGTCAAGTGTCATTCATTCTTCTTCTCTTTGTTTTATACCTTTTACGTGTACTGACCAAGGAAATTTATCATACGTATTTTGTGAAAACGTCTTACATAAAAAAATTATAGACACTGATGGAGTGGCTAGTTAAGAAATAATAAAAATGCTTTTTTTTAGAAAGAAGCTAAAAATTTTTAATAAAACTGGTCACTGACTGAAGAGTAGTTAGGTTAAAGACCGTATACAGCTGTCCAGAGCTAACTTCACTTTATTTTTTAAGAAATAGTAAAAAAACTGCCAACAATTTGAAAATCTTTAAAAGAGTTTTAAAGTTTGTTTACATAGTCATTTGAATAAAGCTTGAATTTTTAATATTTTTATGGTTATTTTATTGCATAAAAATCATTTTAAACGATATATACGAGTTGTTTGTAATGTATTTTAATAAATCTTACAAAATGTGTTAGCTACATATATATTACGAAAACTATGTTATAAAAAATCATAAAACATAAATGCAGTACATTGTCTTAAAGGTAAGCATACGTTTGTATTAACTGTAACATTTCATACAACGTAAACTACATACCAACAACAAATACCTACTTTATTTTAATGTGAAATCATGACAAAATTATGGTTTATAATTTCGGAGAAAATAGATCTGCTGATCCATTAATAATGTATACTCTTAGCTCCATCAAAAAATTTAACAATTCAAGAGCAGAACCTGAAAAAAATAATTCGCCAACAGTTTTGTATGGGAATCTTTAGAGAAGGTTTCATAGTAAAATAAATTTGTTTACTAGTCTTTGTATCGAAATGATATTCCATGATTTTTTTTTAATTCGTTTACAATACAATTTAAAAAAATGCTCACAATAGAGAGAATAAATTAACATAGTTATGTGTGGGAGTATATGTTTGTAGCTGTATTGTAAAGCCACGTAAACAAAAATGCAAACTTAATTTACAAATGCGAACGAGACAATATATTTTTGTTCATAGGAGTAGAAAAAATTGTAGAAGCAAATCGAAACACAAAGAATACCACTAACCTGTTTTTTTCTTATTTTTACCTTGACAAAAACGGTTGAAGGAACCTTGCAGCTCCTGTTCTTTTATTCGAGGTGTAGTGATAACTACTCCTTTCCTTAGTTTTAAAAGAAATTCTAGCGGACACACTAATCGTTAATTCAAAAAATTGAATTTTCATATAAAACCAAATAACAAGTAACTGGTCTTCAAAGAAACGAAAGTATATTTGGTTTAGAAAAAAAAAAGAAAAACGATATACAGTTTTTATACTTGATTTATTGACGTCTGTGTGTTGAAGCAAGGAATTGACATTTATAATTAAAATACAGTGACTCACAGCTTAAATGATGCAGACGATCTTCAATAAAACTAGCTTGCCAGCGACTCAATATTTATTGGAAAAAAATCCCATATTGAAATTTAATTACTAGAAATCTTCTAAAATAGCACATGCTATTTTTTGTGTTTCCAATATGCCATACTCGAGGGGTAAACCGCTGGGGCATTATGGTGTACAAAATGTAGGAATTAGTGGGCATTATTTAGGAATTAGCGGCATTACTGGGCATTAGTAAGGAATTGTGGGCATTACTGGGCATTAGTAAGGAATTGTGGGCATTACTTTGGGAATTAGTGGGCATTGCTGGGCATTTAATCTATTTTATAGCAGGATTGGAAATGTATTTATAACAATTTTCTTAAATTTTTTAATAATTTGATCTTTATGACTTAGTGCCGGTAGGTATTTCCAATTGTAAATTAACTAATAGATTACTATCATTGAGATAAATTATTTCAGCTGGATAAATCACGGTTGCGTATTTCCATCGGCATTTAGTTGAAAGATACTTATAGCCCTGGAGATCACATGCATTTTTTAGTAGTGATTTGATACAACTTCTAATAAATTTTTTCCGCAAGGTTGAGTTGTGCTGATAGTGAAATGGCGAGTCTGGCTCTGGCGTCGCGGTCGCTTTGGCGTCGCGACGCCCGGCGTCTTGTAGGGTTAACAATGGTGCTGACGTCATTTGATACGAAGCCAGACTTTGTTTTTATCTTTTATTATATCATTGTAAGTATTTTGAAGCAAGTCTGGCAGGTTGGAGTTGGTCGCAAAGCTGTCTGGCAAATTTTTGAAAATGTCGGGAACACATGATTTTTGGGGTTATTTGATACAACTTAATATTTTAGGGGATGTTAGTATGAACATTATTAAATATTATTAAACAAGTCTGGCACCTATTTGCCGGTATTATCATTGTCTGGCAAGCAATTGAAGTTGCGCGTGTCAGACGCTCTCATGCGTTTTCCATCAGCTTTATACATCAGCTACTGGACCAAATTACTCTTGCGACCATATCAATCGATACGCCACGTCATGACTTAAATTTGTATGGAGTATTCAGAAAAATCAATCCAGCGGTTTGTTTTTTATTGTTAATAAACTGATTTCTTTAAGAACTTAACAATAATCTTACATGTAAGTAATAATCTTTCAATGTAACCTTTCTTCATTACTTAATAATTTCTTTTGTGTTATCGTAGCTGCACAGATTTTTTGTATATAGTAGGTGAAATTATGTACTTATTAATTATATTCTAACAATTCATATTGTCGCAGTACTCCATGGTTACTGCAAGTCCTTCATGAGAACATGTAGGAATAAATCTCATTCGTTATTTACGTAGCTTGAATCTCGACTAGTATATACCAAAAATAAATAATATATAAAATAAATAATAAAAAAATAATAAATAAAAATAATAATAAAAATAAAAATAATAAATATAAAAAAATAAATAAAATAAATAAAATAATATATATAATAATAACATTAATAAAATAAATAAAACAATATATATAATAATAAATAAAATAATAAATAAAAAATAAAATAATAATAAATAACATAATAAATAAAATAAAATAATAAATAATAAATAAAGAAAATAATACAAGTATATATGGATGTACGTTGGAATTTACTGCGGCGCATTTGTCCCTTATGTGGTTCCCCTTCCCTTATAGTACTTTACAAAGTTCGTAACTGCCACAACCTTAACTCGATGACGTAGTTATATACCTGACTAGTTATTGCTAGAACCTCTTTCAAGTAGGACGTGGAAGCAACTGTTTTATTCGTATATTGCGTTCAAAAAAAATCAAGTCTGTTATACTGATATATGAGTGTTTAATTATTTATTACTGAGTGTTTAATTTTTTAATTCACTGTAAGATTATTAAAAAAAAAATTATGCGTCCGTTTTGTGTTATTTGCCGTGGCATAATGCCAGTATTGAAGCCATTAACGGAAGAAAGTTTAAGAAAATGCAGTGATGTTTTAAAAGTTAGGAAAAAAAACAATTTAAAATTTAGTAATGTGTCTATACCAGAAACCCTTATTGTTGAAGTACATTGTACTCATCCACATTGTTATAAAAATTTCACTGCCGTAATGAGTAAATACAGATGTGATGAGAGTACCTCAAAAGAAGCCACAACGAAAGTAACCGAAAAGTAAGTAAACAAACATTGATTTAAAAATTGTTAATGTATTATATTATTATATTATTTCTGTATTATTTTCAATTTTTTTATTAATTTCATAAATATATTTATCATACTATTGTACCATTTTTGCGAATTTATTACTTTTAATTTTTTACTGAACACTATAAAATTATATATAAAGTGATGTAACATATCTTAAGTGTAATGTAATTTTTTCAGGGCATGCACGTCTAAGGAGCCAATTTCAAATCCAGTACCAACTGCTACCGGTGAATCCATGGAAGTTGTTTCTTCCATAGTAGAGAAAGAATCAACAGAACATATTCCAGCAGATCGTGACGAGAGACCCATAGATGAATGTATGGATGTTGGTTCTTCAAATGAAGAAAGTGAACCAATCCCAGACGATTCGGTTGTCTTAAATGAAGATACATCACTGGAAACTGAAGAGGTGGAAACACAGCAGTCTGAAGAGGTGGAAACACAGCAGTCCCCAATCCAGCTTTGTTTGTTTTGCAACGCCAAACAAAAGAAATCAAAGGGGAGATTACAGACTTTGCGTACTTGCAGCACAAATATTTTGAACAATATCAAATGTAAAGCAGTAGAAATTGGTGACAAAAATATGCTGAGCGCAATTAATAATATCGAAACTGCCGGAACTACTACCTTTCACCATCACATTTGTTATGTGACGTATAATAACAAACATAGAGGGTTTCAAAGTACAGAAAAAACTGCTTGGCATTCTACAAGAGAGAAGTATTGTAATGCATTTAGCAAAGTATGCGATTACGTTCTCGAAAATGTTATTGAAAAAAAGCAATGCTTTTTCTTTAAATCATTACAAACACTTTATGAACATAATCTCGCCAAAGAATATTCAGATGAATTAAGCTCAATGACAAAGGAACTTCATTCGAAGAATTTAGAGCAAAAACTTAATGATCATTTTCAGAGGAAAATTCGAATAATAATGATTGGAAAACGTAAAGTGATTAAGCCTTATGAAGGACATTTACTTCAACCAATTAATTTACATGACCTCGAAGAGCACGATGTTATCCAGCAAGCAGCTTTCATTTTACAAAAAAAAATTAAATCAATGAAAGTATCTAATTATGATCAAGCCATTACAGCTGAAAATGTTATAAAAGGTGAGTGCTCTATGCCGAAGGAGGTAACTCAATTTTATGAAACGTTACTTGGAGGTTATAATCGTCGCTTCAAAAGTTCGGCACGTTGCAAAAGATTAGTAGATTCATTTTCCCAAGATCTTGTCTATGCTGTTTCAAACGGTCATGTTAAGACCTCAAAGCACCTTTGCCTTGGAATAGCACTGAAGAATACAACGAACAGTAAAAAAGTAGTAAATATTATTAACAAGTTTGGCCACTGTGTAAGTTATTCTGTAGTAGAAGAATTTGAAACAGAGGCCACATATACATCAATGAACGAATCACAAATTTGTCCTCAAGACATTATCCGTAAACCAGGCCTATGTACAGGAGTAGCTTATAACAATTTTGACAGATTCGTTGAGACAATAAATGGGAAAGATACGCTTCACGATACAGTTGGTATAATTTTCCAAAATAATGTAGAAAACTCTGTAAATATTGATGAACCACGAAGCACAGAACAATTGAGCACTGATGTTGGAATACCATCAACTTCACAATCAAACATTAAAAAAAGAAGAACTTTCAATGCTTTAAATGTTGAGTTACCGTCTTATGCGAAGCGATTAAAGTTAGAGAGTAAATTGCTCCCTGTCGATGACCATCGCCGATCTGTAATTCCTCTTAATTTGAATGATATTTACTATGTGCATATGTCATGGGTATTGTCACATTACCTGCAAGTACCAAATACGCCGATGTGGGTCGGCTTTAATAGCCTAATATTCGAAGATACAACACCAACTCAAAAAGTGTCATATTTAACTACAATTAATTCATCTCCAACAAATGTACCTGTGGTTTTACATACAATCGAGCACAGTCAACAAATAGCGGAGGAATGCGGAGAGAAATATATGCAAATAACATATGATTTAGCTATCGCTAAAATTGCTCTTCAACTACAATGTACTGAATCACCAAGATTTGATAATGTTTTTATTCACATCGGTTCCTTCCACATCATGATGGCATATTTTAAAGCAATCGGCAAATTTATTGATAACTGTGGTCTAAGTAACATCATGGTGGATTGTGAAATGCTGGCAAGTGGATCCGTCAATGGGTTTTTAACGGGTAAACACTTTAACAGATGCAAAAGGTTACACCCGATCATCTATTTATCATTACGTACTTTACATTTTGAAAGTTTTCTTGAAGCAAATAACATTGAAATAACAGACGACATCAAAGAATATCTTGTTAATTTTGTCAGTGCGACTTCACCACAGCCGATCGTAAATAACAGAAGTATATTGGGAATTATTGAGAAATATAAACAGTACTCAGCAGAAACACTGGACGGCATACACGGTAAAACCGCAAAATATTATATGATTTATCTTAATTTAATAGATCATTATTTTTTGTTAAATACTAGTATAAGGACAGGTGATGTCGAACTCTTCGAATATGTACTACCACAAATAGGAAATCTGTTTTTTGCCTGTAACCAGCCTAATTATTCCCGCTTCATTGTTAAGTATCACGACAATTTGTTGAGAACGAATGAAACTCATCCAGGACTCCGGCAGATTTTTAAGAAAGGTTCTTTCGGGGTCAGACGTACATCCAAAAATTTTTCAAGGCAACCAATCGACCTAACCTTGGAGCAGACAATAAATGCTGATGCGGCAAATAAATTAACAGGAATCATTCAAAACACCAACAACATCGCAGCACGACAACGTTGGTGCAAAAATCATAGCTTCAGGTCCAAGATCATAAGTCACGTATTAGAACAAGCAGGAATTAAGAAAAAACAAGATGTCACCGACGATTTAAAAATGCATCACATTGTTAAAAGCCATGCACAATGTAAAGAATTTGTTTCTCGGATAAAACAAAATATTAATCCATTTGACAATGATGTTGAAGCTGAAAAACTATTCAATATTTCCAACGGGCAAGCTGCACCCGACAATGTTGCAAATTTCTTATTATCAATTGAGCAAACTGGAGAAATTCTACGGAATGATTTCATTCATAAATGTTCAAGTGATGAAAAACATTTCATGAAGCCTATTAAAAGAACAAAAATGATGACATTTGCCGAGATAAAAGGGAAAAAAAAAATAAAAATTAGTGGAAAAGTCCAAGAAGTTCGCATGCAACGCGATTTATTTGGACATCTGCTGAGCATATCGTTAAAAGAAGAAATCAACCTTGAAAAGACCTTGACGTATCCGTTAACACCAGTACCCTTCTCATTATGCCACACCGATGGTACCATTTGCAAAACAGACAAATCTGCACTGTTAAAATGTTTGGAAAAAAAAATCGAATCACATAGTCCATTAAACGTTGATATTTCCATTTTAGATGGTTTCTTTTTATTACACCGAATGAAGGAACTTCCTCAGACTTTTGGTCAAATTTCAAAGCAAATTTTAAAAAGTATTGTCGCTCATAGAGGTAAACAAATTGTTTTAGTGTTCGATCGTTACATTTCACCATCGATTAAAGATTATGAGAGGAAAATGAGAGGTAGTTGTGAATATAACGCTTACAACATTACCGGTGGTAACCAAACTCGCCCAGTTAATTTTAATCAAGAACTAAGAAATCCTTATTTTAAAGAAGCACTAGTTAAGTTTTTAATAAACGATTGGAAGAATGATTGGATGGCAATTTTCATGGAAAATAAAACTATCTACTTAGACTTCGATTATTGCTATCAATATCATGCAGTTGACAATAAAGTACACACAAATATTCGTAAAGACTTATCGTGCCTTCAACACGAGGAAGCCGATACAAAGATAGTATTTCATGCATGTAAAGCAAGAAGCGATTCTAACGTTCTCCTCAAATGTTCGGACACGGACATTATTGTGATAATGTTGGGAAACATGGAACATGTGGATGCCGATAATGTGCACATCTGGATGGAAGTTGGTGTGGGCAATTCAGTGCGCAACGTAGACATAAACCAATTATATTCAACACTTGGACCAAATGTTTGTAACGCATTACCAGGGTTTCACGCGTTCACTGGTTGTGATTACAATCCGGCATTCTTTCGTAAAGGCAAAGTAACACCATTGAAAACATTACTAGCTTCACCAATTTATCAAAAAGCTTTCGCTGACTTGGGTGATGTCGCGAATGATGAAACAGAAGTTTTTGAAATTTTGGAGAAGTTTACAACTGGAATGTATACAAAAAATGCATCAAAAGTCAATGATGCTCGATTCGAGTTATTCATGAACAATTATTCATTTCCGGACAACAACACACCGTTTGAGATAAATTCAAAAAATTGCGATGCATCCTCTTTACCACCATGTCAAGCAGAATTAAAACAGCAGCTTCTAAGATCAAAATATATAACTATTATTTGGAGAAATGCTCACCGGCAAAACCTAACCGACCTGTCTCCCGACAATTACGGTTGGCAGGTAATTGATGGAAAGATGGAGTTTACATGGTTCACGGGGGAGCAACTGCCCGCTTTCGTGAATGACATAATCATTGAACCTGATGAGCAACAAGAAGAAGGTATGAAGAGAATAATATTAAATTTTTTAAAAAGTTGAATAATAATTCTGTATTTTAATAATATAAGGTACTAAACACATTAATAATAATTGTTTTGAATTTTTTCTAGCTGAATCCGAGAACGATGATTTGGAGAATTCCGATATCGACACTGATGAGGAAAGCGATAATAGTGAAGTTGATGATAGTGATGATGATTATTAAAAATAAAATTGATCATTGTTTAATAATAAAAAGCATGTATGTAAGATAAAAGAAATTAGTAATAAAAAATAAAACTTATTGTGTGATTATACTTTATATTTGGTCCAGTAGCTGATGTATAAAGCTGATGGAAAACGCATGAGAGCGTCTGACACGCGCAACTTCAATTGCTTGCCAGACAATGATAATACCGGCAAATAGGTGCCAGACTTGTTTAATAATATTTAATAATGTTCATACTAACATCCCCTAAAATATTAAGTTGTATCAAATAACCCCAAAAATCATGTGTTCCCGACATTTTCAAAAATTTGCCAGACAGCTTTGCGACCAACTCCAACCTGCCAGACTTGCTTCAAAATACTTACAATGATATAATAAAAGATAAAAACAAAGTCTGGCTTCGTATCAAATGACGTCAGCACCATTGTTAACCCTACAAGACGCCGGGCGTCGCGACGCCAAAGCGACCGCTTCCCAGCTGCCAGACTCGCCATTTCACTATCAGCACAACTCAAACTTGCGAAAAAAATTTATTAGAAGTTGTATCAAATGACTCCCCAAAAATGCATGTGATCTCCAGGGCTATTATCTAACAGTTTAAATGTAAAATTAGTGTTGGCTATGCTGTTGTTTAGTAATTTTTGGTGTACAAGGTTTACGACGCATGCGGTGGTGTTTGTCATCATCAGCTGTTCATTGTTGGTGACTAGCAGCATAATTCTAATTTACACCCGGTTGTGACGTCAAATTAGTAATGCCGGTTGCATATGCTCAAATAAATACGAGATCCTAAATGCCACTCTGGGCTCCTCTCAGCGCGCATTATGGAGGGTAGAGGTAAGGAGAACGATCTTAAATGGGAAATGATTAAAAATGTGTCCACTTTTTAGAGGAACATAACACTTCTCAAACTTGCCACTACAATGGCGCTAAAGTAGATGTAGGGTACAGAATGAATGTAGCAGTTTTTGACAAATTGATTGAAATTTCGTATGATTTCGTAATATAAGTCACAAATTATATAAGTGCTATAAAAAAACGTGGTCAGCGAATTCAGTTTAGTGTAATTTAAATTCGTTTTATACTTTATGATTATCTTATGTATCTTATGATTATTTTAAAAATGGTGTCATAATAAAGCGGAAATGTGTCTTTCCTTGTTTATTTATCTATCCTACTCTAAGAAATTATGGCGCTTTTTTTAAAATTTACCCTACTACGATCGTAGCGCCACCCTTATTTACCACATTTTGACGGACACATTCAATACACGGAGACAGTTCTCCTTACCTCTACCCTCCATAGCGCGCATGTACGGTATATGTCAATAATCATAGCGTCTTTTTGCTTTTTCCTTTTTTGGCCTTCAATAGATATAATATTTAGCCATGGCGCGCGCTGGTTTTGAATATATAATTCTTATTTGAAACATTTGTAAATTCTAATTCAATAGCAATATCATACTTCTCCTGGAAAAAATCTACCATCGTGTGTTTGCCTAAAGGATCAGCTGTTGAGTAAAAAACGTTTATTTTACATTCTCAGATAACCAATTACCAAAAGTTTATTATTAAATTATAGGAAAATTATAAAATATTCGTTCTTGTAAAATTAAACAGTTTGCCATAATTTTGCATTAAAATAATGTAATAAATACAAAAATGAAGTGATTATTGTAGTTAATATAATGGTTAGTAAATACTGTGGCGTTTTTAATACCTATATAAAAATATGAAATATATTAAAATACTTGTATTTTTGTTATTTGACAGTGCAAGACATTTAGACCGGGAGCCCGTGGGCATTTTTTTTAATGATACATACCAGGCTAATTTTTTATCAGTGGCTTCGTATCGATGAGTCGCCCAAATTCTGACAGTGGCAACATTGGTGCATAATATATATAGATTCCAGAAATAGATGAACATGTATATTTTACAGATGTCTCGAAATTAACTCATAACAGTTTAATTTTTAAATATTTTGTTAAAATAAATTTAAAACAAAGGAAAAGCCATTTGTCCTACAAAAATGATAATATATATACCGAGTCCTCCATTTCAAATGTGTTACAAGCAAAGATAGGTATGACGTCATTAGTAACAAGCTAATTTTTTGAATATTGTTTAAAAAGTCTGTTTTATAACTATTAGCGTTACCGTCCTACAAATTGCTTAATAGGAACCCCCAGTCCCCCAGTTCAAATATGTCGTGCTCGCTGGTACCACTTTACTGATTACTAACTGTAGGACAAATATACCAAATAATAAATAATCATATTATCTGTAAAAAAACATAACTGTCCTACAAAAAGATCGATATGCAAAGCTTGTCCTACAAATTTTGTAAAAAAAACAGTCCTTTTTCTCCCATTTTATTCAATTTAAATTTTTTATATTTGGGTGAAGAAAAAATATTGGACATCTAAAAATCGATGTAAAATTTTATGTAGAATTCGAATATGTAATTAGATTGGGAAAATTAGTTAGTGGAGAGCCGGAAAATTAGAAAACCTGCTTTTAAAACGTAATATCTCAAAAAAATTAAATTTGTATTAAAGTTCCCGAATCCTAATAGTCTTGAAGTTAATTGTTATATAAAAAAATACTCTCATATTATTAAAACAATAAAAGAATAATTGCAGCTATTTAATTATTTAATTATTATAATAAATGAAAGTAATAGTATAAGTTGTAGGTTTTATAAAAAAAATAATTCAAACGAAAATAATTTTCTCTGAAATTCATGAAACGTGTTGATTCTGATGATGATATTTGAAGTTGTTAGAGCCGTTTTGAAATAAAACATTCATTTTTTTTTAAATCATGGTTTTTACAAATGATATTTTCTAAAATAGTTATCTGTAAATCGAGTATTTTATACTTTTAAAAAGTACCCCTTAAACCTCCTAAATTAAAAATAAAAAATTCATTTATTTAAATAAAATATCCAAAACAAATCACCATGAACAAAAAAAATAATATTTTCAAATTAAGACATTTTTTGTACTGAGCTTTAAACAATATTTCAAATTCAATACAGTTTAAAAAATATAATTTAAATATTTAACGCAAAAGAGCTTACTCTGGTATAACTTATTATTTTCAGAACATACTTGACTATCACCAATGACTGATGGAGTTGGTTCCTTTTCTTGTAAACTAGGTGACTTTGTCACTCTGAAATTTAAATTCAATTTATATAAAAATCTAATTTTACATTTCCTCTGTAAAATATTAATTGTGCAAAATTCAAATTAATTTGTTCCTGTAAATAAAATATTTAAAAAGGAACCTTTTTTAAATAAAAAAATCGTTTTCTGATTGTTATGACTGAGAACCGCTTGGTTTGTTTTTTTGCTTACTTTACAGAAAAATAAATTTAATTAAAACAAGTAACATTTAAAAAAAATTATAAGATCCAAACTACTAAACGTTTATGTTTTAATAAGAAAACAATTTCTTACAAATAATAACAGCTTTAGCTCCCGCTAGATGTCTCTAGTGAGATAGTTAGAAATCATATTATTGTATCTTACCTTATCATTGCGGATTTTAATACATCATCTTTTACTCTAAACATTTTATAGCAACTAGAATGATAACCTAATGAGCTACTTGAATATTCTGCCGGCAGCACCACTTTTTTGTAGAGGTAATAAAGTTCTACTCGTGCCTCCAAAACCTTTTTACAATTTTCAAACATTTTTTCGTTAAATGGTTTCACATTTTCTGTTTTTGGTATGAATCCCGGTTCATCCTTTAACGTATTGCACAAAAAACACTCCGTTATAATTATTAAATTTAACAAAAAAATTCGAACCGGCTTTTTATATAATAACAACGTATTACATTATTTACATAATTATTTCAAATTAGTATTTTTTAAATGTATGTTTTAAACATGAAATTTATCGTTTTTTTTGAAAATAATTATTTCAAATGCAATTGATAAGTGTTTTCACAATTGACATATGTCATGAGAGAGAAAAAGCCAACTTTTCCATAGCTGATATTTTTAAAGATTTATATCGCAGGTGCGATCAAAGCCTGCTATTTTCGACTATTTTTATTTTATTTTTCATTCGTATATATTATGTTTTTTGTAGGGCAGATAACTTTTTACTTATTAAATAGTATTTTCTATAAAATGAAATACAAATCAACTTGTTAGTAATCAGTAAAGTGGTATCAGCGAGCATGACATATTTGAATTGGAGGACTGGGGGTTCCTATTATGCAATTTGTAGGACGACAACGCTAATAGTTATAAAAAAGTCTTTTTAAACAATATTCAAAAAATTAGCTTGTTACTTATGAGGTCATACCTATCTGTGCTTTTAACACAATTGAAAGGGAGGTCACGGTATATATATTATCATTTTTGAAGGACAAATGGCTTTCCCTTCGTTTTAAATTTATTTTAACAAAATATTTAAAAATTAAACTGTTATGAGTTAATTTCGGGACATCTGTAAAATATACATGTTTGTCTATTTCTAGGATCTATATATATTATGCACCAATGTTGTCACTCTCAGAATTTGGGCGACTTATCAAATCGAACCCACTAACAAAAAATTAGCCTGTTATGTATCATTAATTTTTTTTCCCACGGGCTCCCGGTCTAATTTATTTGAGGTTTCTTATAGGATTTAGACAAAGCACAAACTTTTACAAGGGTATTTTTTTAATTACTAATAAAGTTTTCCATGTGTTGCATACTTTCTTGGACAGTTTGTATATTAAAAAAAAAACGCAAGAGTTGAAATTAAATAGATGTATTAAAAAAAATTAATACGACTATATAATAGATTAACAGAAAATATAAATAGAATGAAACTTACCCTAGGCAGAAATCAAATGTACCTAAACTTGAATAAGACAAAATTTATGACTTTTTCTACAACAACTATTAGTGGGCAACCTACATTCATTCTATCAGAATTGTAAATCAGATAAGAATAAAATCGTTAATTTGCTATAAATTTCAATTTGTTTGTAAGCTGTGAACGTTTTGACGATGTCTATTTAAATTACTCTGCTTAGAAAATAATGCACATTACACCCATATTTGTCTATTTTTTGAAGTATTAAATTATCTTTCTGCAAAGCGACGCGACATTCACGAAAAATGCCTAAACCAAAACAAAGTTAAACTACCTTATTAAAGAGGAAGGACTAGGAGAGGTTATGAAAATGCAAGTGACACATCGAGCGACTGCGCAGAACGAGGAGCCCAGAGTGGCATTTAGGATCTCGTAAATAAATAGTTTTCCTGATAAACTGGAGGCCTCTCACATAACTTTACCAAGCACAGACAGTCCTTAGACAGTCATTTGATTTCAAATATTAACCTTCAAAATTTTTTGAAAACGATTTTCTGCAATTAAAAAATAAAATAACTATAAACCTTGATAAAGGCTTTGGAACTAAATAATATATGAATTATTTCCATAATGCTTGGTATGTACATCAACGAAAAAATGTCAAAGACCTTCAAATAAAAAAAGATATAAACTTGGAGCTAAAATATGAGAATAGATAATTTTTACTACCAACAGTAGATTATAGTGTTAGCTGTAGATATTGCAGGAGTTAATTAGTGTTTTTCAATGTATGTTACAAATGTGTTGAGTATCTGTTTTATTCTACATTACATTTTCTATATACTGCTTTTTGTACTTTGCTTTTATATTTATTACTACATAATTTATTATATAAGAACTTTTTTTGTTTTTTATTTGTGGAAAAATTAGTAATCTAATCATTTTTAACCAGGACAAAGTTACAGATAGTAATAAACATTATTTAAAAAAAAGTGAGAGGTGTGAAGGAAGCTTGTCACTAGGCTACCTACTTCGTGTTGGAAGTAGCATATCTTTAAAACACTTATTTTTAAGTACATAACACTCTTAAATTAAGATAATTAACGTTAAAACAACTGATAAAGATATAGACTAAAATGGGTCAATAACATTTTAAAATATAAAGCTGGGTTTCGGTAGGTAACATCCATTTTTTTTAAACTACTCACTTAATTTACTTATTTTTAAGAACGTTGGTAATACGTTGTAAAATCTTGGTGCTAAATAGAAGAAATGCTTTTGGCCAATTGATTTTAATGCCCTAGGTACATAAGCAATTAGTTGTTTTAGACTATTTTGATTTACATAAGTGTAAATTATTACTGCTTTAGAGTATACCTGACGAACATCGAGGATACCGGCTTCTATGTAAATCTCGTCAGATGGAAAGATATTATAGGTGGGCTTATTATACAATATTTTAATAAATCGTTTTTGCAGTATTTCGAACTGATTTAAAAATGATTTCCGAACTCTTCCCCACGCGAGAATTCCATATTGGATAATAGATTCAATTACATTAGACCATAATACAATACCTTAAGATGGGACACACTAAGAGGTGTAGTGAAATAATAATGTATTTAAAATGAACATTTCCATTTTCTTCAGTAAAATTGACATAGGAATACTCTTCAGGTAAATTGCATAGCTTAATTATATTCATTTTTCTAAATAAGTTGTTAAATAATAATAAAATACTTCGAGACGACTTTGTATTGCGTTCGTGACAAATGACGATTAATGACATATGACATGAGGAGAAAGAGAAGGATTGTGTTATGCAACCGACATTACTAATTTGACGTCACAACCGGGTGTAAATTAGAATTATGCTGGTGACTATGGGTATGTTCTAACCATGGAGACTGGACAAGGAGTACGCACTCGACCGGGGAATTGCCAAAATCTGTCCACGGTATCGTACATATTAGGTTTACTGTTTTCACCACTAGCGTCGCTAGTTTTCCTTTTGTACCGGTATGAATATAGATAATTAAATAATCGTGAATTATTAAATTGGTTTTTATTATTTATATCTAAAAAATCGAGCTATTTTTTTTTCATTGTGTAAATAAATTAATAAAGAAATATTTAAAAATTATTTATTTTATTTCAACCTACGTCCTCATTGGTCGCCATTTTGGTACAAGTGGAACACCAGCGCCCTCTTATTTTGGCAGCTCTATTTGCATACATGGAGTTCGTACTCCTTGTCTAGTCTCCATGGTTCTAACCATAGAGATATATGGAGGGTAGAGGTAAGGAGAACTGTCTCCGTGTATTGAATGTGTCCGTCAAAATGTAGTAAATAAGGGTGGCGCTACGATCGTAGTAGGGTAAATTTTAAAAAAAGCGCCATAATTTCTTAGAGTAGGATAGATAAATAAACAAGGAAAGACACATTTCCGCTTTATTATGACACATACATAAGATAATAATAAAGTATATAAAATGAAATTTTATTAATGATTATTTTCCAGCAATAAGTGAATAAGTATTTAAAAATTCATTACCGCGTTTTTTTATAGCACTTATATTACGAAATCATACGACATTTCCATCAATTTGTCAAAAACTGCTACATTCATTCTGTACCCTACATCTACTTTAGCGCCATTGTAGTGGCAAGTTTGAGAAGTGTTATGTACCTCTAAAAAGTGGACACATTTTTAATCATTTCCCATAGATCGTTCTCCTTACCTCTACCCTCCATATAGAGATATAAGATATAGAGCACGGGAGCCAGCCGATACGACCAGCACGAAATAGAAAGAGAGAGGACAACTAGTGGCCTAGTGCGTCGGTTTATCTTTGTCTAATCACATGCGCAACAGGCGAGTCTATAAAACTAGTAAGGTAAAAAACTACACTTTTAATTGTTAACTAATAATTTTTACTGCATGTTTTTTTACACATGCCCGTAAGCAATACTTATTTAGTTTTAATTTGGTTTAAATAAAGTTTTGAGGTTACGTAACAAAATGTAGTTCCATTTAAAATAACATAATTTTAATTTTTGTGTCTTATTTTTTCCTTTATTATTTACAGATAAAATGGTAGATAAAAGTGAATATTATTCTCAGTTAGATGTTAAATATGCTCGACCAACAACTAAAAAACCTTGGGATTTGCGAAAAATTAACGAAGTGATTGATATTCTGAAAAATTACCAAGCAAAAAAAATGAAAACAATATTAAAGAGAAAATGAATAATTATTATTTTTAATATATATTTTGTGTTTTGGTCCAGTTAGTTTTATAAGTTTTGTAAGTTTTTATAAGTTTTTTCTTTAATAAAGTTACAATCAAAGTGGATCATTTTTTATTAAAATATTTAAGTTTTCATTTGTCTACTATGGGCTTAGGCAAATGCTATTTGACTAGTCAATTACCATTTTCCTAGTCAAATGGCATTTAAAAATAAAAAAAACCCATTTGCCCAGGCAGATATATGGACTACTTATTAGTTTTTAGTATTAAAAATTAAGTATTCCGATTTTTATGGCGAGCTATTTAATAATGTGTTGCCCAGTCACTAAGGTATTATTATTATTACACATGACAAGGGTGTCTTACTTTAAGAATGTTTTTTTATTTGTGATTTGATTTTAACAAAGTTACATGTAAAATATATTAAGTCCTTCTTGTCAAATGTAACAAACAAAAAAAATGAAGATCATTTTATGCAGTTTATGATAAAACTTATAAATCTCCAAAAATTAAATTAGATTTTTTTCATTTAAAAATATTTTACTGATTGCCTAATTAAAGTTATAAAATTGTTAAGGAAAGAAAAAAAAATTATAATACAACAATCTTTAAACAATCAAATAAATAAATAAATAAAAAATAAAAGAAATTTTATCAAAAAGAAAGAGCTTAAAAAGATTTTTTCATTTTTTTCGTAGGTTTTGCATTTAACAAGGACAAACATTTTTTGGGGTCAAGAGCCGGTGTTAACCAAAACCTTAGTTAAAATTGGATCTGCAAAAGGTGTCTCATTCTTAAAGGTGACACTCTGTATATGCAAATTGTTATTTTTTAATATTTCAGGGATTACCTACAGAAAATGTCCATCAATGCCCCCAATATGATTTGGTATGTAGTTAAATTTCTTAAAGAAAATTCCTTTGAAGTGGTGCCAAAAGTTTGGTGCATTGAGTCCTCATCAGAATGTTTTTGGCCACCTTCTTCATTTAAAACAGAAAAAATTTTAAAGTCTATAGAAAACTGCGAGAAACCTGGAACTGACTAGAAAGTTCACCCTTCAAAGAGGTTGGGAACTTACGGTAAGTTAGCTTTAATCACAAGTATTTAGTAGACAAAATAATAAGCCTTTTAAGAATATTTTTTTAACCATTGTACTTTTCCTGTTTAATAGACCAGGGTCGAAGCCTTTTCAAAAATGGTAAAAAGTGAAAAAAAATAACAGTAGGATGAAACCCATTAGAAAAGGAAGGTAATATAATAAAAATGAAAGGCAAAATAAATTACGCGCGATCCGAGTTCGGGAAGTGGGAGGGGGTGAGTGTTTAAGGGTAAAAAATGGTTTATCTCGATTTCCGGCAAAACTACAAATCCTATAGAAAAAAGTTAAATGGCAAAGTTGTAGGTAATAAAATGATCTACAACTTTTGTATATAACATTTTTTCACATAACCTCAAAATGTATGTAAAAAATTCAAAAAACCAATTTTTTGGTTTTTTATTTTTATCTTTTTCAAAAAAAAAATATTTTTCTACGAAATTTGATGAAAAGTTACCTTATTATGACCCAAATACACTGTAATTTTTTTTATTTAAAATATTTATTTTTTTACCTTAGTTTGATTTGATATTAAAAAAATACCCTAATTTTTAATCGAAAAATCTCACGTCAAAATATTAGCTTTTTTAAAAAAGTCGGTAAGCTTTTTGTTCGTTGAAATCTCTACTTTTTAATGGTGTAAACAAAAATATACATAACAATGGAAAATTTTTTCAAAAAATGCAAAAAGACGAAAAATATTGTTAATAATAACTTTTTAAATCTATTTGGTTTATTATAGTATAATATTTTGGTTGAAAATATTTTTGTTCATCAATGTAACATGAAATCTTACGTTTTTTGGGAAATAAGAGTGTAAATTTTAATAAATAGCTTAAAATTGTTCATAATGATTAAAATAAAAAAAAGTCGGAAAATGTGGCATTAAGCAGGCAACAAAAAAAACTGACACCGTAACTTCTGATGATAATGGTATTTATTATTAGTTTTTTTTAAGTCTTAACCCAATAACTTTTACATACATACTAAATTATGGGATGTAGCAGAGTTGATTTAAAGCGACTTTATTTTATTATATTTATTTATATTATTAAATTAAATTACCCATAAAAAGTTATTCTTTTATAAAATATTTTAACTATTAAGCATCTTATACCCAATTTAAGTGTTTTATTTTTATTTTAGATTTTAAAAAAGCCGTTCTAAGTGAACTTTCTCATTTGCATTTAAAAATAAATTCAATTGGCGAAAATGTTTCCTCCCTTGTTGAATTTTACAAAATTAGTGCAGGAAACCTTACACATTCAACCACGACGGCGTCGATGGACGAAATTATGTCCATCAATAAAATACTTCCAGTAAAATCTATAGGGGATTTAAACCAATTTGAGCAGTGTATGGGCGAAGAAACCAATTATAAATTAATGGTAATTAATTTAAAAAAATATATTAAATGAATTCCTGTAGTTCTAGGTAAAATTAAATAATGTAATTTTAAGGTTAACGAATTTAAGCGTATTGGAGGCCAATCCATGTCACAGACGACAAGACGACTTCTTTATAGAGCCGTTACCAACAAGGTTGGAAATTTATATTCCTGGGATGGAGCTAAAAACAAATTCCCATTAAAACGTCTTTTATTGGCTCGAGCAATACTTGGTAAGCTTTTAATACAAATTGTTTAGAAATATATGCCAAAACACTTTTTAATAAAGTTAATAAGTAAATAAATTCTTGTATTTCATGCAATTTTTTAAAGTTAGCATGAAGAGTATATTTACTTTAATATAAGGAAAATAATACTACGATAAAAATTAAAAAAATATATTTTTTAATTGTTTATATGATTATTTATTGTTTAGATGCAGTTAAACATCAATACCCTGCTTCAAAAGAGTCGGAGATAATCGATGTTATTCGAGGATGGCTGGTCAAGTCCAAGGAAAGGATTAAAAATGAAAAAAACGACGAAAATGAAGAGCCTTCTGTCATTGAAGCAGATCCAAATGTCGATCCTGACATAGAATAATTTTTATTTTATTTTTTGCTTTATTTGTTCTGTTTTGTTAGTTTTTATTTATTATTATTAGTTATTTTAAGCTTTTTTATTAATTATTAACTTTTCTGGCGCCCTTGTAAGTAAGGAAGGTACCTATAGTTGATTCAAATAGAAGTGTCATCAAGTAGTCTCTGGAAAATTCAAATTTGTAGTGGCAGCACCCACGTTTAGTGAAATTTGAATCGCAATATTAGCCAGCTTGTGATCAGATTGCTACATATGCTCAATATAACTATAAACATTTTGACACATTGCGATGACATATAATTCCCTAACTAAAGTTCTGTTTCCATTGAATCTAGTAATAAAGTTAAAGATGATCTCACACGTACCCAGCCCACTTGATGACACTTCTATCTGAATCGAATATATATGACTTTGTCACACTTTACACTATTGCGCCACCCTGTATGAGGTATGTGAGTTCCTGTTTATTTTTGTTCCTGTTTATTATTAAGTCGTTATTTGTTAGAATTTTTTTTTTAGCTATAAATATTTACAATAAAGCCTTTTTTTTAACAAGCCCCATTTTTCATTTATTCACAATAAGGATGTGCTTTATTATATAAAAAGAATGTGCAAAAAACCTGCTTTGTTACTACTTAAATATATCATGTGTAAAGAATATGAAAAGAAGCTGACAAGAATATACCTGGTCACATTCTATTCACTTGTTATTCATATGTAGGTGTGTCCCTGTAATACATTCTTTACGTATGCTTTTCACATTCCCAATGCTATTCTCGCACATCCTAAGAACATGCCGCATTAATGAGGCATGTTCTTTGCACGTGATAATCTCCTAAAATTGTTATGTGGGTACTTAATTAATACTTACGTATCTTACTTTATTTTTGGTAATTATACTTTATACTCAAATAAAATATGCAAAATTACTTTATTTTCAATCTTTACTATGATGTATAAAACAAAATACTCATTATGGGTACTTAATGATTTATAATTACTGAACGAAATGTTAGATGTCAGTCGTGAATGTGACAGGAGACAGGAGAGGTAACATTCTGACAATTGTCACAGATGTCACTGAACTACCGACGAAATTGTAAAAAATCATCCTTTGGTTTTGTTTATAATTGAAGAATGCATTTTAAAGTAAATATAAACTCTTAAAATGACGAGTAATTCTGATAGCGACACAATTATTTAAATTTAAATGCTAATTGTTAAACAAACTTTGCAACTTGTAAAGATAACAAAAGATTGTTAGCATGTGCTAAAAGCACACAAAAATACGTTTTTAAAGCAATAAACACGTAACATTTAACAAATAGGGACTTTTTTTTCTTTCTAATACCTTTTTTTGTATCCAAACCAGTTTAGACTTGGATGCGGTACATGTCCAGACAAAGCACGCAAAGCGTTGACAGACCGGACAGACGTCATGAATACAGCTGGTGTCAGTGTATCGAAGGTTAGTACTACTGATAGGTTATATCTTGCTATAATGTAAAGTAATATTTTTCACCGACAACTGCAACAAAGGTTACATTAAAACCAGTTATTCCAAAGCTCAAAGTGCCAATGACAAAAATGGTTCCTCCTACCGATAAAGAAAATTTAAAGCTTTAGCAAAAAAGTAATTTTTACTGTCCGACAAATTGATTGCTGCGTTTTTGCTGTCCGACAGCTTAAATATTACGTTTATAAATAAATTTTTCTCAATAAAACGAATGAATCTCTGGATGAATTTAAGAATAGCATAATATTTGCTGACAACTTGGTTGCCATAGAAATGCACAAATTACAAATTTATCTAAATAAGCCTATATATGTAGGCCAATCGATTAAAACAATTATTTTTTTAGATGACAAGTAGGGTTGCCAACCATACTTTATACTAACGTATCTTACTTTATTTTTGGTAATTATACTTTATACTTTTACATTCAAATAAAATATGCAAAATTACTTTATTTTCAATCTTTATTATGATGCATAAAACAAAATACTCATTATGGGTACTTAATGATTTATAATTACTGAATGTAATGTTAGATGTCAGTCGTGAATGTGACAGGAGACAGGAAATTTATCTAAATAAGCCTATATATGTAGGCCAATCGATTAAAACGATTATTTTTTTAGATGACAAGTAGGGTTGCCAACCATACTTTATACTAACGTATCTTACTTTATTTTCAATCTTTACTATGATGCATAAAACAAAATACTCATTATGGGTACTTAATGATTTATAATTACTGAACGACTGTAGTGACTGACAACGCAGCCAAGATGGTAAAAGCCATCGATTTGGCTTTTGGAAAAAAACACATACCATGTTTTGCACACACTCTGAATTTGGTGGGACAAAATTCTATGCAACAGTGTACTGAGCTGCGAAACTTGATAACTAAGGTCAAAGATATTGTGACATGGTTCAAACAGAGCAATATAGCCAGTAACGAATTACGTAAAGCAACTCAGAAAGAAACTAAATTGATACAAGAGGTTCCAACCAGATGGAATAGTACATATTATATGATTGAAAGATTTTTGGAGCTTCGCACTATCGTTAATAACATAATCATTTGGCATAAAAATGCACCACCGATGCTTACTGCGTCAGAACTATCAATTCTTTCTTCGGTTTTACAAGTTCTGTGACTGATCGAAGCTGCAACTAAGGAAGTGTCAGGGGATAAGTATTGCACTAGTAGCAAGGTAATACCACTTATCCATTGCCTTCTTTTGAAAGTTAAAACACTCAGACTCGAAGAATCTCTTGCCAAAGAATTGCAGTCATTGGTCCTTAAAGAAATTTACAAGAGAATGGGTGTTATAGAGAGAGTGACTCCTCTCGCAATAGCCACGATATTAGATCCGAGGTTTAAAAAAATACATTTTCAGACCCACTTGCTTGCTCTTCAGCTGTGGCAAAAGTCAAAGAATTTGTGAAAACTACAATACAAAATGAGGCCGCGGTGGAATCTGATTCTTCACATCATTCTGACAAACCAGCAAATAACTTTTCTTTATGGGATGATCACCACAAATTGGTGCTGGAAAACGGCGAAGTCTGACGATACTATTTCTGACGAGCTGTCTATTTACTTGCGTAGTCCAGTAGGAAGACTTAATGAGAACCCATTGGAAATTTGGAATGATCTGAAGATTCAGCTTCCTAAACTTCATAAAATTGCTTACAAATACTTGACCATGGTGGGAACGTCAGTACCGTCTGAGCGTTTATTTTCTAAAGCAGCTCAAATTTTTAATCAGCAACGAAACAGACTGAAAGGAAAACGTTTAAATAAGCTTTTGTTTTTGCAAAGTCTTCCAAAAGAACATTGGTTATAAGTCTTATTGTTATACATTGCCATATATTTTTTTAAATAAATGACTACTGCATGAAAAGTATTTCTTTTTTATTTTAGTAACATAGATTCCTTAAACACACATACAAAAGGCAAAAAGAAAAGTGCTGTTGTAGGAGTAATCTATAATGAAAAATGTTAGAAAAAGTACTCGATTTTGAGAAAACATCGATGTTTCTAACCGATGTATCGAAAAATATCGGTGCACAGCCGCGATGTATTGCATCGAAAAAAACATCGATGTATTTTTTAAGTGGACACCCCTAGATGGAATGGGTTCATGGAGGAAGCAACAGCAGAGAAACACTTCGAAATATCCAAAATTATATGTATGCCATTCATCAACCATCTCCCGTCCAATTATGATACAGTTCTTACATCTCTTCGGTTCGCAAATGATAAATGCCGAGCCCATGGACAAAAAACCTGCGTTGTAGCTTTTGACCCCTATACATTAAAGCCAAAGAGATTGTCGCAAACTATCAGGATACTGATTTGAGCAACGTCGTTGTGAGGCTAGCGGGTTTTCACCTAATAATGTCTTTCTTGGGATCAATAGGTATGATCATGAGTGGAAGTGGTATAAAGGAACTGCTCTCGACAATTTATGCTGAAATCAGCATTGACAAGATGTTGGCTGGCCATGCTTATTCTAGAGCAGTGAGAGCCCACAATTTGGTGTCTCGTTTCTTGGCAAATGAAATTGTGAAAACAATTCAGTTGACTAAAGAGGAAAAAAGCATTACTGAAGACATTATTTCAAACTCTGACAGATCTGCAATTCTAACAGCTAACGAAAATGAGCAGTTTCAAGCAGTAATGACGAAATTCAGGGATGATTTGTGCAAGCTTGAAAGCAATGGACCAACCACAAAGCTGTGGATTCTTTATTTCCGAATGGTGACACTGATGAAGCAATTTATCCAAGCAGAACGGACAGGCGATTGGAATTTGCATTTGGACACCAACCAGAAAATGCTCCCATTCTTTCACGCAGCAGGCCACTTCTTTTGTGCGAAGTGCGCACAATTATATCTGCAAGATATGCTGGAATTGAAAGGAAAATGGACCCACTTGAGTACAATAAATTCACAAAAAAGGGATACTTCACCATCCGGCGCACTAACAAATTTTGGTCGGGTATATGGTCCGATATGACCATTGAGCAAGTACTAACGAAATCTATGAAAAGCTATGGAGGGCTCACCCGAGGACGTGGTATGACTGACATGTACTCTCTCGATGGACATTAGGCATGGTGTATCTGCAGAACGGACAGGCGATTGGAATGTGCATTTGGACACCATCCAGAAAATGCTCCCATTCTTTCACGCAGCAGGCCACTTCTTTTATGCGAAGTGCGCACAATTATATCTGCAAGATATGCTGGAATTGAAAGGAAAATGGACCCACTTGAGTACAATAAATTCAAAAAAAAGGGATACTTCACCATCCGGCGCACTAACAAATTTTGGTCGGGTATATGGTCCGATATGACCATTGAGCAAGTACTAACGAAATCTATGAAAAGCTATGGAGGGCTCACCCGAGGACGTGGTATGACTGACATGTACTCTCTCGATGGACATTAGGCATGGTGTATCTGCATAATATCTGCCAAGAAGTGGAAACATACTGCGAGGTTACCACTGCAACTACTGAACAACATGTTGACATGCGACCATCTCGTGTCACCAGAGATGAATCAGATACTGAAAAACTCTGTAGATGGTTTGCACAGCACCCTCCATTTCTTACAACAGATTTCATTATGTCCATCAGCAGTGGCCTGGTTGGAGAATCTAGTGTCAACAGCCACATGGCTCTAGAGATTGGGAGAGAATCGATGCTAAAGATGGTTGGCCAGAACTTCCAGGAAGTGAAATTCAAACGTAAAAACAATGTGGTGTCACTTTCTTCAGCTGTACGAACTATTACTGTTGGCAATAAACAGGTAACTTTTGATCCTCTAACACTGTTTCACAGGTTGTGTGTCTCAAAACAATCGGATGAAGACTTGCGAGAGTTCTTCACTTACGAACTGTCACCAATCCCATTGTCATTGTTCTCTGAACAGGGAATGAGAAAGAGCACAAAATCCACCTTGTACTCAGGATTTCAACCTGTAACCTTAACCAAGGGTTAACGAAGTTTGTATAGTGGATGGAGGGCATCTACTTTACAAAGTTGTGTGGCCTCGAAGCTCATCATTTGGTGCGATAGCTGACCGATACGTTGTAACGATTGTATCGTTAATTTTCGAACAGTTCTCCTGGACTATAAATATTTTTAAATTATCTATTGTTTTGGGCGTTGAAACGAGTGGGAGACTACAGAGTGGTAGGAGAATTGTCGGCTTCGTAGTTGAATTTTGATTTATTTAGTGCATTTTAACGTTGAATTTTATTCAATTTAGAGTTTTCCGACCATCTTTGCCCTTCTGTCTCTGGTAAGTTACTTATTACCTTGGTTTTAAATTTAATAGTTTAATAATCCAAAATGCGGTGAATATAATATTTTATTTATTTTACTTATATTTTAAATATTCGAATACAATGGCTGAATTCAATACTAGGTCAGTTTTTGTGGTATTTTTTTTTATTTATACATAAAAGATAATTAATTTTTTCTCGAAATTTGGAGAGACTTATAGCTATTGTGTTCGAATAATAGTATTTGAAATTCGGAGTTTTGATTCCAACTTTATTGACAGGGTTATTGCCAACTAGAAGAAGGGCCCTATTATTTGGTTTACCAAAAACTACATTATTATTTCGTCAAGAGGTATCATCGGAGAAAGTCCGTTGCAGTTCTGATTTCCCGGTCAGAAAAACCTTAGGGAAATTCCTACCGGGCGCTGTTGTCTTAGAAGTCCTTCAGTAGAAATCAACCTTTACAACAAGTGCTTAAGAAACTCCGTTTATCAAGCCATCAATAAATCAAAGATAAGAGATTAAATTAATTTTTCATTAACTGTCAGCAGTAATTAACCAAATTTATAGAAATAAACCATTTTAAAACTGATCTAAATATTTTATTTGTATGTCTGTACTGGCGCCCTATTAAAAAAATTGATTGGGGAAAAACTAAGCAAAATTTCAGCAGGAAAGTCACGACCCTCTGGAGCTAGCAAAGGGTATTTTCACGCTACAAATTTGGCGCCCAACATCAAAGGCCTGAGTTTTTGCTGGTTTTCTCTTTTCATTTTCTTTTCATTAATACTTTAACATCAAATTTGTACAGACATACAAATATTTGTCAATTCGGGTTTTTACTAACATTTAATTTTTTTACCCGTAATATTGTTTTGTTCAATTTATATTTAGCTACCGCTCAAGGTTATTCACTATTGAACTGGTGTATTTTGTTTATAATTTGAACTGGTTTTGTTTAAAGTTAACTTTCTATTTACCGATGTTTGATTTGATTTTATCTAAATATTTTGGTTATTTTAATTTATTAGTAATTTTTCTATACCGATTGTCTCTTACGATTTTATCTATACATTTAAAATATTTCTTTATCTTGAATTTATCTCTATTATTCCTGATTTATAGGCGGAATTTTCTAAACAGTTAGGGCTCTTCTTGGCAGATTTTAATGTGTTTGTACCGTGTTATCAATATGTCCTTTTTTTCGTTGCTATCTTAGCTTTTGTCTTTTTTTTTTCATGACTTTATTTTGTGATTGTGAGAGTTACAGTCAAAATCTTTTTTGTATTCCTTTAATTTCTGTATTTTGGTTTTTTCTTTTTCTCCCTTTTTATCTCATTTCTTTCAGTTAGGATTTGGAAGATGGTTTTTAGGAATTTTGTTATATCTTGGTGTGGGTACCTATCGTTGTTTGCCGTGGGCATTTTTGGTGTGGTCCTGGTTGACCACATTATTATCTTATAGGGTCTGTGTGA
The DNA here is from genome assembly GCA_964028335.1 of Altica lythri. NCBI lineage: Eukaryota > Metazoa > Arthropoda > Insecta > Coleoptera > Chrysomelidae > Altica > Altica lythri. The sequence goes on along the minus strand of OZ034806.1, from coordinate 26,582,237 downwards.
CCTTATTATCGTATCGTATCTTATCTTGTAGGGGTCTGTGAGACCTCTTTATCGTGTAGCAGTTTGTGTAACTGCTCTTTAGCTCTATTGGTGTTCCGTATGGATGGAACACAATCGGAGTTTATTTTGGGGAATTTGTTCGATTTGGTTTCTTTTTTTAACCGTTAGGGTTTACCTTTGTGAAACAAATAGATTTTCCTTGTGTTTTTGTACCTACTCGGGATTTTTTGTTTTCCAAATACCATTCTTTTATTTTTTTTTCCTGTATTGATTTTGTGATACACCAAATACAGAAATACCTTTTAATAGCTTGGACTGTTTCTTCACATACCTAGGACATTTTGATAAAAATTTTGTGATTTTTCTTATGTCTCGTTATATTTGTAATATTTTTTGTAGTTATTTTTTTTGTGAAAAAAAATTAAGATATCGTATATATTTTATCTTCTCTCGATATTTTTACATTCTGTAATTTTGAAATATTTTCATTACCTTTTCTTTACACTGGAGTCACTACACTGAAGGCATTAGTTTTGTTTACTAATCATTAACTTTTCAATTTCTATTTCTTAGATTTTTTTTAATTTTTAAAACTTTTTCAAAATTCATTTCAACTTTTTAATTACTTCGATTGTCATTTAATTTTTTTTTTTAATTTAAAATTTATATAAGGGTTGGTGAGTTCAGGTCAGTACTGTACCTTAGGGATAGCATTTATTTGCGAGTACAGGCTGACGCTGTTCCTCTGTGCCGCACCACCACGTTAGTATAAATTTGGGTTTTTGATTAATTAGTTTTCACCAAATTAGTATAAATTTGTATTTTTGAATATTTAGTTTGCCTTGTTTCTTTTTCTAAATTTTCTCTTTACTTATTAACGTTGCCTTCAGTGTTCTTAACGTTTTGTAGTGTACATACCTGCCCCTTACTGATTTTGACGCTTTTCTTTTATTAACTGTCCTATTTTTATTGTTCACATTATTACCGTTATTTGTTGTCATTTTTATGATAACTATTACCTTTTATACCTTTTACATTGTCTCCAGTTTGCACAGCGTGCGCGATAAGACTTGTAAAGTTATTTTTTGATTCGGATATTGATTGATTTTTCTTTTGAGTGTTAGTCACATTTTTGTTCAATCGATATTTGGTTTCAATTTTTTCTTTTCGTTCATTGAATATTTGTTTAGCTTTTAGCTTATTTTGTTCTCATTTGTTGAGTATTTTTTATTCAATGATTCTTGTTGACTTCAGTCTTATCTTTGTCTTCGTTGTTTTGGAAAGTTATTTTACTTAGGGAGACAGTTTTTGCCTTGACTTTTTTCAATTTTCGTTTTTTCTATATTCGCTTTGTGAACAATATTTCTCTTGTTTCTTTTTGACATCTCGTTTGATGTTTTCTTTGACGACATTTAATTGGGACAGTTAATGAATTTTTTTTACCGATTGTGACTTAATGCTACTTAATTGTTAGCAATACCGATTATGACTTTTTTTGGTACCCTAGAGGTGCTGGTCAATGCGACCAAATTTTATTTAGAGTGGGGGGACTCTCTTACTGATTGTGACTATATTTTTTTGTTCTTTTTGTTATTGCCACTTTTTCAAAATTTTTTTTTGTCTTAACCTCTTTGGCTTTAAATTCTCTCTCTCTTCCCGACTGGGCGTTGTCTGCCAAATGGAGAAACATGTTCCCGGGGAAGCTTAATTTTCGGAACTCCCTTGGTCAAGCCCCTATATTTTTACTTTTATATTTACCTTTTTTATTTATTATTTTTATTATTTTTTTTTTGAAAAGGTTGACATGCCATCATATTGATACGACGAACCGCTGGTTATGCCGAGACCACCCGTCTTCACTGAGCTCCTCGCATCCCCTGTCCAGCGTGGAGAAACTTCAGTGTTGACCGTTCCATTTGGGTTGGCTGGTACCCCTTGTAAAAATCCAGTCACTTCGTCTTGTGACGGTTTAACTACCTGGGTTTCTTCAAAACCCATGGTCATTTTACTTGCTTTTTGAGGAATTCGTTCCACCTTTTAGGTTGGCTAGTACCTTGTAGAAAAATCTAGTCACTTCGTCTTGTGACGGTTTAACTACCTGGGATTCTTCAAAACCATGGTAATTTTACTTGCTTCATTAAGGATTGTAACGATTACATCGTTATTTTTGGCCTGGCCTCTTGACTATAAAATATTTATCATTTTCTTGTTAATTGTGCGTCGTCGCATCAGATATGGTAGGAGAATGATCATTTGCTCGTATGTTTCGACGTTAAATAATTTCATTTTATTTTGAGAATTCATTAAATTCAGTTGATTCTTCAATTTCTTCTATCCTCGTCCCGGTGAGTAAGAATTTAATTATTTTAATTTTAGTTGTAAAATCCAAAATTGGTGAATATTTTATTTAATATTTAAGTTTATTCTATTACTAATATTTAATTATTTCGTTCACAATCGCTTGTCAAGAATCAGTTTTTTATTGAGTAAAAAATTATAAACATAGTAGTAATTAATTTTTTCTCGATCTTTGGAGAAAACCTTTAGCGATTGTGTACGAAATTAAGGATTTTATGGTCGGAGATTCATTGCCTTTTTTTTATTTCATTAGGGCTGCTGCCACTTTTGAAGAGGGTCCTAGGAAGAGATAGATTTCTCGACACATCTATTTATTTTCCTGAAATCAGCATTTCAAAACCTAACATAAAGGATATCGATATTCCAGAAGCCACCTCCATTTTGTTTTAACAATCTGAAATTGTTTGTTCCGGGGACTACCCATTGGAATTTCACTTTACTACTTGGGCAACTAAGGCTCCGACAGAAGACATCGAAAACCAAAAAGATAAGATTAAATTAATTACGATTTTTTTTCAATATTTTCTGACTTAACTTCAAATTGAATTTTTTAAAGTTTGAATAAACAATTTAACACTGATTCAAATTTCTTTTATTTGCTTGTCTGTAATTTGGCGCCCTTATATATTTGTTTGGGGGGAGTTAAAGAAAACCAGAAGGAAGCCACGATCCCTGGAGCTAGCAAAGGGTAGTAATTACGTTACAAAACTGGCGCCCAACTAAAGTATTCTGGTTTTTTGAAACTTTTCCTAATCATTCACTTTAAATTAATTTTATATTTTCCATCAATTTAATTACAGACATTCAAATATTTTATTAATTGTTTTACTAACACTTAATTTTTTATCATTACTTTATTTTGTTGGTTTTCATTATCTACGGATTCAAGGTGAACCACTATTGAATTGATATATTTCGGTGTAATTTTTAACTTATCGAGTTCTATTTTTCGACGGATATTATAGGTTCTTTATTTATCTTTTTTACTTACTACTATGTTGCCTTCACAGTTAGTAATTTTTCTATACCGATTGTCTCTTTCGATGTTATCGTTACATTTAAAATATCTCTTTATCTGGAATTTATCTCGATTATTCCTGATTTACAGGCGGAATTCTCTAAATAATTAGGGCCTTCTTGGCAGATTTTAATGTGTTTGTATCGTGTTATCAATTTGTCCTTTTTTCGTTGCTATTTAAGATTTTGTCTGTTTTTAATATGACTTCATTTTGTGATTGTGATAGTTACAGTCAAAATTTTTTTTTTTTGAATTCCTTTCATTTCTGTATTTTGGTTTTTCTTTTTTCTCTCTTTTTATCTCATTTCTTTCAGTTAGGATTTGGAAGATGGTTTTTGGGAATATTGTTATATCTTGAGTGTGGGTACTTATAGTTGTTTGCCGTGGGCATTTTGGATGTGGTCTGGAGGACCACATTATTACCGTGTAAGGTCTGTGGGACCTTAGTATTTTGTAGGGGTCTGTGAGACCTCTTTATAGTGTGGCAGTTTTGAGTAACTGCTCTTTTTGGCTCTATTGGTGTTCCGTATGGTTGGAACACAATAGGAGTTTATTTGTGGGATTATGGTCTATTTTGCTTCTTTTTTTAACCTTTAAGGTTTATCTTTGTGAAGAAAATAGATTTTCCATATGTTTTTGTACCTACTCGGGGTTTTTGTTTTCCACATACCATTCTTTCATGTTTTTTTTTCTGTATTGATTTTGTGATACACCAAATACAGAAATTCCTTTAATATCTAGGACTGTTTCTTCACATACTGAGGACATCTTGATATATTTTGTGATTTTTTTCGTATGTTTCGTTACCTTTGTAATATTTTCGTAGTAACTTTGCAGTAATTTTTTGAGATATCGTTTTATATTTTTTTCTTTTCTCGACATTTTTGAATTCTTTACTTTTGATTGAATTTTTTTTTGGATTTCTTTACACTGGAGTCACTTCACTGAAGGCAGTAGTTTTTTTTTTTAACTTTTCAATTTCTATTTCTTAGCTTTTTTAATTCGAAAACTTTTTCAAAATTCATTTCATCTTTTTAATTAACTTCAATTGTCATTTAATTTTTTTAAATTTAAAAAAATTTTTTATAAGGGTTGGTGAGTTCAGGTCAGTACTGTACCTTAGGGATAGCATTTATTTGCGAGTACAGGCTGTCGCTGTTCCGCTGTGCCGCACCACCACGTTAGTAAAAATTTTGTATTTTTGAATTCTTAGTTTGTTCCTTTTTTCAAAATTTTTTTTTTCCTTCTTTACTTATTAATTATTGCCTTTCAGTATTCTTAGCGTTTGAGATTTATTTTCTGTTCCTGATTGATTTCGTCGTTTTTACTTTTATTAACTGTCCTATTATTAATGTTCACATTATTTCCGTTATTGGTTGTCATTTTTAATGATAAATATTTTCGTTTATCTTTTACATTGTCTCCAGTTTGCACAGCGTGTGCGATAAGACGTGTCAAGTTATTTTTGATTCGGATATTGATTGATTTTTCTTTTGAGTGTTAGTCACATTTTTGTTCAATCGATATTTGGTTTCAATTTTTTTTTTTGTTCATTGAATATTTGTTTAGCTTCTTAGCTTATTTTGTTCTCATCTGTTGAGTATTTTCTTATTCAATGATTTTTGTTGACTACAGTCTTATTCTTTGTCTTTGTTGCTATGGTAAGTTTTTTACTTTTGGAGATAGACTTTTTTGCTTTGTATTTCTCTGCTTTGTGAACATTAATCTCTTGTTTCTTTCGTTACATCTCGTTATTGTTGTTTTCTTAAACGACCTTAAATAGGACAGTTATTAATTTATGTTTGTTACCGATTATGGCTGTACGATTAAAAAAATTTTATGTCGAGAATTTTTTTTCAGTGTTTTTGAAAATTACATCAATTTTTGTGGTTACCTACTTAAATTTACTAATGTTGTATTTTTTTATACCTATTCATCAGTTTTGGATTATTATTTTTTTAATTTAAATTTTAGTAGTTTCTCTTTTTAATAAAAAAAAAAAGAATCTTCGATTCCTTTTTTTTTCTGCCAGGTTACCGTGGTGTAACGATTACATCGTTATTTTAGGCCTGGCCTCTTGACTATAAAATATTTATCATTTTCTTGTTAATTGTGCGTCGTCGCATCAGATATGGTAGGAGAATGATCATTTGCTCGTATGTTTCGACGTTATATAATTTCATTTTATTTTGAGAATTCATTAAATTCAGTTGATTTTTCAATTTCTTCTACCCTCGTCCCGGTGAGTAAGAATTTAATTATTTTAATTTTAGTTGTAAAATCCAAAATTGGTGAATATTTTATTTAATATTTAAGTTTATTCTATTACTAATATTTAATTATTTCGTTCACAATCGCTTGTCAAGAATCAGTTTTTTATTGAGTAAAAAATTATAAACATAGTAGTAATTAATTTTTTCTCGATCTTTGGAGAAAACCTTTAGCGATTGTGTACGAAATTAAGGATTTTATGGTCGGAGATTCATTGCCTTTTTTTTATTTCATTAGGGCTGCTGCCACTTTTGAAGAGGGTCCTAGGAAGAGATAGATTTCTCGACACATCTATTTATTTTCCTGAAATCAGCATTTCAAAACCTAACATAAAGGATATCGATATTCCAGAAGCCACCTCCATTTTGTTTTAACAATCTGAAATTGTTTGTTCCGGGGACTACCCATTGGAATTTCACTTTACTACTTGGGCAACTAAGGCTCCGACAGAAGACATCGAAAACCAAAAAGATAAGATTAAATTAATTACGATTTTTTTTCAATATTTTCTGACTTAACTTCAAATTGAATTTTTTAAAGTTTGAATAAACAATTTAACACTGATTCAAATTTCTTTTATTTGCTTGTCTGTAATTTGGCGCCCTTATATATTTGTTTGGGGGGAGTTAAAGAAAACCAGAAGGAAGCCACGATCCCTGGAGCTAGCAAAGGGTAGTAATTACGTTACAGGATTCGTTCCTTTTGTATTGGCTGATACCTTTTGTAAAAATCCAGTCACTTCATCTTCGATTTAATTTTCTCCTTGTTCAAGTGTTAGTAACTTTTTGTACTGGTAATTTTTGTTTCTTGAGTTTTAACGTTGGTATTTTGTATATTTAAGAATTACACCAGTCATCACATAACCAACATAAGTTTACTAATTTTTATATCCTTTACCTATTCACCAATTTTGGATTATTACTTTTTATCTTCATTACTTACTTTGAGAAAAGTTTCACTTTATTTAGTAAAAAAAAAAGAATCGTCAATTCTTTTTTTTTCTGCCAAGGTACCGTGGTGTAACGATTGTATCGTTAATTTTCGAACAGTTCTCCTGGACTATAAATATTTTTAAATTATCTATTGTTTTGGGCGTTGAAACGAGTGGGAGACTACAGAGTGGTAGGAGAATTGTCGGCTTCGTAGTTGAATTTTGATTTATTTAGTGCATTTTAACGTTGAATTTTATTCAATTTAGAGTTTTCCGACCATCTTTGCCCTTCTGTCTCTGGTAAGTTACTTATTACCTTGGTTTTAAATTTAATAGTTTAATAATCCAAAATGCGGTGAATATAATATTTTATTTATTTTACTTATATTTTAAATATTCGAATACAATGGCTGAATTCAATACTAGGTCAGTTTTTGTGGTATTTTTTTTTATTTATACATAAAAGATAATTAATTTTTTCTCGAAATTTGGAGAGACTTATAGCTATTGTGTTCGAATAATGGTATTTGAAATTCGGAGTTTTGATTCCAACTTTATTGACAGGGTTATTGCCAACTAGAAGAAGGGCCCTATTATTTGGTTTACCAAAAACTACATTATTATTTCGTCAAGAGGTATCATCGGAGAAAGTCCGTTGCAGTTCTGATTTCCCGGTCAGAAAAACCTTAGGGAAATTCCTACTGGGCGCTGTTGTCTTAGAAGTCCTTCAGTAGAAATCAACCTTCACAACAAGTGCTTAAGAAACTCCGTTTATCAAGCCATCAATAAATCAAAGATAAGAAATTAAATTAATTTTTCATTAACTGTCAGCAGTAATTAACCAAATTTATAGAAATAAACCATTTTAAAACTGATCTAAATATTTTGTTTGTATGTCTGTACTGGCGCCCTATTAAAAAAATTGATTGGGAAAAAACTAAGCAAAATTTCAGCAGGAAAGTCACGACCCTCTGGAGCTAGCAAAGGGTATTTTCACGCTACAACGTACAGTACATTACTGCTCACTATGGCTCAAACGTGGCAGTAGTTTTCGATGGTTACCCCGTAGATGCTGTACAGAAAAACACAAAGAGCTCTGAGCGTCTTCGAAGAGCCAAGTTATACTCATCGCGAGAGATAATTGTTGATGAGAAAACCATGGCACAGGTTCCTCAACAGAAATTCTGACAACAAAAATGGGAAATCACAACATTCAGGTACTCCAAGCAGAGAAAGATGCTGATAGGCTCATCATCACTACAGCTGTAACTGCCGTCTCTACCTATAATATTGTGGTAGTCGTTGGTGAGGACATTGACTTGCTAATCATCCTTACTGCGATCTCAAACCAACGTGGAATTTTTTACAATAAATGTGGAAGAGGCAAAGCATCAGATGTCATGTATTCCAGCATCGCTTCTTCGAAATCCTCTTTGAAACCAGAACTTTTCCTCTTCATCCATGCCTTTAGTGGTTGTGACTCGACCTCCTGCTTCTTTGGCATAGGGAAGATGCAAATGATGTCCATAGTCGAAAAAAATCCGGACGGTGTAAAGCAAGCTGCGATTTTTCTCGACAGCAACTCTACACATGACGAAATAGCAGCAGCAGGAGAGCGAGTCATAATTGCTCTATACGGAGGCAACTCCAACACCCATAACCTTGGCGAGCTGCGATACCAACTATAATAATATATTTATTAATCCATAAAGACATTAATACAAATGTATAGGATAAGTCAAAAAGAGATAGGTACATTAATATTGTTAAAATACATTTTAAAATTTCCATAATAAGATAAAGTAAAAAATACACATAAACTAACGTAAAACAAAATAAAAATAGAACAAAGTATTCATATATAGGTTTACAGAGTATCTTCAAGGAACTCTCTGACTGAGTAGTAGCATTTAGTTAGCAACAAGTTTTTAATTTTCTTTTTAAAGCTGCTGAAGAGAGCAACATCCTGCAGTTCAGAAGGCAGTTTATTATATAACTTCATTCCCATAAAATTAAAACTATTTTCTAATTTTGATGTTTTACACTTGGGTATTCGGAGTATGTTAAAATTTCTTGTGCTATAATCATGTCTGCGATAGTTTCTCTCAAAATGGTTTAAATTTCCTTTAACATATAAAAGAGTACGATAAATATAAATACCATAGAATGGCATAATCTTGTGTTTAATAAATGTGGGTTTACAAGACTCCCTGAATTTTAGCCCAAACATTTTACGAATGATTTTTTTCTGGGTTACAAAAATTTTGCTGCTATTAATAGAGTTTCCCCATAATAATATGTTGAAACTTAAATGACTATAGACAAGCCCATAGTAAACATTGATAAGTGCTGCAATTGGCATAGTATCTTTTATTCTAGATATAGCATAAAAGGATTTATTTAATTTACTGTTAATCTCATTAACTTGTTCCGTCCATCTCAAACTACTATCTATATATAACCCTAAAAATTTTGTTGATGGAACAGATTCAATGACCGTGTCATCAAATTCAAATGAAATCGAATGTGCATTGTTGTGGAAGGATTGGGTATGAAAATATATAATTTGGGTCTTATCAATGTTTACTATTAACCCGTTTGCTCTTGACCAGTTTACAAAAGATTCGAAAATAATTTTTATTAATGACTTCAGTTCCTCCTGACAGGATGCAGAGATCGCTAATGCAGTATCATCTGCATATATAGTCATAATACGAGTTGTAATGTGATCAGGGAGATCGTTGATAAAAAGAATAAATATTAGTGGTCCCAGGACAGATCCCTGAGGAACTCCTTTGTGAATATTGTAAAATGATGAAAAAGAATTCTGATACGAAACTAACATCCTTCTATTGCTTAAATAATCCACTATCCAGTCCAAGAAAATCCCTCTGAAACCTATGTTGTAAAATTTATTTTTTATAAAATTAAAATCCAGACAATCGAAAGCACGCGATAAATCAAAAAACAGACCTACCACGTGCCTTCCCCTATCAAGATCTGTATATATGGACTCAAAAAAATGGCATGCAGCAGTTAATGTTGACCTTTCCGACCTAAAACCATGCTGATGCGGGGATATAATATTAAAATTATTGAGAAAACAAATCATTTTATTAAGTACAACTTTTTCGAATATTTTTGATACAACGCTCAGCACTGCTACTGGTCTATAATTTGAAATTAATTTTGGGTCATTTTTCTTATGGATCGGAATAACTCTTGCATTCTTAAGTACGTTAGGAAATTTGCCCTCAGCAATAGATAAATTTATCAAATAACTCAAGGGAGCAGAAAAGGAATGTATTCCGCATTTTAAAATTTTTGTGGATACATTGTCTAGTCCTGTGCTGGACTTATTTTTCAAATTCATAATTGCGTCTTCCACTTCCTGGTACGAGACTGGTGTAAAGAAGAAAGTATTTTCCAAGATTTTAGAAGCTGTACATGTTGTAGGTCTCGACAAACCAAAATGTGATAGAAGATTTTTTTCTGTTATGTGTGCAAAATATTCCGCAAAAGTATCAGCGATCTCGTTAGAACATGAAATATCTTTTCCATCAGTGCTGAGAGTTATATCGCATTTTTTTTGTTTTCTACCCGTTTCTTTATTTACCAAATTCCACGTCGTTTTAGATGTGTTATTTGATTGATAAATAAGTTGTTCATTATATTGCCTTTTAGCATTTTTAATAAGTTTATTGTACTTATTTTTCGCCTCCCTATAGGCAATTTGGGCATTATTTCCACCAAGATTTTTAGATGCCCAGTACAAATTTTTTAGATCACGACCGGCTTTTTTTACTTCTGCAGTAACCCATTTATTTTTACAACTTTGACCGCTTAGCCACCGTCTTTTTACAGGACAGTACACATTCATATTAAACGATATTATATCCATGAATTCATTTGTTGCCAAATCAATATCATTTTGACTGTAAACCCTATTAAAATCATGTAAAGATACGGCGTTTTTAAATTGTAACAAGCAGTTGTCAGATAAATCACGATAATAAACTACTTTGCTTTCTGTTTTTTGTAAATTTAGGTTATTATAAAACATTTTAAGTGAAACTATTCTATGATCACTAAAATGGGCCTCATACACATTTGCTTTACACGAATCAATATTGACATTTGTCAACATGTAATCAATCTTAGTGGAAGATACGTGCCCCAATTTATTGGTGAAAACCCTTGTTGGTTCCAAAGAAGTAGTTTTCAAATTATAACTAGCAAGAACGTCATCCAAAGTTTGTTTATGAATAGAATTTGATAAATAATCAATATTAAAATCCCCGCAGAAAAAAAGGTCTTGATATGAGCTACTACAAAATTCTAAAATATTATTTAACTTGACAAAAAATTGATCAACATTACCTCCTGCAGGCCTGTAGACACTTATCACACACACTTTGCGCTTTGAAACTACCAGAGATATGGCACAGCACTCACAAATCATTTCTTCACTAAATTGAGATATATCTACTGGTTGAAATTTAAGGTCGGTTTTCACATAAATAAATATGCCAAAGCTGCGACGAAAATCAGCTTCAATCTAGCCAGGTTACCGAGACTCTGCTCGATTTTACTCCTTGCGGACATACCATCAGGTAAACATGTGTCCTTGCATCAGTTACATATCATTCATCATTTTCTATTCTCATGTACAATCTTCTTACAGGTACAGGCGTGGTTGGGAGTCACACTGAACCCTCTCTCCTGGGGATGGATATCCATACCACAAGGCCTCAACACCAAAATGATGACCAGAGATGCAGCCCCACAACACCACTTACAGATGATTTCTTGCGGCTGCTCGAAGGGTTGTGGGAACGCATGCAGCTGCAGAAAGGCAGGATTAAAATGCTCATCAGTCTGCAGGCACTGCAGCGGGGCCTCATGTGACAATATACCTGATGTTGCAGTAGTAGATATCCCAGAAGGCGACGATCTGCCATACATATTGAATATCATACATATTGAATATCACTCTATTGAGGGTCGAGGGTGAAGATAGTTATGCATATAATGGCTGATTATATGGTCTCATCAGCTTAACGGTCGTGCTATTCGTGCATTGGTTGTCTTCTTTCTCTCCCTTCAATCCACATAATAATTAAAAATTCAGGTTTAATAATGATTAAATTTCAATTTCAATAGATATATAAAAAAAAATTTCGATATATGAAGCTTAATTTTCATATTATATTTTTGTAATATTAATGTCAATTATCTTTTGTTACTAAATTCAAATAGTCAATACTTTTATGTATATAGTCAACAGCAATCTTCTGATACATATTGTCAATGATATTGTATAATAACAAGAATTAACATACGGTTCTCATTCATCGAATTAATATAAATTAATACCACTGTTTAGAATTAATAATTTTTAAAAAAACTTAATATTAACATTTAAATACTGACTAGAGGTCTCATTAGCCTAAGGCCAGTATGAATATGTAGTATTCTTCTTTTTTGATTCTCTTGGTTGACATTTCGCGCTTTTACATGACATTGACATGAGTACCAGTAGTTTTGCACATGGCTTTCATTTTGTGATTTTAAAATTTTTCAATTTCATCCTTAATGTTTTATTAGTTTTATTATAATAATGTTTGTATAACGATTTTACATGAAAGTGCCATCGTCTTGATATATGTATTTTTATCTTTTACATTGTGTAACTAACATCATTACGACCATTCTCATATAATGTAAGTAATATTGTAAATTATATAATTTATAAATTTTCTTAAAATATAATCACTATTGTAGTTTCCCTGATGATGGGTATGTGCATACCCGAAAGCTTGGATTAAATATTATAAAGAGTACACTTGCGTTATTGCTGTCACCCCAATATATTGAGAATTTTTTTTATATATATATATATATATATATATATATATATATATATATATATATTATAACATATATGAGTGTGTATATGAATAATAATTTGTTTTGATATATCAATTACTATGTTATAAAATATTCCTTACCATGAATTAATTTTGAATTTTAAATATAAATGGTGAATAGGTAAGAATTAACTTAATGTAAATATTTTCCAATATGATTATTTAAATATGCTACCGGCTATTCCCTTATGTCAAGGTCAGAGTTCAAATATTCAACAAAACTAGATTCAAAATCAGTTAATATACAAATTTTCAATAAAATGACTGTAAAACCACACTATCCTAGACCAATGATGTTTTCTAGGCATGAATTGTATATAAATTTCTAACCTTACTAATTCAAAATGTGTCAAACTTCAAAGAAACCGTTGTTAACCCAAATATGTCTCAAATATATAAAATGAAATATTCTGATTAGAGTTAATAAACAATTCGAATTAAACTTATCAAAAGTGAATAATAATCATTTAGTTAATTACATAAAACAGTGAAATAAAATGTTCATCAAAATTACAAAAATCAAACACATAAAAACTCTTTATTGTAACGAGTGAAAAGTGGTTACCATTTGTATGAAGCTTCGCTCCTCTTCTGGAAAACCAGGATTCAGTTCTCAGGACAATCTACTTTCTTCCCCGGAACAGCAAAGATTTCAGGAAACTTTGTAGAGATCAAACAATCAATTCCCCTTCAAACCAAAAGATACACTGCTGCTATTTCCTCTGGTAAGTGTAATTATGGCTTTCTTTCTTATTAAATATTAGTTTAATCTTCATTAACTTAATTAAAATGCAGTTATACCATATACTGCTCAACCCCCAATTGAAATATCTATTTCTTCATAAAATAATATAAGTTTCTCTTACCAATTGCTTTCTCTGGTTACCTTGTGATAATATTTATACTTTAAACTGATTTAATACTTTCTTTTATCAATATTTTCAAAAAAAACTCAAAATTTCTACAGAGCAATTTTTTAATACAACTTCCATTTCAAGAACCCGAAAACAAGAGAGTTTCTATCAAATCAACAAAAAAACAACTGACAAATTCAACAAACTTAAATCTATACATCCTTAACACCTAATCGCCTACTAATTCCTTATTTAAATAAAATTACTAACAAAATCTAAGTCTTGATTCATTATTACAATTTAAAACAATGATTATTCTTTTTATTCTTATAAAATTTACTAGCACTACAAACTAATAATTTTCTCTTTTTCAGAATATTTCATTTGGCATTTGAACTATTAACAAATTAGAATATGGTTGATAAATTTGTATATTTTAAAAGTAAGTAAAAGTTTTAATATTTATTTTAACTATTTGTGATATTTTTATAATTTAATTTTCTTATTTAATTATACCCTTACTTCATTTAAAAATTAATGTTTAATTACTAATGTATTGGCAATTTTTATAAGCTTTTAATTATCTACTTTTCCCATTTATCAATTTCATAATTATTGAAACTTTATATAATGTAGATTAATCCATTTTGAATCTTTAAATAAAATCTTTGAAATGAATTTGTATTTTCTTCTTTCTCATTCTATTTTCTTTTTTTCTTTTTTTAGGAATTATGAAGAAGATGATGATAATTAATCCCACTGTTACTGCATTTGCGCTCTGACCCGAAATAAGAAAATTTTCCTTTCTCTATTTTCCATAAGATTTTCATTCTACATTCTTATTTAATATAGCATAGTAACTCATATCATCTCAAATCCCCCAATTAAAATTTTTTATAATCAATCATATGTCCATATTTGATTAAAAAAAATTATAATTTCTATTCTCACTTTAAAATTTCATTGCTGTCAAGTAACTTTACTTGATATATTATATCTTTAATATTTTAGTTTATTTTGTAAAAAAAATTTAACTTTATTTTAATAAAATAATACAAATTTCTTTGTTTTACATTTCATTTTATGAAATGTTCATTTGATGTAATTGCTTGTAAATGATTATTTATATTTTAAAACTATAAATCAATAAACATTTAATTTATCTCATATTAACTTTAAAAAAAAATTCTTTAACCAAGAATATTTAAACTTATCATTCATACCAGTTTCAATTGTAATATCTTTTCATTCCCGGAACTGTCTTAATGTTTATTCCATAAACATCCCAGCATTTTTCATAATAAATAAAAAAAAAAAAAACTATGTACACCTACAACTACTATTTACAAACTAATATCTATTTACAAAACTGCTTGAAATATCATCTACCCATGCATTTTCTTTATAAATTTCTTTATTTCTATTTTTTTTTTAATATCACATTTATTCTTTCTTTCTAACATTTATTCAAATATACTTTATTTATTATATTTATAAACTTGTTTTTTTTTATGAAATATTAATACCTATACATTAAATTTTCCTATACACCTAAATATCTTGCCTCTTTCCTGATAATTCCAAATATACCCAATACCTACTATATTTTTAAATTTCTTCCCCCTTTCTTGGTATTTTCCTATATACCTAAAAGCTATTATAAATTTAGTTTTCTTCCCCCTTTCTTTATATTTCCAAATGTACAATTTTTCCCAGAATGCTACTTGCTTTGCTTTATATCCATCTACAAATTTCTTAATAGTCTTCTTCCTTTCTTCATCTATTTTATTTGTGTCTTCCTCTATGCTCTTCAAATTATCTTCCTTCATATAGTTTATTTGTCTTATAAATGTCTTAGTATCTTCTTTTAATTTCTCCAATCTTTTATTAGTCTGCTTCATTTTATTATTATTCTCTTGAAATTTTCCTTCTAATTCCATATTTATATGTTTCCTCATATCTTCGTTTATTTCTTCAAATCTTTCTTTAGTCTGATTCAATTTTTTATTCTCTTCAAATTTCTTTTCAATTGTTTTATTTATTTTTATAATATTTTTATCCATGGGCATTATAATACTTTTATTCATTTCTTCAAACTTCTTATCCAACTCTTTTATAATATCTTCCTTCCTTTCATCCAATTTTTCATTATTCCTTTCCAATTTCTTTTCAAATTCCTTATTTATATCTTCTCTCATATCTTCTTTTATTTCATCCAATATTTCGTTATTCTCTTCAAATTTCTTACTATCATCTTCTATTTTCTCCAATATTTCGTTAGTCTCATTCAATTTCTTATTGTTCTCTTCAAATTTCTCTTCAAATTCCATATTTGTATTTTCTTTTATATCTTCTGTGATTTTATTCAATCTTTCATTAGTCTCATCCAATTCTTTATTGTTTTCCTCTGGTTTATTATTCTTATCTTCTTTTACTTCATCTAATCCTTTATTATTTTCTTCTAGTTTGTTATTCACATCTTCCTTTTTTATAGTTTTAACTTCTTCCCTTATCTTCAAATTGTCTTTTTTAATACTACTAATTTCTCTTTTAAATATTTTATTATCTTCTTTTATTTCATCCAATTTTTTATTGTTTTCCTCAAATTTCTTATCAATATCTTCCCTCATCTTCATATTATCTTCTTTAATATCTTTTCTCATCTTCACATTATCTTCTTTTTGTTGATCAAATCCCATCTTCATGAATTGTAGCAAGCTGTTCATATCAAGTTGGGTCTCTTCTTTTGGCCTTTCATGTACCACCTGTTCTTCCTGTTCATTTCCACCAACAGTTGCTTCTGTCTCTATTTCAACCATAGTTCGATCCTGTTCTTCCCCTATCTCTACCAAATTGTCTCCTTCTTCTGTCTCTGCTTCTTCCTGTGTCTGTCCGGTTTGAATCAGCTCTTCCACTCAATAATCTCCGGCTCCTAACACTCTCACTTCATGTACTTGTACCGCCACACTTTCCATCTCAATCTCTCCTCCATCACTACTTTCACTCTCATCTCCTACTATCTTACCATCTCTCAATCTCATTTTTCCATCCATATTTACAATTTATTTTATCGAGATAAATATAACTAATGTTTAAAAAAATTTTTATTTACAATACCTTTATCTTAATAAAGATTTACCAAGCAAATGTCTTTTAATTATTTTGTTATTCTGATCAATCAGAATCAAACAAATAAATCTCAAAAAAAAATTTACCAAACAAAGTTTTCTTGACTAGTGTTTTTAATATCTGAAAATCCTAAAGTTTCTATTCTTTAAAAAGGCTCTAGTTTTGATTGTTTCGAGCGAAATAATGAAAAAAAAATTTTAACAAAATTCTCAAGTTTTGAATATTTGAATAGGCTCTAATTTTGATTGTTTAGAGCCCCACGTTGGGCGCCAAAATTTATAACATATATGAGTGTGTATATGAATAATAATTTGTTTTGATATATCAATTACTATGTTATAAAATATTCCTTACCATGAATTAATTTTGAATTTTAAATATAAATGGTGAATAGGTAAGAATTAACTTAATGTAATTATTTTCCAATATGATTATTTAAATATGCTACCGGCTATTCCCTTATGTCAAGGTCAGAGTTCAAATATTCAACAAAACTAGATTCAAAATCAGTTAATATACAAATTTTCAATAAAATGACTGTAAAACCACACTATCCTAGACCAATGATGTTTTCTAGGCATGAATTGTATATAAATTTCTAACCTTACTAATTCAAAATGTGTCAAACTTCAAAGAAACCGTTGTTAACCCAAATATGTCTCAAATATATAAAATGAAATATTCTGATTAGAGTTAATAAACAATTCGAATTAAACTTATCAAAAGTGAATAATAATCATTTAGTTAATTACATAAAACAGTGAAATAAAATGTTCATCAAAATTACAAAAATCAAACACATAAAAACTCTTTATTGTAACGAGTGAAAAGTGGTTACCATTTGTATGAAGCTTCGCTCCTCTTCTGGAAAACCAGGATTCAGTTCTCAGGACTATCTACTTTCTTCCCCGGAACAGCAAAGATTTCAGGAAACTTTGTAGAGATCAAACAATAAATTCCCCTTCAAACCAAAAGATACACTGCTGCTATTTCCTCTGGTAAGTGTAATTATGGCTTTCTTTCTTGTTAAATATTAGTTTAATCTTCATTAACTTAATTAAAATGCAGTTATACCATATACTGCTCAACCCCCAATTGAAATATCTATTTCTTCATAAAATAATATAAGTTTCTCTTACCAATTGCTTTCTCTGGTTACCTTGTGATAATATTTATACTTTAAACTGATTTAATACTTTCTTTTATCAATATTTTCAAAAAAAACTCAAAATTTCTACGGAGCAATTTTTTAATACAACTTCCATTTCAAGAACCCGAAAACAAGAGAGTTTCTATCAAATCAACAAAAAAACAACTGACAAATTCAACAAATTTAAATCTATACATCCTTAACACCTAATCGCATACTAATTCCTTATTTAAATAAAATTACTAACAAAATCTAAGTCTTGATTCATTATTACAATTTAAAACAATGATTATTCTTTTTATTCTTATAAAATTTACTAGCACTACAAACTAATAATTTTCTCTTTTTCAGAATATTTCATTTGGCATTTGAACTATTAACAAATTAGAATATGGTTGATAAATTTGTATATTTTAAATGTAAGTAAAAGTTTTAATATTTATTTTAACTATTTGTGATATTTTTATAATTTAATTTTCTTATTTAATTATACCCTTACTTCATTTAAAAATTAATGTTTAATTACTAATGTATTGGCAATTTTTATAAGCTTTTAATTATCTACTTTTCCCATTTATCAATTTCATAATTATTGAAACTTTATATAATGTAGATTAATCCATTTTGAATCTTTAAATAAAATCTTTGAAATGAATTTGTATTTTCTTCTTTCTCATTCTATTTTCTTTTTTTCTTTTTTTAGGAATTATGAAGAAGATGATGATAATTAATCCCACTGTTACTGCATTTGCGCTCTGACCCGAAATAAGAAAATTTTCCTTTCTCTATTTTCCATAAGATTTTCATTCTACATTCTTATTTAATATAGCATAGTAACTCATATCATCTCAATATATATATATATATATATATATATATATATATATATATATACCAATGAATACATTAATTTATTTTTATTTTTAGGTTGGCGTGATGGGTCTTACAAAAATAAATCCCTGAAGTGGCCTGCAAAGGTAACGGAAGGCGTCTCAATGCAGATTCTAAAAATTAAGTAGAATTAATAGGTGTTGGGAAAAAAGGCGCGGCAGCTTCAACTTTTTTTCCACTGATTAAATAACCAGCTTTTAATCTTGCCACCGCTTCAAAGTACATTTTGTTTAGTTAAAAACCATCTGTTTTTATCACTTCCGCCAAGACAAAATCCTTCAAAAAAAATCTTTTTAAAAATACTCGTGGTTTAACCTGGTTCAATAATTTTGCCAAGGAAAGTATCACCAGTTACGTTTTTTAAAAATGGATAGGTTGGTGATTCTTTAGTTTTCCAGAGATCAAAACTTTGCTCTTCACTTAACCGATTCGCTATTTGTGCCAATGGTTTTTTGCCATTTCTTTTCCTGTTTTTAATTTCATACAATTTTGATTCAAAAGGATAAGCAGAACATTTTGTTAAATTTCCCAGCACTTTAACGTCGTCTATTAAATGTGTTAGGTTATGGATATTACTGGTTATAAAGAATTCACCATATATACTTGCATAACATTGAACGAAACGGTCTAATAATGCTTCAGCAATATGAACATCTGAACATCTGAAAAATCTGTAGAGCAAATTGTTATAGCACAAAATAAACCTAGAAAGTGTTCATAAACATGAGGTTCCAGTACGTCTCTTAGTATAGTGATTCCAATGTACAAAAGAAAACTTCTTTATTCCAATCCTTTCCAGTACGACAAAACATCCAGCCCTCTAGTTGCTCTATGAAGCTCTTTGGGTAACTTAATTTTTAGAATCTGCATTGAGACGCCTTCCGTTACCTTTGCAGGCCACTTCAGGGATTTATTTTTGTAAGACCCATCACGCCAACCTAAAAATAAAAATAAATTAATGTATTCATTGGTATGGGTGGGTACAAGAATAAATAAGAATATTTTTACCTGTTAACCGTTTCATTATTCTCAAATCTATTAAATGAAGAGAATCAGCTACAGGAAAACAATCTATCATATCAATTGGAAGTTTTAAAATTATAGTGTCAGTTTTATGATGGTATTCATCTACCTTTAAGCGAAATTGTTCATCGGTTCTTTTTGGACATTTTTTATTTAGGTAGTAATTACTATGCGTTATATGAGAGTACTTTCCAACAATGGTACACTTTTGACATCCATGTTGTGAATTAAAATTTGCTACCCCTAAAATTAAACAAATATTAAGTATAGGTACAAGAAAGAAGGTGGAGTGTCTGACATCTTGGAGACAAGATATTTATTTATTTATTTATTTATTTATTTATTTATATACACGGACCTAAGTCCTTTGACAAATAAAATTAGAAAAATTTAAAAATTTTATAAATTAACAGAACATATAAACATTAAAAATTTTAAGTTACAAGCATAACAGATTTAAAAATAAAAAGTTTTAAGCACACAATTGCATAATAAAATGGAATAGTTATCACAATTTTAAGAATTATTTAAAAAAAACAAACAGATTGTATTATAATGACAGTAATGTTCTTAACTGAATGGTAAATAGCTTAATGTTCACAAAGAAATCTATGCCTTGTGCAATATCGTTAGATAACTTTATGGCTCTCGATATAAAAGAATGAGATCCATGGTTTGTCCTGTGAGTAACTTCGTCAAAGATTTGCATAGATCGTGTTGATCTTGGGGGTACATGTAGACCAATATTGCTTAACAATTGAGAGCAGAATTTGTGACCATTAATTAAGTTATAGAGAAGGACAATATCTTTGTAATTCCTACGAGAGTGTAGTGAGTCTATCCCAAGAATGGATTGAAGAGATTCATAACTTTGATCCGTTAAGTGCATTTTATAAGCGTAAAATTTCAAAAACTTATGCTGAACCTTTTCAATCTTATTAATATAAACATTATATTGGGGAGACCAAACACATGATGCATATTCAAGGTGTGGTCTTACCAAACTGTAGTATAACAACTTTAACTTGGAACTTTCTGTGAAGTCACAAGAGCACCTTTTTATGAAACCTAGCATTTTAAGTGACTTGGAGACTATATCATTAATATGAGAATTAAAGATTAGGTCACATTCAAAGGTAACTCCAAGATCTTTTATAGAGTTAACAGTTGTTAATGGCGTATCTTGTATATTATAAGAGTAAGCATTTTGTTCTTTATCTCTAGTGTAAGTTATGGCATGACATTTAAATCCATTCCGTTTCGTCTGCACCAATCCACTACATTATCTAAGTCAGACTGCAGATTTAAGTAATCAAGGTGAGTATTGATACAGGCATAAAATTTTAGATCATCAGCAAATTTTAAATATTCAGCGAAATTAAAGCATATGCCAATGTCATTTATAAACAAATTGAAAAGAATGGGACCGAGATGTGACCCCTGGGGTACCCCGGATTTAACAGATATCTCGCTAGAGTAAAAGTTTTTTATACGAACTATTTGCCTATCTGTGAGATAACTTCTGAGCCAATCAAGTAAGGGGTCAGAAAATCCCATCTGCTCTAAATTAAATATTAAAAGACTGTGATTAACCCTGTCGAACACTTTGGAGAAATCCGTGTAGATAACATCTACTTGCTGTTTTCGTTCCAAAGCATCGCTCACGAACTTGGAAAATTGTAATAAATTCAGTTCGGTGGATCTACCATTAACAAAGCTAAATTGTTGGTCAACTAGGATGCGTTCAGTAATGGGTTTAATCTGGTCACAAATTATGTTTTCAAACAATTTTGGTATAACATTCAAAATACTAATGGGCCTATAGTTTTTAACGTCACTTCTGTCACCATTTTTAAAAATTGGCGAGATAAAACTGACCTTCCAGACTGAACGAAAACTTTTGGATTCGAGAGATTTTTTAAAAATAAAAAACAATGGACGGGCAAGGTTAAAACTACAAAACTTCAGCAAACTTGGAGGAATTCCATCGGGTCCTGGACCTTTGTGGACATTTAAGTTACTTAACTTTTTATAAACATCTGATATGGAAATTTCGCAATCACATATATTCAAACAGTTATTATCAAATATATTCTTAGGAAGGTCACATTTACTATCACTATATGTGGTTGAGAAATACTGAGCAAATATATTTGACATAATGGTGCCATCCGAGCTAGACCTGCCATTGTAACTAACAGTATTTGGAATAGAATTATTATTTCTCATAGAGTTTACGAAGTTCCAGAAATTTTTAATGTTGTTTGGCATGGCATGTTCAGTATTTCTCAGATAATTAGTGTAACACTGTTTTGACAATATTTTAGATAAGTTTCTTAATTTACTAAATTTCCTATAATCTTCGGGTTGACGAGTAGTTTTATATTGTCTGTGGGCTATTTTTTTGGAGATTATGCATTTCCTTAACTCTGGGGAGTACCATTTAGGAAAATTTCCAGAGCAGAACCTTTTAATTGGAACAAACATATCTATAACACTGTATAAAATATCGTACAAGATATTGACCATTTCATCAAGAGTTCTGTTGTTAAGCCATTTATCCCAAGAGATGATGTCTAAATAGATAGAAACCGCAATCCGGAATGGGACGTTTCGACGCGGCCGTTTCGACGCCGCCGATTCGACGCGGCCGTTTCGACGCAGGGACGTTTCGACGCAAGCCGTTTCGACGCAGCCGTTTCGACGCAAAACATATTTTTTTATTTTTTTTTTTTTTTATTTTGTAGATAGATAAAAATTATTACAAAAAATATAGTTTTTGACCGTTTATTTGAATAAATTAATTGTAATGCATTCATAACATTATCTTAATCTTTTTCCAGAATAACTATCATTTAAATATCATTATTTGTAGAGATTATTTAATGGAAATTTAATTACTTACTTAAATGAAATAACTATTAAAATCTTATTTTCAGAAATTGATACC
Organism: Altica lythri; assembly: GCA_964028335.1. Lineage (NCBI taxonomy): Eukaryota > Metazoa > Arthropoda > Insecta > Coleoptera > Chrysomelidae > Altica > Altica lythri. Next base: position 26,559,732 of record OZ034806.1, on the reverse strand, counting down.
TTTTTCTATTTACTTAAATATAAATTTATTTTCATTTTTACAATCCAACAAAATATTCATATTTTATTATTCTTTTGTAAAAGCTTTTTCTATTTCGAAAATACCATCCATCCTCTGATAGTAAATGTAATATCTTTTAGTTTTTCTCACGTCCCGAAATGTTTATGTTTATTGTTCTTATTATTTTGCTTCGGCCCTTTTTTAGAATTATTTTCTCTTTCAAATAGGCAATAATAAACATCATAAACTTCTATTTCGGATTTGCCTGTCTGTTAGGATATTCTTTACAACTGCTAGAAAGATATTCTTTTCTAATTTTTATATCTTGGGAAATTTCCAATGACCATAAGGATGGTATCATAAAAAAGCAGATTGTCAGTCAGTTCCTTTCGAGCAGTCCAGTGGTTCAGTTCCTCACTCCACTTCTTCGTATTTACTTTCCGCGCACGCTACATTGCAACCCCTTTTTGTTCGTCGTTTAAGTAAAACTTTTTTATTTAATTTAATACACTTTTTGTGTGTAAATAAACTTTATTTTTATTGTTAATAATATATTTTATTATTATTAGTTTGGTTGTTAGTTATAAATACCTAAACATCCAACATACCTAAGGGGTATAAAACTTATTTGTTTTCTATTCATTTATTCATTTTACAATATTTTCTTGTTGAAAATTATTGAGTTCTTGAATTTTTTCTATTTTATCTGTTTTTGTTTCGATAACATGGAAATTACAAGCAAAAGAGGAAGATGTAAATTCTCATACGGTGGTTTCATGTACCTACGTTTTTGACAGAACCAGTTCTTGCAATTTAAAAAAGTTTTGGAGATGTGACCATAACATGGAAGGAAATCAACGCTGCAAGGCCAGGATTCATACCCAGAATGACGAGGTTATTAAACAAATTAATGATCATTGTCACGGAAGTTCCGCTGCTAATGTAGAGGCTTCAATAGTCAAAACTGTAATAAAGCGGAGGTGTGAAGAAACGATGGAATCCACAGCTGCAATAATAAATCACTGCGTATCAGGGATATCACTGGGCGCAAAGTCTGCATTACCGAACCACTGTGCATTAAAAAGAATGATCAGAAGGGCGAGAAACCAAATCAACCTTGCACCACCTACCCCAGTTAGTACCGAAGACCTGGTTGTTCCCGAAAAATACACAGTTTATGTAGGTCCAAATAATGTTGAGGAACAGTTTCTCTTGAGTGACAGCGGACCGGAACCGAACCGAATTCTAATTTTTGGCCGCAAAGAAAACTTAAAAGTAAGTACTAAAACAATATTTTGTTTAATACATTACCGTGTTTAATTTTCGGAAGATGCCGATTATAAAGTGTGTCCGCCAATACCACTTTCATTTTTGTTTTTTCTTTTATTATCACGCTTATATTAACTTCATGTGTCTGTCTGTTTGTTCAGTTTGTTAATTATGATTTTTCATAACTATTGCAAAATGAAATATCTAAAAAAAGTTGATAAATATTTTTTTTTAATTATTATTTAGTCATGCCTGTTTTAATATCAGACAATGGCAGTAATTAACATAGGGTTTTATTCTTTACATAATTTGTTTATAAAATTGTTTTAAACAAATAGAAAAATTGAACATTTTTGATTTTTTTTTTGTTAATTTGTTGTGCAGAAAAAATGATGATTTTTAAATTTTTTTTCCTAATTTTAATTTTTAATTTTTTAAAATCGTTTTTTTAATATTTTGATTGTTCAATAATTGATTAAGAAATTTATTCTTTTAAACAGTTTAGGGGAAAAAGATTTTTTATTTATTATTTAATTGTTTATACTATTAATAATTTGTTATGAACAAATTTTGACCAAGGTTATATTTTTATTTCTGGAGCAAAAAAATTATAAATGCAGCTATATATTGCAAAGTGAAATTGTTTTTTTTTACAAAACGTGACGTATAACATTAAAAAGTGTTATTATAAAAACAATTGCACTTCGCAATATATATTTATATTTTTTTGCTCCAGAAAAAAATATAACCTTGGACAAAATTTGTTTATAACAAATTATTCATAGTATAAACAATTAAATAATTAATAAAAAAATGTTCCTACTTCGCTCCTTAAAGGTTAATTATACTCCAATTTTCTTAAATGTTTAATCTATACTCCAATTTTCTTAAATGTTTAATCTATGGAGGGTAGAGGTAAGGAGAACTCAGTCTGTATATAAAAAGTGTCCGTCCAAAAGCGTAAAATTATGTTTTACTAGGTTGCCGAAGAGGGCGCTGTTAAGCAATAATTCCATGATCTGAATATAGCAATTTTAAACCGAGTGAAATATGCAAAAATTAATGAAGTCTTACCCTAAAAATTAACGTGACAGATTGTTGATATGATATATCACGAAGTATAGATTGATATATGATTAGATTGTAATATTGTTATAAGTTAAAATGGTGAAATCTTGTGTAATTAAAAATTGTTCAAATAGTCGCAAAACGAAAAAGAAAATATTGAATGATGTATGCTCTGTGTCATTTTTTCGGCCAACGGTACGTAAAAAGAAATTTAATTATATAAACAAGTAAAACCAAACCAATAGTTATTGGATCAGGAATAATAAAAATAATAAAAAACTCTTAGTTTTTTAAAAAACGTTCACTTTTAATTAAAAACTTTTAATGTTTTTTAAAATGACATATTTCGCTGTACTAAGCATCGTCAGATTGACATATAAAGTTACATTTTGTTTATTTGTAGCTAACTTGTAGCGTAAAAATACCCTTGGCTAGCTCTAGGGTTCGTGACTTTCCTTCTGTGTTTTTGCCTAATTATCCCCAAACAAGTTTTAAAAGGGCGCCAAGTACAGAGATACAAATAAAAAAAGAGTTTACGTGTAACCTTTACGCGCGATTGAAGTAAAACTTTTTGACGTACGTATCGAAAAATAAATATTTAATTACAATTTAATCATATTTATTGCCTATATAATTTACAAAAAAATGAGATGTTATATTTATATTATTCATTAGAAATAGGAATTTGAAAGTTATCATTATTTTTTTTATATATGAAATAATAGGTTTATGATAACTAAAATGTGAAACATGGATTTTACTCTCCAAATACCATTAATGTATTTGAAACCGTTTGAAAATTTCATAAATAAATTTCGAAAATTTAAGCTCCTCCCATAGCTAAAATTACACAGTTACTTCCATCAGAATCTTCCGTTAGAATCTAACGTTAGAGTTACCCCTAGTCGCGCCTAAAGAAGTTTTGCTTGAATAATAGGTAAACAATTTTAAAAATATACACACAGTACGTTTAGAATGTGTGATTTTGTAGCTGCATCTACCTCATTGTAATACAACACAACACAAGCGAGCCTTCGATAGTTAGATAACCATTTTATTTTGTAGCATTTTATAGCATATTCCATAAAATTTAAAATCCTGAGTTAAGTTTGTTTCCTTCACGTCTACGAAGGATCTGTTATTGGTGGTCAAAGGTCAGCCATCTTGACTAGTGGTTTTATGGCCTTTATGGCTACCTAACCAAACCTAAAATAAGTATAAGAAAGTGTTAAAATATTTTGAATATTATTATTTTATGAACAAAAACGTGCAACATGCTTCTTTACTCAACGTAAAGATTCCGTATAAACAATTATTTACTATCATAATATGTATTATCCATTCACTTCTTATTCCAATCTCAGTAGACTATGCATTTTATTTCTTGGATTGGCACTTCATTTTGTTGGGTTGGTACCTAAACTGAACACGTCCTGTTCTACTGTCGAAATATTGACAGCTCATATTATCAAAGGTTAAAATTTTTAAATATAGAAATATTCAATAAGTAATGCCAAAAAAATCAGTATAGAACTACATAAGAACATCATTAAATGTTATGGTATGTTTAAGAAATAAAGCATAAGCAGCGAAAGTGGCTCATATCTTTAAAGTAAGTGCCTACCATTTTACTATTTCTTTTAAATGAATCCTAGTTTGTGACAGCTAACATGAAGTTATATATTTTGCATTAGATTAATTAAAAGAGGTTTTTGTAATGATTTTATAAATATGTATCACTTTTTAAATAAAATTTATATTATTAACATAATACATAACCGTTTTTGACAGATATCATAATAAGTTATAAACAACGTTGTCAGATTTCACATTTCTAAATTAAACATTTTGTAACTATAATTTAATTCAAAATTTTGTTAAATATTTTTAAATCTCATATCTACCTTTGTGTAACTGAGGTATATTTTTTAAAACTAATTAATATGACAAATATTCTAAATGCTTAATTTTTTTAGATTAGTGTTTGGAAAATACGGAGAATTATTAAGGATTGAAAAATAATGAGAAAGTCGCAAATAAAGGAAGTACATTTGATACATTTGAGAAGTTTATTTTAAAAAAGACGTTACAGCGACAGATTTGGATCTACCGTTCTAAAAATGAACATTTTACTTTGGACTGATGCTATGATGCTAAACAGAATTTTGATTTTAAAGGGGGACGCACTACACTATACAAACTTATAAAATTAATGGGATACAAATTTAAAAAAGTAAATGGACGACATATTTTATGTGAACAACGATACGTTAAAATTAGTAAAATCACTTTCATTCGGAAATATAAACAACTAAACAATCTTACTGAGAGAGTTATAGTCCGGGAGCTAGGGGTCATTTTGACCTCATCATTTCATGCCGACTGATTTTAATACTGGAGGCAGAGGCAATCCAGTGAATGACGAAACCAACCGTCAGCTGGCCCAGTAGCGGTGGGTGCGATTGTGGGAGGCTACGAAACGTGTCGAAAAAAAATTTCTACCAACTCATTTTATACCGGCTGAAATTTTTTTCATGTATTGTTGACATTTAATAAAATAAAAAAAAATAGTCAGCTGCGCGGTAGAGGGGGGAAAACACGTCAGCTGAACGGGTGAACTTGTAAAAAAAAATTGAAAAGTTAAACTACTTTATGCCGACTGAAATTTTTTTACATAATTTTGGACACATATAAAAATATAATAATGATAGTCAGCTGCGTTTATAGCGGTGGAAAGACCGTCAGCTGAAGCTAGAATGTATCATTGCGCTTATACATCTCGACGGCGCGCGGATTTTTCAATGCTCCGACTGACGACTTTTCCCCCAGCAGACAATCAGCTAACGATTATTTTTACATTTTCTATTATTAATACTTTAATATTTGAAAATTTCGAACGGTCTTTTATCATTTTACCAAAGATATGCTTGTATGTTATATACTAGATAACACTATATACTATATATATACCTTATATATTTCTCCCTACGGGACCTACTAGACATTTTATGAATACAGGCCTGTGCCCCTCTTCTCTAGAAAAGGGCAGCTGCTGTTCGGCTTTACACGACATTATTTCCAGTTTGAACAGTTTATACCTGGCATTCTTATACAGCGGACGCGTGGAATATTTCGAAATAACATGGCGTCAGTACAGTCATTTTGCGTATTTTGCAACAAAACAAACGACAAAATGATTATGTTCACTGCTGAGACACTGCAGAAGTGTAAAATTATTTTAGGAATCCGTAAAGCGAATAATTTGGCAATGAGTGATGCGAAAGTGCCGGCTAACATGAGTGATTTTCATAAATACCATTCTAAGTGCTACCGAACATTTACTGCACTACCGCCGAAATATCGGAAATGTGTAGAATCTACATCCATTTCTGCAACAGCTGAGTAAGTAAATTTTTATTAATTATAAATACATTAATAAATAATGTATTATCCATAGTATAATGCATTTAATGCTCTGAATTTCGGTATTCTTAGCTCTCTCCGTAAAATATATTCAAAATGTATTATTTTATCTAACGTTCAACGGTTGCAAGGCCCTTTACCCTCTGGCTAAATATAGAATTTAGAGTCTACATAGTGTAGTAATGATAGAAGGAGACAGAAAGTGAGAGATAGATACGGAGAGGCAGGTATAGATCCCTCAGCCTTGTAGTTCAAAGTCCAACTTTAGAAGTATGATGAAAATTATTAAAAATTATTTTATTATAAAAATTTCATTAAATGATGAAAATTATATTATTTATAATAAAAATTATATTGTTTTAGTAAAACAGAAGAGGCGGGAACAAGTGGATGTAGCAGTGAAGCTATAATTGCTGAGGCTACAAGTGCTCCTCACGAAGAAACACATGAAGCTGACACTGAAGTAACTGAGGCATCAACTCCACAGGATTCTGATTCTGCCGAAATGTCGAGAGAATATACATGCATTTTTTGCCAAAAAAAACGCAATAAATATAATGGCCGCGAGCAACAGCTACAGACATGTGCTACGACAGACGGCGTTAACACACTGCTCATCATTGCTAATGAAATAGAAGATGAGCAATTGATTAATAGAATCACGCAGTTGAGCGCGGCAAATGAAGTCATCCTGTATCATAAAATTTGTAAGTTAAATTTTACAAATACTCAGCAGGCACAAAAAAAGACGAATATGGAAAAGACCGAATGGCATATTACTCGGGATATATATAAAACAGCTTTCGCAGAAGTGTGCAATTTCATTTCCGAGAATATTGTACAAAAAAAAATTCTTATTTTTTGAGTTTTTTACAGTCACATTTTGCCACTTCCATCGCCAATCTCGATCCCACAAAATGTTTACAAATAGATTCATATAGATTTGAAAGCAAGATATTGAAGAATTATTCTAAAGACGTTAGCATAGTTGTAATGAATGGAAAGAAAATTGTTAAACCTTATAGAGGAGTGCTAATCAAAACTGATTTAGATATTTTGGAAGAAGAAGATATTTTGGATCGCGCTGTATTAATTTTAAGAAAATACGTACGCAATATAAAGCCTAAACGATTGCCGGAGGATTTAACATCTGATATTTTAATAAATGGAGAATGCGATGTCCCAGAGGAACTCATCAGGTTTTATAGTAAAATCATATCAACAAAGTATCCTGTAAAAAATAGCAAAAATGTTGCAAGAACTGCTAAATCATTTTCTGAAGATCTGATCTACGCTGCCACTAATGGCAATATCAAAACATCGAAACATATCACTCTCGGAATGACAATGAAAAGCTTAACCAATAGCAAAAAAATTGTTAACATTCTGAATAAATATGGACATTGCTGCAGTTATAGTATTTTGGAGGGATTGGAGACGGAAGCAACATTTTCTGCTACTCGTCGATCGATGCTTTGCCCCGAAGATATAGTTGCAGAAAAAAATTTGTGCACGGGATTAGCGTTCAATAATTTTGATCGCTTTGTGGATACTTCGTCTGGAAAGGATACATTACATGATACCGTGGGAATAATGTTCCAAGATATCGTGTACAATCCACCTACTGTTCCAAGACCTATCGAAAATTTATGTGACGATGAACCATCGACAAGTGTAACAAAAAGACGTCGAACATTCGATGAGGTAACATTTGAGCTTCAGGAGTACAATAAAAGACCGAAGATACGAGAAACCTTGACACCTGTCGGCGATTCACTCATTTCATATGATGTTGACATAAGTAAATTTCAATTAATAGATCTTGCATGGACAATATCACATTTTTTAAAGTTACCGAATATACCAGCTTGGGTTGGATATAATAGCATGATTTATCGCGACAATAGCGTCAAACAAAAAGTATCTTACCTTACAACCATAAATGCATCTCCGACAAATATATTAGTGGTATTAGAGACAATGAAACAAGCTCAACAAATCGCCGAAGAATGTCAAGAAGAATTCATGGAGGTCACTTACGATTTAGCAATTGCGAAAGTGGCTCTCCAAATTCAAAGTACAGAGAAGCCGAAATTTAACAACTTGTTCGTGCACCTGGGATCGTTTCATATCATGATGGCATATTTTAAAGCAGTTGGAAAATTTATAGACAACTGTGGAATAACCAACATAATGGAAAATGCGGATATATTGGCAAGCGGATCAATCTCTTCTTTTATCACTGCAAAACATTTCAATAGATGCAAGCGTCTCCATCCACTTTTATATTTGGCTCTTGATAATTTACATTTCGAAAGTTTTATTGAGCAATGCAATATTGAATTGTCTGATGTGTTGAAAGTTTATTTACTCCAATTCACCACTGAGAAATCTGCCGATCCAACAATTACCGATGATGAATTGATCGATCTCTACAATAGATATGAAGAATATAAAGATGATACATTGACTGGCAAACATGGGAAAACGCCGCAGTTTTATATGATATATATGAATCTGATCAATCATTACTTCATGTTATGTCGAAGTATCCGCACTGGTAATATCGAATTATTCAAATTTATATTACCTAAAATTACCAATCTGTTCTTCACATTTAACCAGCCAAATTACGCACGTTATGCCGTAATGTATCACGACAAATTATTGAAAGTAAATTAAACGCACCCTGGATTATATTTACGATTGCAAAGTGGATCATTCGGAGTGAAACGGACTGACAAACAATTCTCTCGACAACCAGTAGACCTTACACTGGAACAAACTATCAATGCCGATGCCGCAAACAAATTGACAGGAATCAGTCATACTACCAATTCAATAAAGGCTCGTCAACGTTGGTGTAAAAGCCATAGCATTCGTTCCAAAATTATTGCACATGTCATGGAAGAAACTGGATTGCGTCCTGATCAAGATATTTCAGCTGATCTTGAGCAATGCAGAATAAAAAAACATTCGTTACAGTTGGAACAATGCATAACTCATATTAAGCAAAATATGAATCCATTTTCTAAAGACGTAGACGAACATTTATTGTTGAATATTTCTACAGGACAAGCGGTTACACCGGAGATCGCAGATTTCTTACTGAATGTCGAGACAATTGGTAATAAACAACGTGAAGAATTTATTGGAGAATGTTCAACAGATGTAGAACGATTTGAAAAAGTCATCAAGAGAAATAAAATTCTAAATTTCGCGAGTGATGCACCGAAACAAAAAATATCAATTGCTGGAAGAAAAATAGCAATACAAATGCAACGCGATTTATTTGGCCAATTATTTTCTCTATCGTTAGAACAAACATTAAATATTGACAAGGTTTTAGCATATCCTCTAACTCCAGTCCCACTAGCTTTGTGCCATATTGATGGGACGATTTGCAAAACTGATAAATCGGTATTGTTGAAAGTGCTTGAAAAAGAGATTGATAGTGACCCACCACAAAGGTGCGATGTAATTATTTATGATGGCTTTTTCAATATACATTCAATAAAAGACGTCCCATCCTCATTTGGAAATATATCAAAGAAGCTGATGCAAGTATTTACGAACAATAATGCCGACACTGTAATAATTGCCTTCGATAGATATGTATTTCCATCAATCAAAGACAATGAACACTCACTAAGAAGCAGAATTCAGGGGCAGCATTTCCAAATCAATGGACCCGACCAAGTACGACCATCGAATTTCGCGGAGGCATTGAAAAATATTTACTTCAAAGAAGCACTCATCGACTTTTTAATTGAAGATTGGGCAAATGATCACATGGCACCATTTATTGGCAATAAAATCATTTATGTGAATTATTTGGAATGTCATAAATATCGAGTACACGAAGGCAAAGTACAAAGAGTATCAGAATTATTGTTGGCATGTCCAGGTCACGAAGAAGCTGATACAAAAATAATTTTCCATGTTTGCCAGTTGACTTATGATGCTCATGTAACAATACGGTGTTCAGACACAGACATTTTAATTATTATGTTGGGGAACATGAGTAACATCAAAAGTCATTTAAATATATCGATGCATGTTGGAAATGGAAACAATCAAAAATTTATCAACGTCACCAAGTTATATGAAACATTGGGTCCCAATCTGAGCTCTGCATTACCAGGATTTCATGCCTTCACGGGCTGCGATTTCAACTCAGCGTTCTACCGCAAGGGAAAAAAAAAACCATTCCAAATTTTACGAAACTCTCCAGCATACATACAGGCACTAACTGACATGTCGAACATTCCGAATTGTGATCTCGATCAAGTCTTTGTAACACTAGAAGGATATGTTTGCCGATTATATGCAATGACAGGAGTTGAAGACATCAATGTTGCTCGAGTCGTAACATTCACGAAAGCGTACGGTACGCATGAGGACTCGAACCCGCTTAATCTTGAAAGAAGGATTGATGGCTCATTGTTCCCACCCTGTAAAACGGAGCTGCAACAACATTGCCTACGTACAGCATACATCGCCCACCTTTGGAGTCATGCTCATCTTCCCGTGCCAACCGAGCTGTTGCCAACTGAGTATGGATGGGAAGAGAGCAATGACAAATATTTGTTCAGATGGTACACAGGCGACCAATTGCCACCGACCATCACCAGCATTTCCAATCTCGACACGAGCCCTTCTGGTATGAACAAATTTATTCTCTCAATTTTTTTTTTTGACAAATATTGACCTACATGATTTCCTCAATTAATTTGTATTTTTACAGACGACGTCGAAACTGAAGAAGATGGTGTTTGCAATATAACAATTGATAATTCGGATGTTGACGACAGTGACGAAAATAGCGACGCTGAGAATTAAAAAAAAAATTATTCCTTTTCAAATTTTAATTTTTAATATTTTGTATTTTAATAATAAATTAAATATATTATATTTCAATAATAAATTGAGCATATTATATTTTAATAATAAATTAATTTAAATATGATGCAATGATTCCCAATATTCTACATTAATATGAAGCATGATATAATTTTGCCACTTTATTTAAACTTATCTTTGGTAAATTGATAAAAGACCGTTTGAAATTTTCAAATTTTAAAGTATTAATAAAAGAACATGGAAAAATAATCGTCAGCTGATTGTCCGTTGGGGGAAAAGTCGTCAGTCGGAGCATTGAAAAATCCGCGCGCCGCCGAGATGTATAAGCGCAATGATACATTCTAGCTTCAGCTGACGGTCTTTCCACCGCTATAAACGCAGCTGACTATCATTATTATATTTTTATATGTGTCCAAAATTATGTAAAAAAATTTCAATCGGCATAAAGTAGTTTAACTTTTCTTTTTTTTTTTACAAGTTCACCCGTTCAGCTGACGTGTTTTCCCCCCTCTACCGCGCAGCTGACTACTTTTTTTTTATTTTATTAAATGTCAACAATACATGAAAAAAATTTCAGCCGGTATAAAATGAGTTGGTAGAAATTTTTTTTCGACACGTTTCGTAACCTCCCACAATCGCACCCACCGCGGGTGCGCCAGCTGACGTTCACTTTCGTTATTCATGAAAGCTAAATCACAAGTATAGTCTAAAATTGAACGGTATAAAAATGCAGTCCAAAATCGACCCCTAGCTCCCGGGCTATTACATTCCTGTACCTAGATGAAACATGAATCTATCAAAATGGTAGCTCACTGCGTCAGTGGGTACACGATTCTGACCTGAAAAGTAATCTAGCTCGTGTAAAATCCGAAAGAAAGCGATTTACTATTTTACACGCTCACACGACACTGGATGATTTTTGGAAGGAAGTGACTTGTTACTAGAGTCTTCGAATACAGACTTTGACTATCACAAAAGTATGAATAGTGACCTTTTTAAAAACTGGGTTTTAATCAACACATTCCTGCCACAAAAATGACAAAGAAACAACTGTACTCAATAATCTTACCTTATAAAACTGACGAAAAGATATATGTAGTAGATGAAATTTTAAAACAACGAGGACATGAAGTACTTCGACTACCACCATACCATTGTCATTGCAATCCAATAGAACTAGCATGGGGGTTTACTAAGACATATTATAACAAACATATAACATCTACTTATCTTGACCAGAATAGAGTTAAAAAACGTGGACAGAAGCATTGACTAAATGTACCTACACCAGACATGTGGCGAAATTTTTTTAGATATACAGACGAACTTATTTTGGCAGATTGGACTACTTACATGGGAAACTGCTCACATGACAATATTTATCCTTTAATTATTTTATTGGAGGAATCAGATTCTGACGATTCCGATTTTGGATTAGATAGTGACTCTGATTCTTCCAGTGAAATAATGGAAGAGGATTGATCATACAAATACACCGACAACATTTACACGTTACATCTAAATCTGCATCTGTTGTAACGTAATTACTACCCTTTGCTAGCTCCAGGGTTCGTGGCTTCCTTCTGGTTTTCTTTAACTCCCCCCAAACAAATATATTAGGGCGCCAAATTACAGACAAGCAAATAAAAGAAATTTGAATCAGTGTTAAATTGTTTATTTCAAACTTTAAAAAATTCAATTTGAAGTTAAGTCAGAAAATATTGAAAAAAAAATCGTAATTAATTTAATCTTATCTTTTTGGTTTACGATGTCTTCTGTCGGAGCCTTAGTTGCCCAAGTAGTAAAGTGAACTCCAATGGGTAGTCCCCGGAACAAACAATATCAGATTGTTAAAACAAAATGGAGGTGGCTTCTGGAATATCGATATCCTTTATGTTAGGTTTTAAAATGCTGATTTCAGGAAAATAAATTGATGTGTCGAGAAATCTATCTCTTCCTAGGACCCTCTTCAAAAGTGGCAGCAGCCCTAATGAAATAAAAAAAGGCAATGAATCTCCGACCATCAAATCCATAATTTCGTACACAATCGCTAAAGGTTTTCTCCAAAGATCGAGAAAAAATTAATTACTACTATGTTTATATTTTTTACTCAATAAAAAACTGATTCTTGACAAGCGATTGTGAACGAAATAACTAAATATTAGTAATAGAATAAACTTAAATATTAAATAAAAATATTCACCAATTTTGGATTTTACAACTAAAAATTAAAATAATTAAATTCTTACTCACCGGAACGAGGGTAGAAAAAATTGAAGAATCAACTGAATTTAATGAATTCTCAAAATAAAATGAAATTATTTTACGTCGAAACATACGAGCAAGTGATCGTTCTCCTACCATCTCTGATGCGACGACGCACAATTAATAAGAAAATTAAAAATATTTTATAGTCAAGAGGCCAGGCCAAAAATAACGATGTAATCGTTACACCACGGTAACCTGGCAGAAAAAAAAAGGAATCGAAGATTCATTTTTTTTTTTTTTTTTTTTTATTTAAAAAGAGAAACTACTAAAATTTAAATTAAAAAAATAATAATAATCCAAAACTGATGAATAGGTATAAAATACAACAATATTAAATTTAAGTAGGTAACCACAAAAATGAATGTAATTTTCAAAAACACTGAAAAAAAAATTCTCGACAAAAAATTTTTTCATCGTACAGCCATAATCGGTAACAAAAATAAATTAATAACTGTCCTATTTAAGGTCGTTTAAGAAAACAACAATAGCGAGATGTAACGAAAGAAACAAGAGATTAATATTCACAAAGCAAAGAAATACAAGGCAAAACAATCTATCTCCAAAAGTATAATAACTTACCATAGCAACAAAGACAAAGAATAAGACTGTAGTCAACAAAAAATCATTGAATAAGAAAAATACTCAACAGATGAGAACAAAATAAGCTCAGAAGCTAAACAAATATTCAATGAACAAAGAAAAAAAAATTGAAACCAAATATCGATTGAACAAAAATGTGACTAACACTCAAAAGAAAAATCAATCAATATCCGAATCAAAAATAACTTGACACGTCTTATCGCACACGCTGTGCAAACTGGAGAAAAGTAAAAGATAAACGATAATATTTATCATTAGAAATGACAACCAATAACGGAAACAATGTGAACATTAAAAATAGGACAGTTAATAAAAGTAAAAACGACGAAATCAATCAGGAACAGACAATAAATCTCAAACGCTAAGAACACTGAAAGGCAATAATCAATAAGTAAAGAAGGAGAAAAAAAAAATTTTGAAAAAGGAACAAACTAAGAATTCAAAAATACAAAATTTTTACTAACGTGGTGGTGCGGCACAGCGGAACAGCGACAGCCTGTACTCGCAAAAAAAAAAATGCTATCCCAAAGGTACAGTACTGACCTGAACTCACCAATAAAAAAAATTTTAAATTCAAAAAAATTAAATGACAATTGAAGTTAATTAAAAAGTTGAAATGAATTTTGAAAAAGTTTTTTAAGAATTTAAACAAATCTAAGAAATAGAAATTGAAAAGTTAATAAAAACTAATGCCCTCAGTGAAGTGACTCCAGTGATAAAGAAAAGATAATGAAAATATTTCAAAATTACAGAATGTAAAAATATCGAGAGAAGATAAAAAATATACGATATCTTAATATTTTCTACAAAAAGTGACTACAAAAAATATTACAAATATAACGAGACATAAGAAAAATCACAAACTTTTTATCAAAATGTCCAAGGTATGTGAAAAAACAGTCCTAGATATTAAAAGTATTTCTGTACTTGGTGTATCACAAATCAATACAGAAAAAAAAACTGAAAGAATGGTATGAGGAAAACAAAAATCCCGAGTAGGTACACAAATACATGGAAAATCTATTTTCTTCACAAAGATAAACGCTAAAGGTTAAAAAAAAGAAGCAAAATAGACCATAATCCCACAGATAAACTCCTATTGTGAACTATACGAACAGAACACCAATAGAGCTAAAAAGAGCAGTTACTCAAAACTGCCACACTATAAAGAGGTCTCACAGACCCCTACAAAATACTAAGGTCCCACAGACCTTACACGGTAATAATGTGGTCTTCCAGACCACACCAAAAATATGCCCACGGCAAACAACGATAAGTACCCACTAAAGACCGAAGAAGAAATTCCGTATAACCAACTTCCAAATTTTAACTGAAAGAAATGAGATAAAAAGAGAGAAAAAAGAAAAACCAAAATACAGAAATGAAAGGAATTCAAAAAAAAAATTATTGACTGTAACTATCACAATCACAAAATAAAGTCATAAAAAAAAACCGACCAAGATAGCATAGATAGCAACAAAAAAGGACAATATTGATAAAACGGTACAAACACATTAAAATCTGCCTCGAAGGGCCTTAATTATTTAGAGAATTCCGCCTGTAAATCAGGAATAAACGAGATAAATTCCAGATAAAAAGATATTTTAAATGTAACGATAACATCGAAAGAGACAATCGGTATAGAAAAATTACTAACTGTAACATAATTGAAAGGTAAATAAATTTAAGAAAAGATAATAATATTCTTCGATAAATAAACCAGTTAAAGTTATAAACAAAATACACCAATTCCATAGTGGTTTACCTTGAATCTCTAGATAATAAAATCCAACAACAAAGTGATGATAAAAAATTAAGTGTTAGTAAAACAATTAATAAAATATTTGAATGTCTGTAATTAAATTGATGGAAAATATAAAATTAATTTATAGTGAATGTTTAGGAAAAGTTTCAAAAAACCAGAATACTTTAGTTGGGCGCCAGTTTGTAATGTGATTACTACCCTTTGCTAGCTCCAGGGTTCGTGGCTTCCTTCTGGTTTTCTTTAACTCCCCCCAAACAAATATATTAGGGCGCCAAATTACAGACAAGCAAATAAAAGAAATTTGAATCAGTGTTAAATTGTTTATTTCAAACTTTAAAAAATTCAATTTGAAGTTAAGTCAGAAAATATTGAAAAAAAAATCGTAATTAATTTAATCTTATCTTTTTGGTTTACGATGTCTTCTGTCGGAGCCTTAGTTGCCCAAGTAGTAAAGTGAACTCCAATGGGTAGTCCCCGGAACAAACAATTTCAGATTGTTAAAACAAAATGGAGGTGGCTTCTGGAATATCGATATCCTTTATGTTAGGTTTTGAAATGCTGATTTCAGGAAAATAAATTGATGTGTCGAGAAATCTATCTCTTCCTAGGACCCTCTTCAAAAGTGGCAGCAGCCCTAATGAAATAAAAAAAGGCAATGAATCTCCGACCATAAAATCCATAATTTCGTACACAATCGCTAAAGGTTTTCTCCAAAGATCGAGAAAAAATTAATTACTACTATGTTTATATTTTTTACTCAATAAAAAACTGATTCTTGACAAGCGATTGTGAACGAAATAACTAAATATTAGTAATAGAATAAACTTAAATATTAAATAAAAATATTCACCAATTTTGGATTTTACAACTAAAAATTAAAATAATTAAATTCTTACTCACCGGAACGAGGGTAGAAAAAATTGAAGAATCAACTGAATTTAATGAATTCTCAAAATAAAATGAAATTATTTTACGTCGAAACATACGAGCAAGTGATCGTTCTCCTACCATCTCTGATGCGACGACGCACAATTAATAAGAAAATCAAAAATATTTTATAGTCAAGAGGCCAGGCCAAAAATAACGATGTAATCGTTACACTGTATTTGTTTTTATTTGCTTTTATGTAATTTATTAAAATATTTTTTCATTGTATCGGTATGAAAAATTTCTGAAAAATTTCTGTTATAAAGAACATTATTAAAACATCTGCATATATAAGTCAACTGCGACTCCACTTGAGGCGGACCAGGAAAATCAAATTTCTACTGGAGAAGTTTCCTTAATTAACCCATTGGATGTGAAATTTTATTACCCTATAGCCACTATTACAATAAACTACAATGCCATTTGGATGTAAAATAGTAGACTTTAAAAAAGATGGATATAAAATTTGAGTACTGTTTTTATGTCAAACTCAAAAATGATTAAATAATTTTTTTACCACTACTTCAATAATTTAAAAGTTTTATTATACATTTGTAAAAATGATTTTTTTTACTTTTGCTTGATTAATTTAAAAGTTGTATTAAACGTTTTTAGTTCATATTATGTATATGTGCTACATTTTGAATTGTACTTATTTACTTGTAATAAAATGTAAATATAAAAGTACCTATATTTTTTGTTATAGACCAATAAAATAATAACTGACTATAAACAGGGATCTGTTCTGTGTAAAGGAATGTGTTATTTTGAGTATCAGTCAAAATTCATGTGAATTCAAATAGACCATTCTTGGATATTAATACTACTTGCATCGAAAACTGACACATCTACTTTTGTATTCAATTTAATATTAAGTATATTGACTTATTTCCTGCAAGTTCTAAATTTGGTTTGCAAATTTAATTACTTAAGATATTTGTACTGAATACACATATTTTTATTGAAGACGTGACAACATTGTACTTACAATTAATAAGACCACAGAACAGTAAACTCAGACGTGTATTATATAGGGCGAAATTCATGTTACTAACAGAGCTTACTGAGATTGGAATAAAAAGTGAACGGATTATATGTATGTATATAAACTTACTTAATCAAATCATAATGAATGTGGCTGTCTCGTCATTTTTTCATTTTTGTCATTTTTCTTCAAATCTTTCTGGCGCTTATAATATGCCCTTTGACGTTCACAATTTCTTTTTCTTTTTAGCTCTTTAAGTCTATAAAACGAAAATAGCTAGGTATAAAAAATAGGTATAAATAATTAGGTATAAATAGTGTAATTACACACCAAAAATTAAATGTATGCGTATAGATTATAGGTACTCACTATTTTCATTCAATATTTTTTCATCACTTTCTTCATTAATAAATCCACTTTGTTTATTCATATTTAATACAAACACTTTAAACACAAAAAACTACCAGCAATGTATTTTGGTTGACAAGATAACAAGCTGTCAATTCATACAATTACAGATTTAATTTTATTTAATATAGTAGGCAGAATCGCATGAGCGTTGCCAGGATTATTTTCAGGGAGGTGCATCTGCATCTACACACTATTATGATCTAATATATATAGAATGTAAAATGATTTGGACAGCAACCGCGACGCCTTTAGTTTTTATTCGAACAATAATTTAATAAAAAAATTAAAAAAATATATAATTTTCTGGTAAATTCAGGTATTTTTTTCCATAACAGGGGGTGCAAGCGCACCCTCTTGCACCCTGCTGCCGGCGCCCATGCAAAATCGTGTCAGGTATTTTGTATTAGGTTTTGTTTCCGGTTTCTGTTATTAGAATGACGTCACGTCCGTTAGAATAACTTTTTTTACTCCTAGTCTCGCTAAAGAAGTTTTACTTCAAAAACTTAGATCAGCTTTAAAATGGTTTATTACTATAAATTCTGATTAGTAATTTTGTCAATTTACGAAAATTAATTAGTTCTCTTATCTTTGTTTTATATCGGTGGCTTGAAAACGGAGTTAGAAGCTTAAGCACGTGCTGTAGAAGGTTGATTTCCAATTGAGGACTTCTAGCTGAATTTTTCCACGCTTCTACGCAGTGGACTTGGAAACAGCAACGGGAATGGAATTTCTTTTCGGCTTTTCGAACCGGAAAATCAGAACTGCAACGGACTTTCTCCGATGAAACCACTAAATTTCTTTTCGGCTTTTCGAACCGGAAAATCAGAACTGCAACGGACTATCTTCGATGAAACCACTCGTCAAAATCTTAAAATAGTTCTTTGTAAACCAATAATAGGACCCTTCTTCTAGTTGGCAATAACCCAGAGACAGAAGGGCAAAGATGGTCGGAAACTCTGAATTACTTAAAATTTAACGTTAAAATGAACGAAATAAAATCAAAAATTAACTACGAAGCCAATAACTCTTCTTCCACTTTGCAGTCCCCACACGTCTCAACGCGGAAACAATAGATAATTTAAAAATATTTATAGTCCAGGAGGATTGTTCTAAAATTAACGATACAATCGTTACAAACTATCTGATGTTAAATAGGTAATATTAAGGCTAGATTAAGTATGGAAGTAATAAGATATAACACTATTAAAGCCTAGATGTTATTAGCCCTAAGGGATTATCCTGGATGTATCTCCCTCTAAGATCAGTATAACTGTGCAATGATATATATCTGCTGTAGAGGATGCGACGATTTGGACCGACAGGCGCCGCCAGCCAGACAGACTTAACCCCCTCCACTACACCCTTGCAGCAGGGTGCCAACTTCAGGCTAGAGATCTTAAAGCGCAAACCTTTGTGACGTCATCGTATCAACTTCAGATCATTTTCATATAGGTAAGAAAGAGACCTTGCTATGCTTTCAGCGAAGCAGTTTCGGCGACCCCCACTCCTCCTACCTTCTCTAGGCCACTTAGCTACCAAAGATTCTTCTTGTAATTAAATACAGCAGAAAAGCCGGTGTTTACCGAATTTAACCGAAACCAGTCGACATTTCTCTATAAAATCCCGTGATAATCTTATTTTCATTTAGTACTTTCTGTTCGCCGAAAGTGTTAACATGAGCACCTCTAAAGTGTTTAACATTTCCCAACTGTACGGGAGGAAGATTAAGCCGACCAACGAGAGATTCGGACTTTGGCTATTGTTGGAAAATCTGGACAACCTACTAACGGACGTTGGAGATATAATTTATACGAAAGAAGAAAAGTTACTTGCTGGTAAAGATTCGCTTATTCCCATTACGGATCCGTTTTGCGATAACATTATGCTCGTTAAAGTATGTGGTTTGGAAGACTGCGAAGCAGATGGAAAAAGTCTTATTGTCAAAAAGGAGATTTGTGGAGCTTTTAACAGTTATCTTAGAGGAACATTTAAAAAATTTGTGTCGGCCAGACACGGCGTCAAAGCTTCATTCCACTTGCTAAATGGAAAGAGAGAAATCGGAAAAGTAATTGGCGGAGAATGCATGGAACAAATTTGCAGTAAATATAAGAACCCTGTTTGTATCCCGTACAAAGTGGAACTAGCAGACGTAAAATTGGAAAATTTATTGGAAGAATTGCCGGATATACTGATCCAACTAAAAAAACACGACTACTACCTAATCGACTTGGATATTACTCAGGATTTCGCGGGGATATTTAACAAAGAAGAAATGCGAGAGTATTTAACTCATAATTTTAATTTTTGCCTCCAAGGTGAGGTTGAGGAGGGGTCCAATGTAATTGTGGACAATGACAGAACAGTTGGATTAGACTGTCTTACAGGCTAACATCGAACGCTCGAGTAAAAATATACAACAAATTTGTATGTCAAATTACTAGTCCAGGTGTCAATAAACAAATTGGAAACCACATTGTAGACTTTATCGCATGTCCAGACAAAAGGTTAAAGGATACGTTTTCTACCACTCTGGCGAAAGAAAATGGAATTACCAGGTTAAAGGCTACTATTTACAGTGCAGGTATTGAGTACACTTCGCACAATGCTTATAATCCTCTGAAAGACTGTTTAGCCCTGTTGGAAAAGAGCAAAGAATATTTGCGTAATGCTCCCATCTATTCCGTTTCGATAGCGAACATGTGGAGGAAATTGACGGAAAAACTGCAGAACAGCTGCTGTGTTGTGTTCGGTAATATCCTGCAATACGCATACTGGGGCAACAAAAGAACAAAAAAATGTACCGGTGTGCAAGTAAAGCTGCCAGACAATCCCAATGACATGGATAAAATAATAAAATACGTTATATCTGCATTTGGTTTTGACTGCTTGCCTGTACATTATGTAGAGATTGTAGAGGATCCCGAAAACAAGGAGGAAATAAGAATTACGCACAAAAGTTACATTAAGAGTGGCGAAACCTTCTTCTCCAAATCTTGGTGTCTATTTTCCAGTATTCCGAAGGACGTTGACATCCCGGGACAGGGGTTGGTTTGCACTAATAACGTACGTCCTCAAGTCTTAAGAAAAAGAGTTAATATTACGAATAAACTCTTACCAAATGCAATTAAAGAAATTGATGCAATTTCCGCGATTAATTTATTATCCGTAAAGAAACGGAAGCTAGAGCTAGAAGAAGTGGCATCGAAGAAGAGGAAACTGGAATATGTACATAGGACTACAGCTGTTAAAGAAGAATATAAACATCTCCTAGAAAAGGAACAAGAATTGGAGGAGTTTAAATACAGGCTTTCGAGTTTCTTTGCTAGACGGTGGAAAAATTTAGATACAACTGGTTTTTATCGTGTTTCCGCATTTACAGTTAATAACAAAGGTAAATACCCGTTTGTTGGAGTGCTTGCGGAGAAAGATGGAGAGAAAGACGTATACTTTTTAAAAGGCTATCACAAAAACCTATTGATATATGCCTTTTCCACCAAGGAAGACCTAAAGGAAGAGGGTTTTGTCACTATCCAAAACAATGGATTAGATATAATTACACTGCCTTCGGAGGAAACATTCCTAAAATTTACTACTAACGGAGTTACTAGTTATAATGGACATACGTTTGCGAAAATAGAGAATTTTGAATTTTCTACATCGAAATTAAGAAACATGGCAGATATTAGTGTTAAACAGGTGGAGATGGAGCAGTTCAATTCTATTTTGATGGAAGAAATAAAAGGAAGGGTTAAACTTTCCGAATGTCGTAGGTTGGAAGAGTTAGAACAGGGAGCAGAGTTGGTTATTAAAGGACTTAAAGAGAGCCATCATAGACAGAAAACTAGATACATTTTACAGTTCGAAAACATAGACTCATTGTACGTGTCAAATTATTGGTTCGAAAAAGAACTAGAAGAAAACAATTTGGATATAAACTATAAAATAAAGATTAAAATAGATGCATTAAAACATAATCCTAATAGACACAAAGAAAGAGTTGTTTTTTGTGTTTAAGTATTACTCCTGTAATTTTAGTGTAATAAACGTCACTTTTCATATAGGTAAGAAAGAGACCTTGCTATGCTTTCAGCGAAGCAGTTTCGGCGACCCCCACTCCTCCTACCTTCTCTAGGCCACTCAACTACCAAAGATCAACAAGGAAAAATAATAACACATTTTTTTGAAAAGAGACGTTTATTACACTAAAATTACAGGAGTAATACTTAAACACAAAAAACAACTCTTTCTTTGTGTCTATTAGGATTATGTTTTAATGCATCTATTTTAATCTTTATTTTATAGTTTATATCCAAATTGTTTTCTTCTAGTTCTTTTTCGAACCAATAATTTGACACGTACAATGAGTCTATGTTTTCGAACTGTAAAATGTATCTAGTTTTCTGTCTATGATGGCTCTCTGTAAGTCCTTTAATAACCAACTCTGCTCCCTGTTCTAACTCTTCCAACCTACGACATTCGGAAAGTTTAACCCTTCCTTTTATTTCTTCCATCAAAATAGAATTGAACTGCTCCATCTCCACCTGTTTAACACTAATATCTGCCATGTTTCTTAATTTCGATGTAGAAAATTCAAAATTCTCTATTTTCGCAAACGTATGTCCATTATAACTAGTAACTCCGTTAGTAGTAAATTTTAGGAATGTTTCCTCCGAAGGCAGTGTAATTATATCTAATCCATTGTTTTGGATAGTGACAAAACCCTCTTCCTTTAGGTCTTCCTTGGTGGAAAAGGCATGTATCAATAGGTTTTTGTGATAGCCTTTTAAAAAGTATACGTCTTTCTCTCCATCTTTCTCCGCAAGCACTCCAACAAACGGGTATTTACCTTTGTTATTAACTGTAAATGCGGAAACACGATAAAAACCAGTTGTATCTAAATTTTTCCACCGTCTAGCAAAGAAACTCGAAAGCCTGTATTTAAACTCCTCCAATTCTTGTTCCTTTTCTAGGAGATGTTTATATTCTTCTTTAACAGCTGTAGTCCTATGTACATATTCCAGTTTCCTCTTCTTCGATGCCACTTCTTCTAGCTCTAGCTTCCGTTTCTTTACGGATAATAAATTAATCGTGGAAATTGCATCAATTTCTTTAATTGCATTTGGTAAGAGTTTATTCGTAATATTAACTCTTTTTCTTAAGACTTGAGTACGTACGTTATTAGTGCAAACCAACCCCTGTCCCGGGATGTCAACGTCCTTCGGAATACTGGAAAATAGACACCTAGATTTGGAGAAGAAGGTTTCGCCACTCTTAATGTAACTTTTGTGCGTAATTCTTATTTCCTCCTTGTTTTCGGGATCCTCTACAATCTCTACATAATGTACAGGCAAGCAGTCAAAACCAAATGCAGATATAACGTATTTTATTATTTTATCCATGTCATTGGGATTGTCTGGCAGCTTTACTTGCACACCGGTACATTTTTTTGTTCTTTTGTTGCCCCAGTATGCGTATTGCAGGATATTACCGAACACAACACAGCAGCTGTTCTGCAGTTTTTCCGTCAATTTCCTCCACATGTTCGCTATCGAAACGGAATAGATGGAAGCATTACGCAAATATTCTTTGCTCTTTTCCAACAGGGCTAAACAGTCTTTCAGAGGATTATAAGCATTGTGCGAAGTGTACTCAATACCTGCACTGTAAATAGTAGCCTCTAACCTGGTAATTCCATTTTCTTTCGCCAGAGTGGTAGAAAACGTATCCTTTAACCTTTTGTCTGGACATGCGATAAAGTCTACAATGTGGTTTCCAATTTGTTTATTGACACCTGGACTAGTAATTTGACATACAAATTTGTTGTATATTTTTACTCGAGCGTTCGATGTTAGCCAGGTAAGACAGTCTAATCCAACTGTTCTGTCATTGTCCACAATTACATTGGACCCCTCCTCAACCTCACCTTGGAGGCAAAAATTAAAATTATGAGTTAAATACTCTCGCATTTCTTCTTTGTTAAATATCCCCGCGAAATCCTGAGTAATATCCAAGTCCATTAGGTAGTAGTCGTGTTTTTTTAGTTGGATCAGTATATCCGGCAATTCTTCCAATAAATTTTCCAATTTTACGTCTGCTAGTTCCACTTTGTACGGGATACAAACAGGGTTCTTATATTTACTGCAAATTTGTTCCATGCATTCTCCGCCAATTACTTTTCCGATTTCTCTCTTTCCATTTAGCAAGTGGAATGGTAACTTAGCTTTGACGCCGTGTCTGGCCGACACAAATTTTTTAAATGTTCCTCTAAGATAACTGTTAAAAGCTCCACAAATCTCCTTTTTGACAATAAGACTTTTTCCATCTGCTTCGCAGTCTTCCAAACCACATACTTTAACGAGCATAATGTTATCGCAAAACGGATCCGTAATGGGAATAAGCGAATCTTTACCAGCAAGTAACTTTTCTTCTTTCGTATAAATTATATCTCCAACGTCCGTTAGTAGGTTGTCCAGATTTTCCAACAATAGCCAAAGTCCGAATCTCTCGTTGGTCGGCTTAATCTTCCTCCCGTACAGTTGGGAAATGTTAAACACTTTAGAGGTGCTCATGTTAACACTTTCGGCGAACAGAAAGTACTAAATGAAAATAAGATTATCACGGGATTTTATAGAGAAATGTCGACTGGTTTCGGTTAAATTCGGTAAACACCGGCTTTTCTGCTGTATTTAATTACAAGAAGAATCTTTGGTAGCTGAGTGGCCTAGAGAAGGTAGGAGGAGTGGGGGTCGCCGAAACTGCTTCGCTGAAAGCATAGCAAGGTCTCTTTCTTACCTATATGAAAATTCTTTGTTTTTCTTTAATAGTTTTTATGAATTGAATCTTGTTGTGTTTCTTAATATTTTATTGAAATTCTTCGAATTTGTCCTTGAAAGTCAGAAAATTTACGGGCGCCAGTTTTCCCGTGACATAAATTATATAAACTAGGTTTCCACAAAATGAAGCCCTTGCGATAAAGAAGAATTCCCAATTGATATTTTGATTCCTATTGATATGAATGAAAATTTAATTTATTGTTTGATGTCCCTTTTGTTAGTCGACTTTTTCCTGCACTGATACGCGCCAGGTACCTTTACGAAGGGAGAAGTACTATAAACTTAGGGTTTCGGTAAGACGAATCTACAAAGTTTGCAGTAACCTATTAAGTTAAGTACGTATAGCGTTTTCAGTATGTTCTTATGAGCATAATATCAGGAAATTGTTGCCTATTAAAGAACCGCTGCTGTTTGACCTTCCCTATTCTTCCTGCTTACCTATCCTCTCCAGGCAAAGGTTGCTCACACCTCCACGTGGTCTTTGCTGGATAATTAACTAAGATGAGCAAATATCCTACTCCTATTACCAAATATTAGGAAATCCAACCGAACCTGGTGAGTCATTATTACTATTCGAGGGTTATGAGGTTAACGCCTGTCTGAAGTTGACACATAATAAGGTAATCATAATTTTTTACAATTTTTATATATTATTTAAATAATCTGTTACATAAATCTCGTAAAACTGATATTGTTCTTTACATGTCACGTGACCTAATTACGTTAAAATTTATTATAAAAGGTAAAATGATTTTTCGACTCTATTGACTATAAGCTTTTTGTTATTATTTGTGAAGGGGCCTTATAGTGTCTTAAGGCAATTTTTTAAAATATTATTATGTCATCCAGTCTGAAGTTGGCAACACTGTTAACAAGATGGCCGGTCTATACGAGACCAAGCTTGAGATACGACTTTAATGCCCTTTTGACAATCGAAAATTATTGACAGTTGACTGCTAGCACCCCCTATAAATTTAAAAATTCGAAATTTGGCGCGCTTTAGCCAAGTTCCGAACCATTTAGTAGAGATTTCAATTGTGTCGGTAATGCAGATCCCTAACTTTCCGACCGACCTGAAGTTGGCACCCTGCTGCAACTGCTGCAAGGGTGTAGTGGAGGGGGTTAAGTCTGTCTGGGCTGGGCTGGCTGTGTCTGTCTAAATCGCCCCTTTACCTACTATCTGCTGATCTTTACAATAACTTAATATATTTGTATTACAATTATATCTTATCTATGTATAAAATGAAGACTCAATCAAAGTAAACAGTTTAATAGTGGAGAATTTCTAAGATTTATTTGTTCATTAACAACTTTAAATTGTGGATCTGCTAGATGTCTTTTTATTTCAAGTTCTTCAAGGAAATCTAAATTTTGTTTTTTATTACAAATGTGTAGAATTTGGATGTCATTGTTGTGTAAGAGTGAGGTTGGATGTTCAAGTAGGTGTTTTGCATAATTTGACTTATCTGGTTGTTTTAATCTATATGCTCTTAAGTGTTCATTAAATCTTATTTCAAATTTTCTTTGTGTTTGACCTATATATATCGCATTACATTTAGGACAATTAATTTTGTACACCAGATTTTTTGTAAATTGGGTAATTTTGTTTTTACATTTAATAATTTTGTACCAACATTATTTAGTGTTTTAAATGACATTAATGTTGATGTACATAAATAATTATGTACCAATACATTTTGCTCCTAGGTTTGTAAATCTATCAGACACTATTTTTTCAAATAATGAAAATAATTTTTTAAATAAAGGTTTAAAATATTGCATACCACCAAAATCTACTAATAATATAAAAGAAATTTTAGCCACAGATTCTGAAATAGCTTTGAGAACTAATTCAGATAATTTTATTTATGAAAAAATACAAATAGCAAATCTTATTAAAGAAATAAAACCAGATAAATTTAAAAGTCAAAATCAAAAAATTATTAAAAATGACATTTTAACTTTAAAATCAATCAAAAATAAAGTAGATGAAAATAACCTAATCATTACAAAATCAGATAAAGGTAACTCAACAGTAATTTTACAAAAAGAAGATTATAAATCTAAAGTAAATGATTTCATAATGTCAAGTAGTGTTAAAATTTTAAAAAAATGATCCAACTCAAAAATTTTCAAACCAGATAAGAGAACATGTAAATGATTCAAACTATTTATTTAATGATTATGACAAAAAATACCTGGTCAATAAAAATCCTCAGTGTCCATATCTAATAATTTTATATAAAAATAGCTGAGATAATGAACTATTTTAGTTTAATAAGCAAAAATAAAATCGAGATATGTATTTTTATAATCGAATGATAAGTAGTTGTAAATTAACATAAATGTCAAATTTAAAATAAAACTTGTAAGAGAAATTATATGTAAATTAGAATCCTGCCTACCTTTAGAAAAAGTTATTAGTTTAGTATATTATACGCTGTTTTTAAATAAATTTAATTAAAATTTGTTTTATTTATTATGTATTTTTGATGACTTATAGCGCCATCTCTTTAGATAATCGAAAAGCCACTTTGCCAGTCTAGGCTGGAAAATGTCATTTTCCAGACGATTTTGAAGTAATTAATAGTACTGTTTCTGGACGGAGGATCAAAAAAGATTTTTTTTCTTGTATCTCGAAATCTGCATAGCATTTTAAGGTAATTATGTTCTAATGTTATTATGTATATAATCAGGTAAATAAATCCGTAAATATTTCATTTAATTTCTGAATTGGTCATAATCTAACATCACTTTTTTGGTGTGCTCATATTTTTCTGGTAATTTTGGGGTAACTTTGCACCTTGGAGCAAAGTAAACCCAAACATAAGCCGTTCAAAAGTAAACATAATTTATTCACTTTTTATCTCTAAGACAATGTTTGGCATCCATAGAAAATAAAGAAATAACGCAAAGAAAAGCTAGTGAAGAGTATGGCATACCACGCAGAACCATTATTAATCAGCTAAGACTCCTATGATCTAAAATGCCATCTTAACCCCCAGGCGTTCCAACAACATTTTCAAGTGAAGAAGAAGCCTTGTTTGTTGACTGCATTTTAAGGCTGAGCGAGTACGGCTTTACTTTTACAATTTTCGATCTTCGCATCGTTGTAAGAACATATTTGGAGAAAAATTCGTCGGAAAGTTTCAAAATTTAAAGATAATAATTGTCCAGGTACTGAGTGGGTGACAAGTTTCCTTAAAAGACATTCATGTTTATCACAAATTTTTGCGACCAACATCAAACGAAACAGAGCAGCCATTGACAAGGAAACCAAAGAAAACTACATAATTTTGTTAATAACAACTGCAATTTTTTACCTGCACCAAAATCCTTTAAAAACATTTTTCTAGAGGTGATTCCGAATTCAATGAGCTATCGCTCATCTTTTTAGGACCTTTATCTTCATTTTTCACGTTTTTAAACATGTTGACTAGAGTATTATGGTTTAAATTCCAGAGTCACAGAAATAACCAGACCCAACCCCAGAAGAGTTGGATCCTTGATTGATAATATTTTCACCAATGTCTCTAAAAATCAGTCTCAGGTATCAGTAGGGGAACGGGGCGCAAAACCGGGTAGTGAGGTAAAACCGGGTACAGACTTTAATTCCATAACCGGTAGCGCCATCTATGAACCATCGCTACAAAATAGTCGTGTCACGTCCACCATTTGTCAGAATAATTTGATATAGGTCTCCCAACGAAAGTTTGTGACAGCCACGTGTTAGTCGGCGCAGGTAGGCGGAGTCTTTCTATCAGTGGCGGACGGAAATAAAATAATATTATACATCTTAAATTAATTTTTAATGTATGATGCCAACATAATTAAGAAGAATTTATTTTATATAAATTTGTTACTGCCTAATTTAAACTAAAAAAATACATACATTTAAAAAACAACTCAGAAACTCTCTCAGCATATTTCGTAGCTAAATACAGTTTATAAAACCATTCTAGCTACCACACTGACAAGCTTTCAGAACGGTGGTTGTTATCGTAACGCTCGTAAAAAAACCACTGCGCATTGAACGAGAAGCCACGTGGCTGTCCCAAACTTTCGTTGGGGGATCTATAGCATCTACATCGCCACTATCGTGAATTATTGAATGAGAAGTGTTTTACCAGTTATGTGATGTATTTTTAATTTTTTTTTACCCTTTCTACAATCCACTAAGGACTACGTTAATAAATGTTGTTTAACTATCGCCTGAAACCCTTGTTTCTGTAGTGCATTTGTGTAGGAAAAGTTTTCCATTTTAGGTTAGATTTAAAAAACAGTGAGTCAATTTGTTGTAGAAGTACACTCGGGGCAGAACCGGGTGGGGTAAAAGCGGGCCTACCCGGTTTTGCCCCGTACATATTTTCTACTTGGTCGATAGTCAACCTTATGGTTTATTACTATTTTTAGGTTTCAAAATGGTTCGCAATTACCAAAGAAAAACAGACCGTCAAAGCTGGTCACAGGACAGCATGTTACAAGCCATTAACGCTGTCCAAACCGGTGTAATGGGATATAAAAGATCAGCTTTTACTTTCGGTGTTTCGCAAAGCACTCTGGAAGACCGTATCGAGAAGTTACGGAATGGGATGCCATTGGAGGAGGCGGCTAGCAAAGGTACCTACTTGCCTTAAGTATATTTTTCAAAAAACACTCATTTCTTTTTGTTTTTTACAGGAATGGGACGATACAAATGTGTGTTTTCTTTAGAATAAGAAAAAGAATTGGTAGATTATGTGCAGCACATGGAAAGCAGATTGTTTGGCCTGACAACAACTGAATTGAGACGATTGGCGTATCAGTTGGCTCAGAAAAATAATCTACAGCACAACTTTAATAATGATGACCAAATGGCAGGGTTAGATTGGTTAAAGGGTTTTTTAATACGGTACCAGACATTATGCGAACTCCAGAGGCTACTTCTGCAGCTTGGGCAATAGGGTTTAACGAAGTATCCGTAGGGAAGTTTTTCGATCTTTTGACAAGTGTAGTGGATAAGTATAATTTTCGACCAACAAAAATCTACAACGTAGACGAAACTGGTTTAATTACGGTACCTAAAAGCCTATCAAAGATCATTGCTATGAAAAGAAGACGTCAGGTGGGAACCCTTACATCAGCTGAAAGAGGTCAGCTGATAACTGCTGATCAACTGCTTAACGGAACACCGGCTGAAACGGGTTACAGCTGTCATATAAGTGGATGGATGCAGACCCATATTTTTATTGACTGGATGCGCCATTTTATAAAACATGTCAAACCATCTAAAGATGATCCAGTTTTACTGCTCTTGGACGGTCATGTAACACTTACACAAAAAATCTCGAGTTGATAGATCTCGCCAGACAACACGGTGTTATCCTTCTGTGCTTTCCGCCCTATTGCACTCACCGACTGCGACTCCACCCTCTAGATGTCAGTTTTATGACACCCTTGAGCACTTACTACAGCCAGGAAGTGAAAACTTGGATAAGAGCAAATCCTGGCAAAGTTGTCACCCAATTTGAAGTCGGAGGATTGTTTGGTCGAGCTTATGCTAGAGCAGCAACTATCCAAACCGCTGTCTCTGGATTTTTAAAAACAGGAATCGATCCTAATAACCGTTACGTATTCGGAGAAGTTGACTTTGTAGCTGCTCAGACAACAGATCGAATGCCTTCAAATTTAGCAGAAGCTAATATTGTTGAGAGAGCCATAGAAAGAGAAAAATCACCAGTAGCTGGGCCTTCCTGCAGAACATCTAGGGAAACGTCACCAAACCCTAACTTCTCTTCTCCATTAACAAGGGAAACTACACCCGAAAAAAATCTAATAACTTCAAAAAAATCACCCGTAGCTGGGCCTTCCTGCAGTACATCTAGGGAGAATTCACCAAACCCTAACTTCTCTAGTTTGTTACCAAGGGAAACTACACCTGAAAAAATTTCAATAACTTCAAATCAACCGAAAGCTCCAGTGAAATCATTAATGAAGTCCTTAAATTTTGCTGTCTCTTCTAAGGAGATACTGCCTGTTCCTCATAGTAGCAGGAAAGCCACTAACACAAAAAGACGTCGAGGTAAGACTGCAATTTTGACCGATTCGCCATATAAAAAGGAACTAGAGGCCTCTATTTTGCAAAAGAATAAATCTGTTAAGACTCAAGGAGTAAAGAGACAGATTGATTCTAAAGAGAAAGGTAAAGTTAAAGCTCAACAAAAAACAATAAAGAAAACAACCAAAAAATCGACAGAGGATTGGAGCTCGGAAGAGGAAAATAAAGATAAGGAAGGTGATACTGATGCACTATGTGTCTTTTGTAAGAAAACTACTCCATGTCAGCTAGAGGTGATGGATGGGTAAAGTGTATTTCGTGCGAGAGCTGGGCACACGAAGGATGTACTAGTTGCCTGGATGAGGATTTAGATGAGTTCCGATGCAACAACTGCCTAAGAACTCTTTTGTTAAACTTGTTTTTAAATACCCGGTTTTACTCACTTGTTATCCGATTTTGCCACGGGGGTGGGGCAAAACCGTAATTAGCAATATTTTTTGTTACGCCCTTGTTTTAGTCAATAGAGATTATTTTTTTTAAATTCGTTGGTTTATTCTATAGATAAGGTTTATAGAATTTAGTTTCCAAAATATCAGTTATAAAATTATTAAGTACTATGGAATTTTTTTACCTTAGCTACCCGGTTCTACCCCTTATTCCCCTATTCAGGTCGGTTATATCCGATCATTTTGGTCAAGTAATTGAGTTGTCTCTTAAAAACACCAAATGTGAAAAATGCATTTATAAACGATTTTATAAGGAGGATAATATTAAAAGGTTTCGATATTTATTAATTTTAGAAATGTGGGGAGAGATGTATTATATAAATGAAATTAATGAAAAGTATGCTGGTTTCTATAACACATTATTTTTTCATTTTGATATTGCATTCCCTCAATTACTAACCAAGCTTGATTTAAAAGGTACATGAGTCAATAGGGAGATAAAGATGCGTGCGCAGGAGGTCAGAAACTGGTATAACTTATACTTGCAATAATATTCAAATTAAAACCAAAAAGAAAGATCAGCTTATACGAAGTATATTTCTAAATATAAAAAAGCTATAAATGATAACAACGTAATAAATTCTAGAAATAAATCTAAATCAATTTGGAATGTTTTTAATAATATAACTAACAAAAAAGTAAGAAATGAGAACATTACGTTAATAAAAAATAAAAACTCTATAACTGATCCATTTGAATTAGCAGAAATGTTTAGTAAACATTTTGATCTCAAAAATAATACAAATTCTATTTATCAGAACAGGGAGATGGTAAAATACTCCATTTTCTGGTATCCTGCCACTGCAAAAGAAATATTTAATATTATTCATGAACTGACACCTAAATACTCTTGTGGGATTGATGGTATTCCATCCGCCATTTTACAAAAAGTTTCAGATATTCTGTGCGGGCGCATGCAAATCGGGCACCAAACAGGTAAAACCCCCTGCAAAAATTTTATTATTCTTTGGTTATTGAGATTGTTATAGCGCGTATCGTATATAGTTGCAATGAAAACCAAAATAATTTCCAGTAATAGAGGAAAACCAGTGTTAGTGTTTGATAATTTTAAATTTAGTTTTATTAAAACATAAAGTCAACGAGCGAAAAGTTTTGGAGGTGTACTAATCGGCAGTGTAAAGCAACGGTGCATACGCTCGGGTCATCAAACGACAAGGTAATAACTAAACATCCAGGAGAGAACAACCATGAAGCAAATTTGGCAATAACATTCTTCACGAATTCATGCAAGTACAAACCGAAATCGAAATGTTGTGTGATGAATCCTTGGTAGAAGAACAACAAGAGCAAAGAGAAAAGTTCGAGGGAGAATTTTACGATAAGATATCAAAAGCAAAAACTTTATTAGCAAAACGAAACGTAAATTCCTCTAGCAACGATCAATCAGAGCAAACACCTGCCGTCGTGGATAACAGTTCAGTTCGCGATAATGCTTCGGTTGTAGACGTTAGTTCGGTTTCTGATAATAAGTCTAATCAAAGCAACGCAAATAATCTTTCTGATCGTATAAAATTACCTGAAAAATCATTACCAAAATTCACGGGTATCCCTGAAGAATGGCTTCAATTCCGGGAAATATTCGAATCTATGATCCATACTAACGCTAAATTGAAAAACATGCAAAAATTCCACTATTTGAGATGCGCGCTGGAATTATTCAGTGGTGTGGAGAAAATTGTGTAGTAGGTTCAATAATAGAAAGCAATTATTAAATGAGCATATAGAAGCTTTATTTAATACCGAGCCCATTCGAAAGGGTTCAACACAAAAACTACATGACTTAGCTGACCACATAGTACAGCATTTGTGTTCAATAGAGCAACTTGGCAAGTCTATCGATAATTGGGACTTGTTATTAATTTTTTGGATTTCGGCAAAATTGGATAATGCTTCCTCATGCGAATGGGAAAAGTTCACTAAAAATCATAGAAATGATCCAACATTAGATGATTTCATTCAATTTGTAAGGGACCGTGCTAATTTCCTTGACACTCTTAAGAAAAAACTTAAACACCCTCTTCTGTTGATCAATAGCCTTTGAATAAATATTTTGACATTCTCTTTTCTTTCTTCTTTTTTCATATGAGCAGCTGTCTTTTATATTTCTTTTGCCTCTATTAAAATATTCAACATTCTTTTCATTTAAAAAATTTTTTCTTGTAGTTTTAGATACTAAATTACTGTTTTTCTCTTTTTCTATTTGTTTAACTAACTCTCACATACTAGATTTTCCAATTTTCATTTTCACACTTTTGATTTTGTATCAATAGTAACTGTCATACTTAAAATTAATATTATGTGTCTCTTCCTATAATACTTTTTAGTCACTACTTTATTTACTTTTCTTAGATCAACTCTTGTAATATTTTTGATTTCTTGTTTTAAATTTTGTTAGTCATTGTTAGATTAAGCTACTATGTTTTCTAATGTATTAATTTTTAATCATAAATTTTATATTTCATGTAATATTTATGGTTCTATGTCTTCGACTTTGGACTGTCTTTCCTTGATGACAATTTCCGGTTTTAAGTTTCTGTTCATGCACAGTAGTTCTTTGTGTTACCATCATTTGCCGTAGTTTCTTCGCTTTTTAAAAACGTGCTTCTGACTACACTTATAGTTCTCATCTAAAACAGCTTTTTCCATCGAAGTTATTCACATATACTGGTTTTGGGAGTGCCTTGGTATGGACCACAATGGTTTTGGAGCTGATATCGCTGTCAATGGTTTCGGATTTTGTACCTTACATCTGGTTTGCCACTTTTCTTAAATACTTCCTATGCACACACCTCTTGTACATCCTTTATTCACTCACTTTTCTAACTTCTGGCTATTTACTACGCTACATAGCCTTTTCATCTTTTGTGCTTGGATTTTCTAGATCCTTCCTTTCTTTGTGGTTTTTTCTTCCACATTTTCTGAATCTCCACCACTGTTTTTCGAAGGTCATATATTGTCATACTCATAAACACTACATATGTACGGTCTTATTGCTATTTTCTATTGCTTTACCACCCGTACACATTAAATATCTGTTTTTCTTCCATCCCTTTGATGGAGTATATTACTTTTTGACCTTCATCCCTCCTGATCTAGATTTCCATCAAAAAGGAATTCTCTTGGGCTTATTCCTTAACCAATGCCTAAGTTTTCAGCTCCATTTCAATTTTTAAGGTGTGTGTTTTTTTAAATTTTTTAAATTTTTAAATCTTGTTTCTCGTTTTGACTACTAACGTTTTGTTCCCATGTTAGTTATAAATTTTTCGTACCACACTTTTTGATCCTTCATGAGCATACCTCTACTGGTTGTCTCCTTACTACACACTGTTTGCTGCTGCTGGACTTCAGTTGTTGAAGATATAGTAACCAGATACCATATAATTTCTTTCCATTTAATTTTGTTTAGATACTTTTTGTAACTTTAGTATTCCACTTTGTTATTTGGTAAGTTGTTAAGCTCTTACTTTTAGTTTCATTATCTTTCTATTTATATTTTTTCACAGACCTGAAGATGACCGTGTTGGTCGAAACTAGTTGTCAATACTGCTGATTTTTTATTAAATATTTTTGTGGTACGAGACTTTGTGTTTCTTTCTCTGGTATTACCATTAGGATGATAGCAGATGCTCCATGGTATGTCTCAAACCTAACCCTGCACACCGATCTTGGAATTCCATTCGTCAGAGATGTCATTGACCTTCACGCTAATCGTTCAAAAGAAAAAAACTCAGCACACGATAGTGAAATCATTAGAGAATTGTACCAACCACTACTACATGCAAGACGACTTAGTAGGATCTGGCCCGAAGACCTAGGTGATTAGGTAAAGATATGGAGAACCGTCAGTGGACGGTACCCATTGCAAGCCACAGTTAAATCATAAAATTTGCTTAATACTCTTATGTTTGTAATTGAGTAGATTGTAAATAAATTATCTAATAAAAAAAAACTACCCCACCAATAGAAATACAAACCCCTTGTCTACATCAGAAATACTCCAAGCAAATAAAACCTTGATAAAGGTTGTTCAAGCTCAATGTTTTCCTTCAGAAGTACTAGCCTTACGCCAGGGCAAACAGCTCGAAGTAAAAAGTAAATTGATCTGCCTTAGTCCCTTTATGGATTCAGAGGGCATTATGCGTGTCGGAGGTAGGTTGAAGCATTCTGATTACGTCTTTGACAAGGTACATCCTATCGTATTACACGCTAGTTTTTTTTTACAAATTTTATATTTGAATCTCAACACATCGGCTTAATGCATGCAGGTCCTCAGCTGCTTTTTAGCAATATACGGAATACATATTGGCCCATAGCAGGACGCAATCTAGCACGCGCCACTGTAAAATCTTGTTTAAGGTGCTTTAAATTCAAATCAGAAAACGTACAACCCATTATGGGAAATTTACCTAAAGAGAGGATAGTACTTTCTGGTCCATTCTCAATAGTTGGAGTAGATTACGCAGAATCATTTTTCATACAAAATAAAAGAGGGCGTGGTGCCAAATCATCCAAATGCTATGTTGGATTATTTGTTTGCTTCGCCACAAAGGCACTACATTTAGAACTCATATCAGATCTCACTACACCTTCTTTTATTTTAGCTTTGCGTCGCTTCATAGCTAGAAGAGGCAAACCTATAAAAATATGGTCCGATAATGGCACCAACTTCGTTGGCGCTCAACGCGAACTCAAACGATGTTTTGACACAAACAATACTCAATTAGTTTCTGCTTTCACTAATAAATCGATAGATTGGGATTTCATCCCTCCTTATTCCCCACACTTTGGTGGTCTATGGGAAGCTGGTGTCAAAAGCACCAAGTACCACCTTAAACGTGTCTTGGTCAAATTAATATTTGAAGAGCTTATAACGGTTCTTGCTCAGATAGAGGCTAGATTAAACTCCAGGCCCCTTTATCCTATGAGTTCTGATCCCAATGATTTCCATACTTTAACCCCGGCTCACTTCCTCATTGGAAGACCTTTGACGTCAGCACCAGATGTAGATGTTCTCGATATTAATCTAAACCGCTTGACGCGATTCCAATTAATTCAACAAATAGTTTAACATTTTTTGGGCTCGATGGAAGTCCGAGTACATCAGTGAGCTACAGCAACGCCAACGTTGGAAAACCAGTCAAGGTGCGCTCAAATTGGGTGCGATGGTTCTTCTCAGGGACAAATCCCTTCCTACTCAATGGCGTTTAGGTAGAATAGTTGCTTTACACGAAGGTAACGATGGTGTGACCAGAATAGTTTCAATCCAAACTAGCCAAGGTGTCATAAAAAGAAGTTTCCAAAGCTTCTCCGTTCTGCCATCTCCAGTTAATTGAAAGTGGAGCCTTTCAAGGCCGGGGGCATGTCTACGCCTATGAACGCAAGAGTGAAGTGTAGTGCTTGACCGGCGCAGAGTTAGTTAGATGTTAGACATTGAAAAAGAAACAATACACGGTGCTCGTGTGCGATATTCAATTAAGAATTTCATTATTGTTCGAACAGTCCATTGCCAACAATTGGCCTAATCCTAAAATTGTTGGTTGTAGGTTTCACTTCTCTCAGGCATGGTACCGAAAAATTCAATCTTGTGGTTTGGTACTGGAATACAAGGATGAGGCAAGTGAAATAGGCAATTGGTTAAAATTGACTTTTGCACTTATGTATCTCGATCCGACCGAAGTAGGTGAGTGTTTTGCTCTTGAATTGTCTAAAAATATGCCCCAAGCCCAAGACCCCCGAGTTGTGAAATATGCCAAAGAGTCACTATTAACACCTATTATCTGGGCAGAACATTCATCTACTATCACTTGTACAATAAATGCTTGTGAGTCTTTTCACAGTAATTTTAACAACTCCATATATGCTGAACATCCTAACCTATTCGTTTTTTTTTTTTGAAAAACTGAAAGTCTTCAAAAATCTATACAAATCCATGACATGAAAGTTAAAAAAGACAGAAATTTATTGAATCAATGATTATTAAATACCAAAATAAGGAAATCAATAGGCTACACTTTATTAAATGTCATTCCATTGTTATGACAATAAATAAGATATTTAGATTAAGATATTTTGTACAATTAATGTAATCATAATACACTAATAAACATATTTTCGTATGTTTTAAAATAGTTATGTATTATTTACCTATGAACCTACCCAAAATTATAATAATGACGAATGAATAACAAGCTTATATAAAATAAGAGATTCGGTGCTCAAAATGCAATTTCTGTAATGCGGAGCTTTTGGGTCGGTGCCCAAAATACATGTTAAATTAGTCCATTTATTGCCTTGGTGCCCAAAATGCAAACTCCCTTCAGGGGCTATCCATTAGCTCATATTTTAAATCAATTGTCTAAAAATATGCCCCAAGCCCAAGACCCCCGAGTTGTGAAATATGCCGAAGAGTCACTATTAACACCTATTATCTGGGCAGAACATTCATCTACTATCACTTGTACAATAAATGCTTGTGAGTCTTTTCACAGTAATTTTAACAACTCCATATATGCTGAACATCCTAACCTATTCGTTTTTTTTTGAAAAACTGAAAGTCTTCAAAAATCCATACAAATCCATGACATGAAAGTTAAAAAAGACAGAAATTTATTGAATCAATGATTATTAAATACCAAAATAAGGAAATCAATAGGCTACACTTTATTAAATGTCATTCCATTGTTATGACAATAAATAAGATATTTAGATTAAGATATTTTGTACAATTAATGTAATCATAATACAATAATAAACATATTTTCGTATGTTTTAAAATAGTTATGTATTATTTACCTATTAACCTACCCAAAATTATAATAATGACGAATGAATAACAAGCTTATAAAAAATAAGAGATTCGGTGCTCAAAATGCAATTTCTGTAATGCGGAGCTTTTGGGTCGGTGCCCAAAATACATGTTAAATTAGTCCATTTATTGCCTTGGTGCCCAAAATGCAAACTTCCTTCTGGGGCTATCCATTAGCTCATATTTTAAATGAATGCTTTATTTTTGTATCTTTTCCTGGCTGTCTAAAAAGCGCTAAAGTTATACCAGTAAAGAGGATCTAAAACTGATATAAAAAAAGAGTGTGCGTGTAACCTTTACGCGCGATTAAAGTAAAACTTGTTGACGTACGTATCGGAAAATAAATATTTAATTACAATTCAATCATATTTATTGCCTATATACTTTACAAAAAAAATGAGATGTTATATTTATATTATTCATTAGAAATAGGAATTTGAAAGTTATCATTATTTTTTTTATATATGAAATAATAGGTTTATGATAACTAAAATGTGAAACATAGATTTTAGTCTATAAATACCATTAATGTATTTGAAACCGTTTGAAAATTTCATAAATAAATTTCGGAAATTTAAACTCCTCCCATAGCTGAAATTATACAGTTACTTCCATCAGAATCCTCCGTTAGAATCTACCCCTAGTCGTGCCTAAAGAAGTTTTGCTTCAATAATAGGTAAACAATATTAAAAATATACACACATTACGTTTAGAATGTGTGATTTTGTAGCTGTATCTACCTTATTGTAATACATCACAACACAAGAGCCTTCAATAGTTAGATAACCATTTCATTTTGTAGCATTTTATAGCATATTCCATAAAATTTAAAATCCTGAGTTAAGGTTGTTTCCTTCACGTCTACGAAGGATCTGTTATTGGTGGTAAAAGATTAGCCATCTTGACTTTATGGCCTTTATGGCTACCTAACCAAACCTAAAATAAGTATAAGAAAGTGTTAAAATATTTTGAATATTATTATTTTATGAACAAAAACGTGCAACATGCTTCTTTACTCAACGTAAAGATTCCGTATAAACAATTATTTACTATCATAATATGTATGTATGTATATAAACTTACTTAATCAAATCATAATGAATGTGGCTGTCTCGTCATTTTTTCATTTTTGTCATTTTCCTTCAAATCTTTCTGGCGCTTATAATATCCCCTTTGACGTTCACAATTTCTTTTTCTTTTTAGCTCTAAGTCTATAAAATGAAAATAGCTAGGTATAAATAATAGGTATAAATAATTAGGTATAAATAGTGTAATTACACACCAAAAATAAAATTTATGCATATAGAGTACCTACCTATTCACTCATTTTCAATCAATATTTTTTCATCACTTTCTTCATTAATAAATCCACATTGTTTATTCATATTTAATACAAACAATTTATACACAAAAAACTATTTATATAAAGCACTGTATTTCGATTGACAAGATGATCAGCTGTCAATTCATACAATTACAGATTTAATTTTATTTAATATAGGAGGCAAAATCGCATGAGCGCCGCCAGGATTATTTTCAGGGGGTGCATCTGCATCTACAAACAATTATGATCTAATATATATATATATAGAATGTAGAATGATTAGGACAGCAACCGCGACGCCTTTAGTTTTTATTCAAACAATAATTTAATAAAAAAATTAAAAAAATATATAATTTTCTGGTAAATTCAGGTATTTTCTTTCATAGCAGGGGGGTGCAAGCGCACCCTCTTGCACCCTGCTGCCGGCGCCCATGCAAAATCGTGTCAGTATTAGGTTTTGTTTCCGGTTTCTGTTATTAGAATGACGTCACGTCCGTTAGAATAACTTTTTTACTCCTAGTGTCGCTAAAGAAGTTTTACTTCAATAACTATAGACCAGTGTCACTTCTACCTAGTATCTCGAAAATAATTGAGAAAGCAATATACTACAGATTAATTTTATTCTTGGAAAAAGGCTATTAAAGCATAAAACAAATTACCTCAAAACATTAAACAAATGAAGATCATAGTGAAGTTTAGGACCTCAGTCAGTGAATATCTAAAACAAGTGACACTGTATGATAATTGGAACGATTAGGAATAGTTAAAATTGAAAATATTTTATTGATTTTTTGTTTATTCTAAAATTTTTTAAATAATTCTATAGATGTAAATGTTGCACATACACTTTTTTTGACGTTGCTATGTCCTCTGTAGACTTTACAGCAATATTATTATTATTATTATTGTAATTATTATTAAGTTTCTGCACAATATAGCCAAACTTGAAGCTATCCACTGATAGACCTAGCTTAACCCGCGGGGAGGCGCGTACCGTCTCACAGACCAAATCGGTTTAAAGGTCGGGACAGACATAACCGCACCGTACCCGAGCCGTATGTCGGCCGTAACTTGGCCGTGTCACGGCTCGTCCGTGTAGAGACCAGACTTGTCCGTAGCTTATCCGATTTTCTACCGACGTTTGAAAACTGTTATAGTCTGTTTTAATATGTTGAGTACGTAAGTTGCGAAAACAATGTTTAAAAATTTTAGTAACAGTGATTTGGGAGTTATTTCTCTAGCGTTAGAAGAAGAGGGCAGGATTTGGAGAAATCAACAAGTAAAGAAACGAAAATGGGTACATGATGCTTGGAAATCAAGAACTGTCGAAGGGGAGTTTTATACGTTGTTTCCTCATTTAATGGATGATGAAACAAAGTTCTATGAATATTTTAGAATGACACAATATACATTCCATGATCTTTTGATGAAGCTGGAAGAGAGGTTGAAGAAAGAAGATACTTTTTGGAGGCTTTCTATAACACCAAAGCAACGTTTAGCTGTATGTTTGAGGTAAGTTTTTATTATTTTTTTTTTTAAGATTACTTTACATTTGAATTTAAATTACATTTATTCTAAAAGAATTATGAAAAACATTTTTTAATTGAAAAAAAAAAAGAAAAAAAACTGAATAAAAAATTAAAATAAAATAAAATAAAATTATTTAATTGAAATTATTTAAGTTATTTATTTGCTAATATACCGGATCATTTGAATTAGTAGTTTCATCCGAAAGAGGCGAAGGATATGGTGGTGTTGTTGTTGATAGTGTTGAGACAGACTATGATGATGACATCGTTGAAAACATTGGTTTTGGTTACTCATAAGCTGTTTCATTTCAAACTCTTGTACTAAAGAAAAAATCTTACATTTTGCTTCATTTAGAAGTATAGGATTTAGTGACTTTAGTGTAGGTGCAATTCCACCCAAAAAAGCATCAACTGGATCTTTCACTGTATCTCTTAGTTTGTTTCTTTTATTTTCTTGCCCTTTTACAGCTATTATATATGCCATAAGCCCATTTGCAGGAAAATCTATAGTTTTTTCTTCGGAAAATGTTTTTAGTTTGAGTGATGCTACAGGTTTAGCAAATTTGTTTTTCTTCATGAAGACACTAGATGTATTTGATGTTGCAGTTTGATGAGTATTGTCCGTAAAAGAGCTCTGGTTTTGGATCTTAGTGGGTTCCTCATTTACATTCCTGGTATTTTGTTCATTGATTTCTTCTTGAGTGTCAGTAATAGAAGTTTCTATTTCGTCATATTCGTCTTCATTTTCATTTTGTTCTAAATTTGGCACATTGGATAGTGTGTCTCATTCCATAATATAAGGTAACAGAAACTCAAGAATGTCTTCATATTTATATTTTCGGTACCGAGCAGCAGCCTGTCCATGTCCAGATGCTGTTTTTCTTTTTTGTAAAGTCCTACGAAACTGATCACAAACAGATGACCAGTTTTTTTACATTCTTCTATTCCGCCTGTAACAAATAATATATTTTTTGTAAAAAGTATTATGAGTACAACTACAACTTGCTTAGTAATTTTGAATTTAAAATATTATAATAATAACTATTATTCCAGTCATTTGAATATTTGCATAAAATAATTAGATAGGTATATCGAATGTTTGGTTTCAGGTTTATTGCTACTGGAGATTCTTTTAAGACCATTTAATTTAATTATTATAGATTAGGAAAATCAACAGTTGCCGAAATTGTTCATAATACCTGCAAAGTTATCGTAGATGTTCTTTTAATGGAAGTAATGCTAATTCCAAGTGAGCAAAAATGGAACTCTATTGCTATAGATTTTTGGGAGAAGTGGCAATTTCCTAACTGTATTGGTACCTTGGACGGTAAACATGTTTTAATACAAGCTCCAAAATTATCGGGAAGTCTATACTGGAATTACAAGAAAACGTATTCAATTGTGCTTCTTGCTCTAGTCGATCCTTGCTATAATTTCATTATAGTAGACGTTGGGGCATATGGCAAAAATTCTGATAGCGGTATTTTTTTAAACTCTAATTTTG
The DNA here is from genome assembly GCA_964028335.1 of Altica lythri. Taxonomy (NCBI): domain Eukaryota; kingdom Metazoa; phylum Arthropoda; class Insecta; order Coleoptera; family Chrysomelidae; genus Altica; species Altica lythri. Next base: position 26,517,594 of record OZ034806.1, on the reverse strand, counting down.
AAAAAGCATTAGAAAAAAATCAAGTTTGTGTACCAAAAAAAAAATCGCTTCCTAAAACTAATACTGAACTTCCAATGGTCATTGTAGCCGACGAAGCGTTCCCACTCAAACCCTACATGATTGAGGTCTTACCCTGGAAAAGACCTTACAAATGAAAAAAGAATATACAACTATCGTTTGAGTCAAACAAGAAGGGTGTCCGAAAATGCTTTTGGAATTTTGCAGCAAAAATTTCGAATATTCACTAGAAGACTTCAAGGAAAGCCTGAAAATATAACACAGATTATACTGGCCTCATGTGCATTGCACAATTTTATTCGAAAAAGTGAAGGTAATCATGTCACTCAATATGCGGAAAATCATAATATAAGTTTCGAAAATGTTGATAAGTTATCAAAACTGCAACAGTTACCGCGCTTACGAGGAAGGGATACAGATAATGCATTTGCAGTGCGAGAACAGTTTAAATGTTACTTGAATTCTCCAGAGGGCAGTGTAGATTGGCAAGAACAAACAGCATTAGCAATTTTATTTATTAAAATTTTAAATATAACGAAAAAAATATGTTATTTATGACCAGTTTTAACATTATCGTTTGTTAATAAAGTAAAAAATAAATGTACAACTAGATTAAATTATTTTATTCATTCATTTTTTGTTTGTTCTTATGTTAATAATTAATAATAAGGTTGGTAGATACTTACCTTTTATTTGCAAAGTAGTTGAAATATTATTGCAGATTCTCTCTTTATACTCCGAATTTCTGTACTTATCACTAGTTTGATCATAGAGGACCGAATATTTCCGTACTTCCTCGATTAACTTTTCAACATCTACCATGATTGTAAAATATAATATAAAATAAAAAACACAAGAATAATATGTTTTTAGTATATTATATTTTGAGAGCATACACGAAAGTGTTTACCAAGAGCTTTTGGTACCGCACCGTCACTGTTAAAATATAAAATATTTTAATCGTGCTCAGTGCGTTGATAGCGCTCGGCCGTAATACGGTGATGTGTGAACTATTTGTATAACATACCATTGCGTTACTCTTCCACCGAGTGATGGTCAACACTCGGCCGACATACGGCTCGTGTACGGTGCGGTTATATCTGTCCCGACCTTAAACAGTGCTGTATTGGAACTATACGTCGACGTACGATTAACCCCCACCATGTACCTTCCTAGGTTGATACAATAAAGGCGGAAACATTCTATCAAAACGTGACACGACGCCACGCCACCCGACGTATGTCAGTACTTATCAATTCCATATATTTAATATAGTTAGAAGCGCATAGACAACACGCTATGTGACCACACGCCGCAACATAAATATATGGAATTGATAAGTACTAACATGCGTCGGGTGGCGTGGCGTCGTGTCACGTTTTGATAGTATGTTTCCGCGTTAAAGGATATCCTTGATCAGTTTGTCAGTGGCGTTAGAACAAGTGGTGAGTTAAGGCGAAAACATACTTTCAAAACGTGACACGACGCCACGCCACCCGACGCATGTCAGTACTTATCAATTCAATTTATTTAATATAGTCAGAAGCACATAGACAACACGCTATGTGACCACACGCCGCGACATAAATATATGGAATTGATAGGTACTGACATGCGTCGGGTGGCGTGGCGTCGTGTCACGTTTTGAAAGTATGTTTTCGCCTTTAGCCAGTTTGGTCTCTGAGACGGGCGCGCCTTTTTGTGTGCCATTTATTTTTCGCTGTGACTAGCCTCCCGGCTCCGGTATTAATACAAATTCCGGCTATGAGGTTATTCATGGCCGGGATTTTATTTGCATCCCGGCGCGGCTAGGAAACACTGTGGTCGGCAATACTCGGATATGAATACCGTATGGAAGAGGGAAGTTTTGAGAGCGGCCCGTGGTTATTCCTGATTGCGGTGCGAAGTGCGACAAGTTATTGTGCTTATTGTAACTTCTATTTATGTTTTTCGCAAATATTTTGCATTAATTTATGGATAGTGAGTACTTAATTATATTTTACTTCTTTATTCGGGGATCTTTTTGCCACTAAAACAAACTTATAAAAAAAATAAATCAATATTTTAAAAATGACCTTTGCTTATTGATGTTGATAGATATGTCAAATTTGTCAAGGGTCGTCTTTTAAAGCTGAAAGTGCCTAACAAAAATGAATATGATTTGTTTAAAAATAATTCTGAGCTTTCGACAACCAGATCGGTTGTCGTTTTCAAAGATAAAAATTTTTTTTAGTCTATACTTCTTTATGCAGTTTAGATTTTAAAATTTTGATTTGTTTTTTGGTAACTATAGATATATAGATTATTAACTCATTCTTTTTTTAAGGTGGTTAGCCAAGATCTAGATAAATCCAAAGTAAAATTTGAAATACATTCATTTGGATTTAATAAAATGTGTGCTGTTTCTTTTAATTTTCTTTTTATAGAATTTTCTTCTTTACATAAAATTTTTGTTTCAGTTCATTTTATTTTGTGATTTAGAAAATTAAAAGCTTGTTCACAAATTTTAGATTTATCTATATCTCCCTTTTTAAGATAATTTTTGTGTTCATTGAGGCGAAGTAAAATAGACATTATTATGCCGCAAAGAAGCTATCGGGAATATTTAAATACTTGATTATATTTCAGATTCCTATTTAATTCAAACATGTGCACGTAAAGAAATTCCGACTGAAACTTTTGACCTTGTTAAACGATGTCGGACATATTAAAAGTTGGAAAAAAGTTCTACAGTTACTCGGATGTGGAAATTGCCCTGAAAGCGTATAAGGAACGAACATATGCAAAATTCTGGAAACGAGATGCACGCCTTATTGCTTCTTCACGCATCCCACGGCCAATTAGACAGCAACTGAAATATGTGGAATTAAAATGCTGCTGTATCTATGGAGGCCAGAAATTTAGACCATCTGGGAGTGGGCAAAGGGATGTAAGAACTTTCAAGAAAGAACAATTATGTCCGGCACATGTGGCTTTGCGAGTTACGGCAGACGGAAGAGCTCTGGAAGTACGAATTGTCTCGGAAGACCACAATCACGAAAAAAGTATGGTACAGTTTCAATACCTACCACATCAAAGAAGACTGAGCAATAAAGATAAAGAGAGCGTCAAACAACTACTGGCTCTTCAAGCTAACAAGAAGTTAGTGAAACAAAAAGTAGTGCTGAAAACCGGAAAAATTTTGACATTAAAAGATCTGTCTAATATTGGACAAGGATCTGGAAAGAAGTCAGAAAGTTTAGAGGAATGTGTTCATGTTTTGAAAACACAGTATAACGCCGAAGTAAGCATTCTTAAAGATAAAGAACATAATTTTAAGGGAATGTTTATTCAAACATCTAACATGAAAAACACGTTTAAAGCCTACCCAGAATTTTTAAGTATTGATGGCACCTATAAATTAATAAACATTGGGATACCCGTGTTTTCAATTGTAGCAGAAGACGGCAATTGCCAGACTGAGATAGTGTGTTTTTGCCTTTTGACTAATGAAGACAAGGATAGTTTTACGTGGTTTCTAGAAACATTTAGAGCTAAAAATCCACAGACTGAACTCACGAAATGCATAAAGATTTGCTGGAAAGATCTGTTATAAAGGAAATTTTTCCAGAAGCGAATGTGATAATTTGCATCTTTCACTTGATGCGAACCTTCAACCGTGGAATAACTTTTGAAAAAATTGGAATAACCCAAGCCGATAGAATAAATTCGCCGCAAATTTTACAGAAAATGGTTTATGCCAAAACAAAAGAAGAGTTTGATCAATTATACGAGCTTCTAAAGATATCTGTCCCAAAATCAAATCAAATCAAATCAAAATGTCTTTATTAAGCTTACAATACTGTACCAAAAAACTGTGCTACAAAAATGGCGAAATTCAGGTTAACTGGCAGACCAGTTACCTGCTCTTACATTTAACCATATAATAAATACTTAATTCTAAACAACCAAAATTAAATTTATTTTATTTTATTTTGTGAGTGAGTGAAAAAAATTTAAATTCTAAAATGAATAATTAAAATTGTCCCATATACACGTCTTCTCCACATTTCTCCACAGAAACAAGATTGGAGGCTCAAAAAAAAAAAATTATAAACAACAACAAAATAATAGTTCTTAACATATTATATGACATAAAAAAGGATGAAAGAATTGACATGTACATGAATACGAAAATTAGAATATTCACGTCTAACCACCCTCTTGAAGTCCCGGACCGAGACCCGCTTGATATCATCAGGCAAGGCATTGTAAACCATCGCAACGTTGTACCCGAAAGACCGTCTGAAAAACTCAGTGGAATGCCGAGGGACGGTGAGGTGACTGCCAAACCTAAGATTCAAATGGTGGACATCCGTTCGAAAAGTAACTTTTTCGTATAGATATGGAGGAGATTTATTAAGAATGACAGAATGGAAAAGGCATGAAGAATGCAGCAAACGACGATTGCGCATGTTAACCCAACGCACCTCAAAAAGTCTAAAAGATATTCTGTCGCGCCTGCGCATACCAAAAATAAATCGAAGACAAGATTTCTGAACCCGTTCAACCCTCCCAGCATCAATCGAATTCAAGCAGGGACCGTATACTGCATCGCAGTAATTGAAGACAGACAGAACCAAACTATTACAAAGCATAATTCGCAGATCCCTTGTAAGAAATTGTTTCTGACGATAAAGAACACGCAGCTGTGAAAAAGCTCTGCGGATACATGAAGAAACATGATCAGTAAATCGAAGCGAATGATCAATAACTAAACCAAGATTTTTTACTGTGTCACAAATTGGCAGTGGTGCACCATTAACCTTGATAACGACCTCAGACAGAACCCGTTGTCTATCATTTTTTCTACCGAATACCATAACTTTGGTCTTGAGAGATTGAGATTTAATTGAAGAGAAAATTTCAAGGACAATTCGCTAAGCTTAGACAGATCATTATTCATTTGAACACAAGCGAAAATAACATCGGATGGGGGAAATGACTTGTACAGTTGGCTATCGTCCGCATAAAGATGAACATTGCATGACCGAACCACTGACGGAAAGTTTGCTGTATATAAAGCGAAGAGAAGTGGTCCCAGCACGGAACCCTGAGGAACACCAGAACTTACCAATTGAAATGTAGATATCTCACCACCCATTCTGACCGCTTGATACCTGGCAGAAAGATAACTAGAAAAAAACTTAACTACACTGTCAGACATGCCTTGATTTGATAGAATTGATAGAAGAAGTCGATGATTTATAGTATCAAAGGTCTTTGAAAAGTCCAACAAGGTCAAAATCGTTACTTGGCCACGGTCACTCGCGGAGATTATGTCGTCTGTTATTTTTAAAAGTGCAGTGGAACAGCCAAAACCTGGACGAAAACCTGACTGGATTTTGGGCAAGATGTTATTTGCGTCAATAAATCAGTTGTTGAATATTTTGATAAGAATTGGTACCCTATTAAAGACGAATGGTCATTGTCAAAAAATTTCATGTTAGGTTGTTTTCAAAATACTACAAACAATCGAATAGAATCGATAAATTCGAAACTTAAATCCGTTATTACAAAAAACAGCCCGATAGTGGAGTTCGTGCATTCCTTATTCACAATCATATCATCCCTCGAAAGTGAACGAGATTTTAAGGCTGTATATCAATTACAAAAAGGCTAGTTACCTCACACTTGCCGGAAAGTGATGAGCAAAAGTTTCTGTTTTTTTTAACCAATGAAGCTGGCAAAATGGTAATCAAAAAATTGAGTTAAGCAAAAAAGTTATGGTTCCTGCAAATAAAGACAACAATAGCTGCTTTATTCTAAACAGTACAGAAGGGCAATTGCGATGTGATGCAACTGATTGCAGCTGCAATTTTAAAACGGGAATGTTGTTGCCTTGCAGACAAATATTCAGTCAAAGGAGTTTAGCACAAGATCATTGCGGTGATAATAGTTTCAACTTAGACTCAGTGCTTCCAACGAACCTGCAAGCAGCAGTAACTCCGAATATAACTGTTATAAATAAAAAGAAGCCACGAACATATGGTCAGAAAAGAAGAAAAGTATTAATGATAAAAGATTCCTTAGCAAACTTGGTTGCTATGTCCAGCAACGATTCATTTCATCATAGAATTGATAACCTAAAATGTCTAGAGATGTTATGGAAGCAAGGTAAAAGGGCACGAATAATATTGATCAACGAGGATGATGTAGAATTACCAAGTGAGTTCCGTATAACAATCATATATTTTTTAAACAAATTATCTTTTACAGTAGTGGATGGAAACGAATATTCTTTGGATGTCGAACGTATGCCAGTTGTGTTTGATAATACCGAGACCCCGGAAATAGAATATTCCTTGGATTACGAAAATACACCAGTTGTGTCTGGTAATATAGATTCCGCTAAAATTCAAGTGATCACCATCGTCTGTGCAATCACTGAAGATGTTTTTAACATCCTTGACTCAAATAACACTGAATCGGCCTCCAACATGCAGGGTAAGTATAGCAACTTTATAATTCTAGTAATTCTACTATAAAGTTTCAATTAAAAGCTCACTTATAGTAATTGAAATTTACACTATTATCAATTTTTGATGTATCTTAGCAATAAAAAATTGTTTTAGCTGACTTTGAAACCACTAGTGATGAGTTAAGGACCATTAAAATGCCTCAAAAGATTAAAAAAAGGGGACGTCCAAAAGGAAGCGACTTAACTACTATTGGTATTCCAAAAAGGAAGAAATAAAATGTCGCACCGTTTTTTAAAATGCCATTCCAGAATAAGCAAAGAATAATTATGAGTTGGTTTGTTAATGAGGGAACAGTAGCCGCCGCTATGGATGGGTCGATCATTGAAGAAAAGTCTGTTGAAAGTAGATCAGAAATCGTACCTCATGCAATTTCACATGAAAATGTGGATATAAATTTAGTTCGGTAAGAAAAAATATAATTAACTTTGAGATACATAATTCGGAGATAACATCTGCTTGATGTTTTAGGAACTTCTTCTCCGACGCTGCCTGGCAAATTGTTCAAGATGTAATATTAACGAAAAAGCAGCAAAATAAATGGCTATGCGCAAGTTGCAATACAGAAGTTACCAGAAATGAAAAATCTGAATCCATTATGTGTGCGTTATGCCTTCTTTGGAGGCATGTTAAGTGTACAACTTTAAAGAAAATACCAAAATATTTAAATAAATGGATATGTTTGAAATGTAAGACGTAATTTTCGTGTTGAGGTTTTTGTTTTCGAATTTTATACATGGAAAAACGTTTGGTTTTATACTTTTAGGTTTGTAGAAATTTATTTTTGTTTTAAATGTTATATTATTGTATAGGTTCATAAAATGTAGATAACTAGTAATTATGAAATAATAAAATACCAATTTCATACTTTCACTTGTGTTGAATTATTTTTAAAAACCCCCTAAAACAATCTAGTCCTGATCTGTAACGATTTGGCCACGCGCATTTATTTTACTCGTATTGCCACCAAGGATGGTTTTGCCGCGCCGGGGTGCAAGTATGATCCCGGCTATGACCAGCCGGGATTTGTATTAATACCGGTGCCGGGAGGCTAGTCACAGCGTTTATTTTTTAGTACATTGACTAATAAACTGGGGTAAGTTTGGAATAATTGACTTTTATATTTGGAACTAAATGATTTGTATTTCTATTATAGATATGGCGAGTTATGAAGCAGATCAGGAAAGGCTCAGACGTTTGATGGAAGAAGTTATGGATGATGAAATCGAAGAGGTTTTTGATGATGAAAGTTCAGAAAGTGAAGACGATGCAATAGAAGAAAGAGTGGAAGACAGCAATAGTGAGCAAGATATATCTGATTCAGAGAGAAACGCATATCCGACAGATGGTCCTGAGTTTTTGGGAAAGGACAAAATTTCAAAATGGAAAAAAATTGTGCCGAAAAAAAGCGTTCGGACCAGAAGAGAGAATATCGTCACCATTTTACCTTCATCAAAATTAGCTACTAGATCTCTGAAAACTCCTTTGGAAACTTTCAAATATTTTATAAATGATAGTATGGTAGATATAATTGTCGAAAACACTAATATATACATAAATTCTATATCCAATAACTTTGAAAGAAGAAGAGATGCACTACCGACAAACAAAACGGAAATATATGCTTTTTTGGGCCTACTAATATATGCTGGTGTTCTAAAATCTAATGTCCATCAAGAGGTTTTTGTTTCTTCTACGATGTTTGAGGATTGACAACAAACAAACCCGTGAAGATAGAAAAGCTCTTGATAAGTTAGCACCTATTAGAGAGTTCTTTGATATTTTTGTAGAAAAGTGCAAAACTGGATATAGTCCGTCGGCATATATGACCGTGGATGCAAAACTCGAGCGATTCAGAGGGAAATGCAGTTTCCGCCAATATATTCCCTCCAAGCCCAATCGATATGGCATCAAAATTTTTGCTCTTTGCGATACAAAAATGTATTATACGACCAACTTAGAAGTTTACACAGGGCAACAGCCAGAAGGCCCTTATAAAGTGAGTAATAGTCCCAGTGATGTTGCATTGAGACTGTGCGAGGTAATAAAAGGTAGTGGTAGAAACGTCACACTTGACAATTGGTTTACAAGCGTACCACTTGTAGAAAAACAAGCTAGAGACTATAAACTCACTGTCATCGGAACTATAAGAAAAAATTAAAAAAGAGCTACCTTTAGAGTTTTCTCAACCGGCACATCCACCTGGAAGTAGCATGTTTGCATTTGGTAACTACTGTACACTGGTGTCATATATCCCAAAGAAAAATAGAAATGTCATACTTGTATCCTCCTTACATAATGATGACAATGTTAATTCAATTTCGGGAAAGCCAGAGATCATTGTAGACTACAATAATACCAAGGGTGGTGTAGATATTGTAGACAGATTGTGCAGTAACTATAATGTGGCCAGAAGCACTAAAAGGTGGTCTATGGTAATTTTTTACGCCATTTTGAACATGGCTGCTATAAATTCCTTAGTGGTATTCAGCGCTAATAATCAGAATACCCACGATATGAGACGCCGTTAGTTCTTACAGGTTCTATCACATGACCTTATTGTACCACATATTCAAGAAAGTTCAAAAAATCCTAGATTACCTAAATCTCTGAGAGAGAGAATGCAGGAAATTTGTGGCAATCGTGATGAGCCAGGTTCATCACTGCAAAGGTAAAATAAAAACCGAATGACCGATGGACAAACCGGCCGATGTGCTATCTGCAGCTCAAAAAAGAGCAGAAAAACTCGATTCCAATGACGGAAATGTGGAAAATTCATGTGTCTAGAACATCTTGTTGCAATATGTGATGAATGTTTTCCCAATCAAATTCCCGACACCGAAACCGATGAAGACTACGAGGCAGATTGATAGGTCTTAAAACTAAATTTAGTTTACGTAATTTTTACTTATAAAATGTTTACTCGGCAGCGTACAGCGTAATGACACAAACATCACGTATAATCGTAAACCACATTAGGCATTAGTAATAGTCAAACAACGACTGTGATACGAACAAGTGCAAATAAAAATAAAACTGTGACATTAGTTAAGCGAATATTTATTATTTATTCTTGTATTTAACAATAACAACTAGCTGTGCAAAGTAAAAGTAAAAAAGGTAATACATGCAAATGTAAAACTACAATGTATGTTTAAATATTACAATAAAGACTATTGGCAAGGTGCGCGATGACAATGACATCTGATGGCCGCATTAAATCATGCTCGAAAGCCGTGGGAGAGGTGTAATATTATTAATAATTTTTTTTTATTTTTAGTAAATAAATATATATTAACCTGGTCAGCATTGTAAAAGTGAAATGCAATATAAATTAGTGAATAAATAATTTGAAAGCAAAGAAAGTAAGTATAAAAAGTGTCAGTAAGTAGTAATGTTTATTACTGAGGAATGAGGTTATCTGGTGTAACCAATACACATGACAGTTGGAATAACATTGCAACTATCATAATAAAAATAAAAAAAATAAATATATATAAAAAAATTAAATAAACAGATTTTTAAAAATAATAGTTTATTTTAAATTAATAAATAGTTGTTTTTACTAATGTAACATTATGTTGAAGATTTTTTAATATTTTAATTGTCATTTTTAACAATTTTTAGGTAAAGATAAATGTCATTATTCAAACAGGATTTGAAGCAATATTTCACGATATATTATTTCAACCACAGACTATTCCTAAAGGGAATTATACTCACAAATTTATTAATATTACAAAATTATTTTCATTCATACACGTGAATTGGAGTAAACATATTATTAAGTTAGGTTATACACTACTTACTTTTTTCTCTTAACTGCATTAATCCATTTTCTCCTTTGTTCTAACTTCCAACTAGCACTTGGAAATGTATAAAATTTGCAGTTACTATTTCTGCCAGTATTCTTACATTCAACTACACAGCAACTATTATGGACCATTTTTAATTATATTATCTAATTGTTTACATTTAAATCAAGCATGATTTAGCGAAAATTTGATCACCGCGATCGCTGCAATCGATTCAACTATCCCCACCATACACTCCGCACCTTGCCAATACACTTAACCGCCCGGAAAGCGTTTTTTATAAACAATTTTTACAATCGGGTAGTTCGTTGGTGCGCCTATTTTAGTTTTTGGGAGTAGCCCACCAACAATAAAGACCCAAAATTAAACATACCATCGATCCGATGTGTTGGTGACAAAAAGGTGAGGATAAAAAGATTTAGTATACATCCCTCCAACAAGAACATCCAAGGAATCAACTCACTACTATAACAACGCATAGGGGAAATCGACGCAACCTCGCACACAAAGGCAAAAACAAACCAAAACATGTGTTCACCAAACGAAAAATACAAAAACTGGACAGTCATATAAAAAACGCCATGGAGATTCAGAGTGGCCAAGTTACCAGTAGGAGACTAATGCGGGAGGTGGAGATAATCAAGAAGCTAAAAATGACTCCAGCACAGTATATAAGCTCCACTAAAGAACGAAAGACAGTACTGGAGAAAAGACTACTCTACCAACAAGAGCGGGATGGGGAACTTATCACACGACGTCGATTCTACCAACGACCATCCCTGGAAGTCATTGAGGAGAAAAAGCAAAATGTCAACCTTGAAAAGCAATTCTTTAAAGACCTTTAAATGGCTATAAAAGATGAAGAACCACTCAAAGCAATTGAAACTTCAAGATACAGCCGATACCGATATAATAGTCAAAGAATTGCAAGAAGCCTTACAAAAAGCAGCCCCTAGGAAGGCGCCGGTTGAGGATAATATCTTAATTTTCCTTTAAAAGACGCTACCAACAGCCAGAGAGTACCTCAGCAAACATGCAGTAAAGGTATTTAGAGGTAAAGACACTTGGACAGAGGCAGACGTACGAGCAACAGTCACTCTAATATATAAAAAGAGACCCGAAAAACCCAATTAAAGGCCAATATCAGTGCTAAACACCGACTACAAAATCGCAACAGCAACATCATGTAAGAAGGCACTAAAATCAGCAATTAAATTATGGTCTCTCCGAATCAAGGTTAACAACAAAGACTTCACAACACCAATCCCCGTACGAAGAGGTCTACTGCAGGGAGACTCTATTAGTCACCTGCTATTTATGCTGGTTTCAGCGTGTGTTATGCAAAAAGTCCAAAAAGACACGGACATAAACAGGGAAACCAAAGGTAAAAGATTTTAGAAAGGCATGCGATTTGATCAACCACCAAAAGCTAAAAAAAAACTAATCGTAGCCCTACCAATACCACCAGCGATGAAGACAGCGCTAAAGACGCCATGGGACGATGGAACGCTTGCCTGACCGCCCCCAAGGCAGCAAATACAAGATACCTGTGAAGAAGGGAGTCTACCAAGGCGACTCGTTAAGCCCCCTCCTATTCGTCCTAGCAACAGCAGGTTTAGTAAGAACAGATCCAAAAATTAGTAGGCTGTCCAGAGGTAGAGCTGAAGTCATTTTATACACAGATGACATCAAGTGCCACGCCCCAACCAAAGCTGCAATAGATGCCAGCTACGGAAAACTGCAGGAGAGCGCCTGACAGATTGGACTGGAACTAAACCTAGGAAAGTGCGGACATTTTACATAAAAGGTAACCGCAGACCACGAGGACGACAACCACTTAATCCCGAACATCAAACGCTACAAATACCTAGGCTTAATCCAAACAGAGAGAGACGTTGACGAGAACTTCGAGACGATCGAGAAGAAGATAGTGGACAAAGCCGGTGAAATTCTGCGGTCCCAGCTAACCACTAGGCAAAAGAGAACAGCATATAATTCCAGCGTGATACCCGCAGACTCATACGTCCTAGGCAATATGCTTCCTAACTTCAGTATTCAAAGTTCTATAAAAAAGTGCAGGAACCTCGGCACCAAAATCCGAGGCCTGATGGTAGCAGAAAACATAAAGAACTTCCAACCAGCGTGCCTACTTACCTGAAGAAGTCGGAGGACTAGGGTTCTTGACCATCGAAACCGAAATTCAATTCGTCAGGTAAAACCTATAGCTGCTAACACACCCAGAGCTGCAGGAGACCTTACACGTGTACGAGAAGCTTCAAAGATCAGGATGGAGGCCTCCAATCGGAGAGTTCGAGTATGTGGCAAAGAAATACAACTTAGAAAGACCGACGGCGCAGTGCGATCGCAAGAAAACATCATATCAACTATGTAAGACGATCCGAAAAAGGGACTACGAAACACGCAAGAGTGACTGGTCGAAAGCCATGGCCTATCCCAAACTGGTCATCAAACACCAACCCACCATTCAATTTCCTGCATTAGACCATTACCGCTATTCCATCTTGAGAGCCAAGGAGACTACGGGAGAGCAGGGTTGCAGAAGAGGATGTCAGACTAATGAGACTGGCTATCATGTAGCTACGTCGTGTGCAGGCACAAACTACACCATCCGCCACAACTAAGTCGTGTACTGGCTACTGAAGTTGATACTTCAGTTTACGAACCCCAAGAAGTGCAAAGTTCGCTGCACTTCAGAAAGGCTGTCCTAAACGAAGAATATGAGCTACAAACGGGCAGATTGATTAAAATCAAAACGGGGCAGAGCATTCTCACAGAACCTCCACTTCACCACAACAAGCCTGACGTAATGTTCCAGATCCCGAACCATAAGACCTACCTGTTTCAGTACCCCATCTCCAAAACTACACCACACAAGAAGGTATCAAGAGGACGAAGTACGCCAAGAACTCGGTTAAAGACACCAACCACCTAAATTTTAACACCATCAGCCGAGACACCAACTTGGTAGATGTTCTGTGTCACAAGCACAGGTGTAAGGTGGAATTGGGCCTCTTCCTCATCGGATGCTATGGAGAGTTACTGTCAACCAAAGAGCACAACAACTTTATTAAGCTGTTACTGGAGTTGGGAGCCACCATATATGACGTGCAGAACATGGTGAGGAAAGCGACATTCAGCGTGGTCACCCAGACGGCCAAAATTTTGATGAATCACACCAAACACCTGGCATAGTCAAACGCGTAAAGCCACACCAAAAACCTGACCTAAGGTTCTATTTTAGGAGTACTTGGAGAGTTCTTGATTTTTCCAAATTCAACTAACACAGAAGATAATTTATTATCAATCCTTTAGCATTCGGTTGAAAAAGCAGAATTTGTGGCCAGGTGGTCAAATAACCAAACAAAAGTGCTATTAGATACTTATAAAAAATATCGTTTAAAAGTAGGTACTTTTGAAATTACAAATTTGAAAAAACTTTGGGAAATAATGGCATCAAAAATCAATGAGCCTTTAAACACGAATTCCAATGCAAGTCATGTTGAAAACAGATGGAGGGTAGTTGAAAGATCATATAAAAAATTTATTGACAATCAAAATACAGGAAGGGAAAAAATATTTCGAGTACCAGTACGAAATGCAGGACATTTTGAAAGAAAAAAAATCCATCCCGAAATTCTGCTATCAACAGATACAGTAGAAAACACAGAAGAAATTGAGCCATCCAATTCAATTGCAGTTGAGAGTCAAGAGAAAAGTGTCTATTTGAAAAGAAAAAGAATAACAAGTAAAAATCTCACAATGGAGCAGATTAGAAGAGATAAAAAAGAATACCATTGAGAGAGATTGGAACTTGAAAGAGAAAAGTTAGAAGTTCAAAAGAAGAAACTTAGCGTAATGGAAGAAAGAAATGAACCTTTAAGAGAAAGAAATCAACTTTTAAAAAACATACAATGTTCTACTGCTAATTTTTTATGATAGTTTTTATTTTATTTTCAGATTATTTTTTAATGTATATGTTTATAAAGGAAGATGTATTTTTTTACTTAAGAATGGGATTTTATTTTTAGATTATTTTTTGCTTATAAAGGAAGCTTTATTTATTACTTAAGATTGTGATTTTACTTTTAGAATATTTTCAATGTATAATATGCTTATAAAGGAAGCTTAATCTTTTACTTGAGATTATGATTTTAGTTTTTGTTATTCAACTAGTATTTTGTAAAAACTATTAAAATACAGACTTTGTTGTTTTCTGAAAAATTTTTTACTATTGACAAACCAATTCCATAAATTCTGTAATCAATTCCCATACACAAGAGTATAAGAAATCACATATAGTTTGGAATAAAAAAAAAATTCAGTTATATTATATATTTTTCATATGACATACATTGAAACAGCTTGTTTTGATCCCTGTTTTGTCAGTCGAAACAAGACAATTTCAGACCAATGCAACTGTCAGTCAGAAATTGACAGTTTTTTCTGCCCTAGGGGAGAAAAGACGTCATTTCTGCCCGGCACATTCATTTATTTATTATTTATGTATTTATTTCAAGTCTATCAGAATCGCATTTGTAATAAACAAAAGCGAATGAAATCATGATCGGCTGACAGTTGTCAAATCGTTGTCAAGATATTAGTGCACTATTTGACTGAAATAGTATTACATCGACTAGCTACGAATGCATGTGATATGAAATAGTATAAATTATAAATAAAATGAGTACCCCAAAACATCTTACCGAAAGAGCCCTAGCAGCTTCCCTTGATTTATTGCCAACACAATCTAAGGAAAAATATTTATCTTGTTACGATAAATTTGTGAAATGGAAAGAAGCAGAAGAGGCTACATCTTGGTCAGAGGATGTGTTGTTGAGTTATTTTGCGGAGGAATTATCAAAATACGCACCTACAACTATGTGGTCCATTTATTCAATGTTGAAAACAACGATAGGTTCAAAACACAATGTAGATATCAGTAAATATTGTCGTTTACAAGCTTTTTTAAAGAAGAAACAAGTTGGATTTGTAAGCAAAAAATCAAAAGTTTTTTCTCCCACCGAAATAAATAAATTTCTCCGAGAAGCCCCAGATCGAGAGTATCTTCTTATTAAGGTCAATATTTTTTATTTTTTTTTACGTAAATTAACCTATATTTTATTTGAATACTATGATATATCTAAACTTAGAAATTTTACAATTAGGTCGTGGCAATTCTTGGAGTCCTTGGAGCATGTCGAGGAGCCGAATTGTGCGACATGGCCTTGGCTGATTTCAAAGATTTTGAAAAAAAGTTATTAAAAATAACAATTCCAAGAACAAAAACCCATATAAGCCGTACTTTTACAGTTGAAGGTGAATATTATGATATAATAAAAAAATAAGCGAGTTTGAGGCCTAAAAATGCAGAGTCCAGCTGTTTTTTCCTAAACTACCAAAAGGGCAAATGTACAAAACAGGTTATAGGAAAAAATAAAGTCGCCGCTTGTCCTAAAGAAATCGCAAAATTTTTGAATCTTCCTAATTTTGAAAAATATACAGGCCAGAGCTTCCGGAGGACTTCGGCCACTTTACTCGCTGATTCTGGAGCAGATATAACCACTATAAAACGCCATGGTGGTTGGAAATCAACGACTGTAGCTGAAGGCTATATTCAAGATTCGACCAATAATAAAAGAAAAATATCAAATCAAATTACTAAATGCATTGATGAATCTGCACCTGCTCCATCGTTTGATCCCATGGTTTTTGAAAAAAAAAATTAGAAGTGACAACTTTGTAAGCTTCTCTACAAAAACTGAAGAATCTAATTCATCAACGACAGAGACAGTAACATCAAAACAAACCGTATATAATTTTCATAATTGCAATATCAATACAATTAATTTTTAAATTAACTTTATAATTAAATTCACACAAACTGTTAAACTGTTAAAATGGTAAATTAACTATATTAAAATGTTCTTATTTTTCTATGATCTAAATAGTATAAGATATTACTGCGATTTTTGTCTAAACTGATGTTAAACTGTTAAAATGGTAAATTAAATATATTAAAATGTTCTTATTTTTCTACGATTTAAATAGTTTAAGAAATTGCTACGCTATTTGTCTGAAATAGTCTTACTTCGACTGGCTACAGAGCAGAGATCAAAACTCGCTGTTTCAATGTATGTGATATGAAAAATATAGTGTGTGGCACGGGATGAAACAAAGACGATTTATGACAGAGCGATGACAGCTTTGCTCGGGCAGTCAACTCTCGCCCTAGTCAGAAATCGTCTTGTTTCAACCCTTGCCACACAATATACTATTAAATCAACATTAATGTTTCTACATCGGTAAATTGTTTGCTACTGTATTTCTTATAGCACAAGCTTCAATTTTATCTTCATCATTCTGATTGTCATCTAGCACATTATTTTCATGTACTGGTTCATCATGGACAACAAAGTTGTCATCTAGTGCAATGTTGTGTAGTACACAGGAAGCTCTAATAAAATAATAAATAAAATGAATTTTTCTCATTTTTATGTAGTACATTGTCGAAACTTTTGTTTTAATAACCCAAGGCAATGCCCAATCACATAACGATTTTTAGAAAGCTTAAGGTTATAATTTTGCTGCCTTCTATTTAAGTTGCCTCCATCTTTATATGGGGTTAATAAATTAGGAAGCAAAGGATAGCCACTATCTCCCAAAATATAATATCTTCCGCATTTCTCTTCCAGGGTGTTTTTTAATGGAGAATTTCCGAAAACTCTGCTCTCATGAACTGAGCCAGGATATCCTATAAAAACATCTATTATTCTTCTTCTATAATCACAAACTGCTTGCATCTGGAAGAAAATTAATTTTCCATTAGTACGTAGTGAAAAAGCTTTTTAAAGTAAATTATTTATAAGCTTATGTGGTAGTAAAAAATAATTTAAACTTATATGAATAGAATAATAGCCTTTTCGATTTATATAGGAGTCTGGATCATTTTCTGGTTTATCCAGTTTGATATCAGTTCCTTCAATGGCTCCAATTACATTTGGAAATCCATTAGTGTAAAAATGATTTTCCCCTATTAGTTTTTCATATTCAGTTGGCCATTTAATTACTTCTGGGGACAAATTACTCAAGAACACAGTGAGTCGATGAATTATTCTATGTAAAGAGCTTATTGTTACATTAAATCTGTCAGCAACATCTCGAAAACTGGCAGTTTGATGGCCCATGTACCATAAATAAATAACAGACCACGAGTGAAGCTACCATCATCCCACACCTTCACAGGAACCAATACAACTCCTCATCCGTGAAGAAGACCCATTAGTAGCAAATAACGGCATAACAACACCGTCTCAAACACAAATAAATGATCCTACAGAATATACATCAACAAACAACAACACCTTCAACGTTAATCCACAGATACAGACCCTGTTTAACAAAGCCCTCATGCCAACATACTTACCGAATGGACTCAAAAAGTTGCTGAAATTTCACTCTAAATACAAACATATAAGCGACGTGGACCATATCGACCAAGTATTGGCAAAAGAGTTTGAAAGAATAGACATAACCATTAAAGGACAGGCTAAAAAGCACAAAACTGCTAAGCACGCTATATTCGCAGCAGGATCAGTGCTAAGGAAAATTGTGGCAGGTTCTATGGGGAAGAAGAAATCTATTCCATTCTTCAAAAAGACTGAGGAGAAGGTAAAGGAAATAAGGGAAAAAATCAAAAATGCTAAGGACGTGCAGGAAAATAAGGCTGCTAGGAAAGCTAAAGAGAAAATTAAAAACAGAAAGAAATTACGCATGAAACCAAGCCAGTACATAACGGCAAACAAAGGAATGCTACAGGTCCTCGACAAATAGCTAGAAGAACAAAAAGAACAGCAAGATACAATAACCACTCGCGCAAAATTCCAGGAGAGACCCTCGATGAAATCAATTAAGAAACCAAACAAACCCAATGACAATCTTGATTGGGACAAAGCGGCAGATTTCTATAGGGAGCTGTATCAAGCCTCTATGAAAATAGAATCCCCGTGGTTTGACGACTGGTTGAAAGAGGTTAGTATACCACCTGACGGGGACCAAAAGTATGAGCTGCACAAACTAACTATGGAAAGCCCTTGTGAAGACAGAGAGCCAGCAGCCTTATACAAGATATACCGTGTGTTCGGAAAAATTAACTTGAATATATTAAGTGTGTAACAGTATTTGCTTGACCACACCAAAAACATCATATTAGGAGTGTTGGAGATCAATACAAACTTAGTATATTAGTTATATTTTTGTTATTGTTTTACTATGTACTTTGTTACTGCTAGTTACATATAAATAGAGTTATTGATTATTATATATTTGTCATAATTAAAATAAAAATCATTTGAAACGCCATTTTCTAGTTTTTGTAAGCGATATAGTTATACTCTATCAGATATTCCATCAGGTTATGGGCCCAGAACGTTGGTAATTTTAAAGTAAGAGTTCTGTGGAGTAACTAAAAAAAAAAAAAAAAAGTAAAATACGAAAATGGTGGATAGTACAAAATTTACTATTACTAAGTTAAATAACAATAATTACCATATGTGGAAATATAAAATGGAATTATTATTAATGAAAGAAGAATTATGGCATGTTATCGAAGAAAATCCAAAAGACAACGAAAAATGGAGAAAGGAAGACTGTAAAGCTCGAGCCACATTAGGTTTGTCCATTGAAGATAGTCAAGTCGTACATGTTAGAAATGCAAAAAGTGCAAAAGATGTTTGGAACGCATTAAAATCATATCATGAGAAATCTACTTTAACCAATAAAGTTATACTTTTAAAAAGATTATGCCGCATAAAACTTCAAGAAGAAGGTGACATGGAAGAACATTTAACCGTCATGATGAACATAGTTCATCAGTTAACTGCTATAGGTGAAACTTTAGCAGAACACTTAATCGTTGCATTTATACTTTGCAGTTTACCGGACAGTTATGATGCTTTAGTTAGTACTCTCGAAGGTAGGTCAGAAATGGATCTTAATCTAGAAGTAGTAAAAAATAAACTGGTTCAAGAATACAGAAAAAGAATAGAATTAAAAACTACACCTGATTTTAATGAAAAAGCATTACAAGTGCCAAAAGCTAAATCTACAAAAAGGTGTTTATATTGTAAAAAGATTGGACACTTAATGAAAGATTGCTATTTCCTAAAGAATAAAAAGAAAGGACAGAAAGCAAATAATGTTACAGATAAGAATATTTCAGAAAATGATCATAGTGATAACGAGAATAATGATAACTTCTGTTTTAATATATCCTCTTCTAAAACAAAAAATGTATGGTATATTGATTCAGGTGCAACTTGCCATATTACAAATGATAAAAATTTCTTTAAAGAATTGGATTTTTCCGTAAATAGTGAAATATTTTTAGCAGATGGAAGAAAACTGAAAGCTCTTGGAAAAGGTAGTGGAATATTATTCTGTACCTCAAAAAATGGTATCAAAGAAGTTCTGGTACAAGATGTATTATATGTACCTGAATTGGAAGCAAGCTTACTTTCTGTAAAGAAATTGATTAATATTGGATTCACAGTAAAATTTGAAAATAATCAATGTGAAATTTCTAAACATAATCAACTCGTTGCAGTTGCATCTGTACGAGGAAGTCTTTTTCAGCTCAATGAAAAACTATTTGCTGCATCTGAAAATACTGAACATATAGGATGCATTCATGATTGGCATAGAAAATTTGGTCATAGAGATCCAAAAGTAATAAAAGAAATTCTTGGTAATAAAATTCTAGACTGTCATCAAAAGATTACTTGTGAGGTATGTGTAAAAGGTAAATTTGTTAAACCATCTTTCAAGAAATCTTCCCCAAGAAGTTCTAACAAAATTTTAGATCTTATACACTCAGATATTTGTGGTCCCATGCAAACACCTACCCCTGGTTCTAAGAGATATTTTCTTACTTTTGTTGATGATTGGAGTCGCTATACAGTAGTATATTTATTAGGCAAACGACAGGAATTTTTTGAAAAATTGCAAGAATACGTAAAATTAGTAAACAATAAATTTGGAAGCAAGCCAAAGATTATTCGTTCAGATCGAGGTGGAGAATATACTGCAAATTATGTAAAAAATTATCTTAAAGATAATGGTATTGAAGCTCAATATACACCTCCGTATACACCGCAAACCAATGGAATTGCCGAAAGAAAAAATAGATCATTAACTGAAATGGCCAGATGTATGTTAATTGATACCGATATTGAAAATAAATATTGGGGAGAGGCAATAATGACGGCAAATTATATCCAGAACCGCTTACCTACAAAAGGTGCAAAAAAAATCCCTCATGAAGCGTGGTATGGTATAAAAGCAAATATTAATCACCTAAAGATATTTGGAAGTAAAGTACATATGTTAATTCCAAAAGAAAATAGAAAAAAACTTGACAATAAATCAAAAGAATTAATTTTTGTGGGTTATGAAGAAGGAGTAAAAGCCTATAGATTATTAGAAAAGTCTACAAATAGAATTTTCGTTAGTAGAGACGTAAAATTTTTTGAAACTAAACAAGATTTTAACATAATACACCAACATTCAAATACAGACGTATTAGATGAGATCAGCGATGTAGATGTTGTAGATGTAAATATTAATAATTCAAGTAATGAATTTGAAGCAGATGTTGAAGAAGAAAATAAAGTTGTTGAAGAAGTTGGTGTACGAAGTTCAACAAGAAGTAATAAAGGTAATCCACCGGAAAGGTTACAAATATATGGTATTACAACTAGTCACGATCAGGAACAAGAACCTACATCATATATGGAAGCCATAAATGGTATTAGTAAAGAAAGGTGGATTATAGCGATGAATGATGAATACGAATCTCTCATCAAAAATAAAACATGGAATCTTGTTAAATTGCCCCCAAACCAGAAACCTGTATCATGCAAGTGGGTATATAAAATTAAAAAAGATGAAGTTGGTAATATCAGTAAGTATAAAGCCAGATTGGTTGCAAAAGGATACTCTCAAAAATATGGGGTAAATTATGATGAAGTATTTGCTCCAGTTGTGAAGCAGACTACGTTTAGAATCTTACTTACTATAGCTTGTTCCGAACAAATGTTAGTAAAACATTTTGATATAAAGACAGCATTTTTAAATGGTGACATTTCTGAAGAAATATATATGTCACAACCGGAAGGTTATACTAAAAATAATTGTGAGGAACTGGTTTGTAAACTAAACAAGAGTTTATACGGCTTGAAACAAGCAGCAAGAGTATGGAATATGAAATTTGATTGTGCTCTTAAAAATTGTGAATTTAAAGTGAGTATATCTGATCCTTGTTTCTATTTTAAATTAGTCGGAAAATGTTGGATATATCTTCTTGTATATATCGATGATTTTCTGATTGCCTGTAAAGATGAAACATTAATTGATGAAATTCAAAAACAATTGTCAAAAGAGTTTGAAATTAAGTGTTTAGGAAATATAAGATACTATTTGGGAATTGAACTGTTTTGAAAAATAGATGGTGCATTTGTATTATCACAGGCAAATTATATTAATACAGTTTTAAAGCGTTTTAGCATGGAAAATGCAAAATCTTCCAATTTGCCACTTAACACAGGTTATATGAAAATGAATGATGATAATTTATTGGAAAATTCTGATGGATATCGAAGTGCTATTGGAGCTCTCTTGTATATAGCTATCAACACCAGACCTGATATTTTGGCTAGTGTTTCTATACTGAGCAGAAGAATTAGTAATCCTAGAAATATAGATTGGATTGAAGTAAAGAGAATTCTTAGATATCTAAAAACTACAATACATTTAGGACTGAAGCTAGGCAGAAACACAGGTGAGAATCTCGATTTACCTTTATACGGATACGCAGATGCTGATTGGGCAGGAGATCAGAGTGATAGAAAATCGAATAGTGGTTATTTATTTAAATTGAATGGAGCAGTTATCAGTTGGAAATCTAAAAAACAAGCTACTGTCTCTTTGTCTTCAACAGAAGCAGAATATATTGCATTAGCAGAAGCATTCCAAGAAGGTTTATGGATAAAGAATTTGCTGCAGGATTTCAATATAAATATTACAAAAATTGGTATGTATGAAGATAATCAAAGTTGTATAAAGATGATAGAATCTGAAAAAATTAACGAAAGATCAAAACATATTGAAACAAAATACCATTTTATTAAAAACTTGAGGAAATCTGGATTGTTTGAAATAAACTACTGTCCTTCAGAACATATGATTGCAGATCTTTTAACCAAACCTTTGAGTGCTGAAAAAATTAAGTTATTTAGAAGTTCAATTGGTTTAGAAGAAGTTTATATTGAGGAAGGGTGTTGGAGATCAATACAAACTTAGTATATTAGTTATATTTTTGTTATTGTTTTACTATGTACTTTGTTACTGCTAGTTACATATAAATAGAGTTATTGATTATTATATATTTGTCATAATTAAAATAAAAATCATTTGAAACGCCATTTTCTAGTTTTTGTAAGCGATATAGTTATACTCTATCAGATATTCCATCAAGGAGAGTATCAGATGACCAACGAAGATGTCTGAGCCAGCATCATGCTGTTACATAAAGACGGTGACCAGGAAAACTATCTACCAACCTCCCTTCTCAACGTTGATTACAAAATAGCTACAAAAGTGATTAAGATTTTAACCTTATTTTTCCCGTGCTGTCATTCTGTCGAAACACCATATGTTTTTAAGGCCAAGTGTGATTGCATTGTAATTAACCTAGGAGTTTATTGTGTTTGAGCAAGCTTTTTTATTTTTTTCGTGCGGGATAATCTGTTATATATTTTTCTGATATTTTTTTAAAGTGATCCAATGATGTTTCTGTCACTGTCCTCAATTTTTGACTATTTATCTGCGTCTTCAAACAGCAGATGCATCGTAGAAGGTGAAGCTGTTCTGGCAGCGAACCATGTTATTGTGTGTGGAGTCAGAGAAAAAGTGGACAAAAAGTGGATGCTCAGATCATACTGTTTGCAAACTAGTGCAGTGAAAAGTGATCCCCATGAAATCAATGGAATATTTTCAGTTATTTCATATTGCAAGGTTGAAATACAGACATTTACTTGCAGCTGTACGGCAGGAACTTCAGAATCTTGCAAACATGTAGCAGCAACACTACTATTTTACTCACGGTGGTATTATTACTGATTTATTTGATCGTGCCCATTGTAATTTATAAGGTTTCTGCAACCTTTTTTTACGTTAGGTTTCCTTTTTCTGTGCTTGTGTTTTTGTTTCAAAAAACCATCAGAAGAGTTAGAAGAGTTGTCTTCCACAGACACTGAATGTATATGGCAAGTTCAGAAAACCAGAGCAACAGATAAATATTTGCCACAGCCACTAAACAAATCTCAATGTTTCAGTCCATCAAATATGTTGGCTAGAAAAAGATCATTTTCAAAGGAAGAAGTTGACGAAATGTTTCAGTTGGCCTTATCAGCACTCCCAAATTCACCCTTTGCATTGAATAGGAAAACTTTTATCTGTATACTATTAATAAACAATTAAACTATATTATTTAAATCTGATTGTGAAAGACAAGGGCGAAGAAAGAATTTCAAGAAACCCAAAGTGATCAAAGAAATGCCTTAACATATACCAGTGATTTTTAACAATTCCAAAGATTCCCCATTTATAGACAATTTGAATATAACTATTCCATCCCTATTAGATTTTTGTTAGAATCGTTTAAGAATAAAGATGTTTTAGGAAGTATGTGCTGCCAGCAAGGAACATCTGAATGAAAAAGAAGGCGCCAGAATAAAATAACAGGTATTGAATGATGCTTACAAGATTATATCTGTTTATAAACAACTTGTATTCACTATTCATCATGTTTAACTAGCTGCTACTGATTTGCTTTGAAGTTCTCTTGATTCACTCCCAGTAATTATGTTAATTTTTCAGGATCTACTTGTTATTCAATCTATACCTTTAAAATGCAGGATTGGACAAACATGTTGGGTAACTTTTTCAACCCCAAATCATTAATTACAAAAGAAATGAGATATGGATCTGAACAGGAGTCTTTTGGACTTGAAGCATTCCAAAACATAAATCCTAATCTTAAAATTAAAAAAATAGGAATTATTATATGCAGAAAATATCCATGGTTAGCTTATTCTCCTGATGGAATAGCATTTGAGGATGGAAAGCCAAGCAGACTTATAGAAATCAAGTGCCCATATTTGGGTAATGTCAATAATGATTCAAGACTTTCTTACCCATTGCTTTTTTTTAGGAAAAATCAAGTCAGGTACTGAGGTGATACCAACACTAAGATATTTGAATTCAGACTGCACTCTGAAACAGAACCATCCTTCTTATGGTTAAATTCAGTTTGGGATGGCTTTGCTGAATACAAGAATGTGTGAACTAATAGTTTATTTTCCAAAAGAAAAGAACTATTTACAGATTTCTGTTTCATTTGATGAGGGATTTCCAAAACAACTAATTGAAAGAGTTTCAAAGAAATATTTTGAGATTATGATTTATACTGATTGTGGTTAGTTGTTTTGCAAAAACCACATCAGTTTCAAGAATGAAACATTTAATATCTTTGAATTTATTTATTTGTATCTCTGAAATATTTAATGATATATAAACTATTGGTTAGCAACAATAATTCTTTTAGAATTATTTCAAGATCCATCAAGTCAGGAAAATGGGATTTTCTTTTAAGGGATTTTTCACACTTGTATGAAAAAACAATATTTTTCAAAAATAATCTGACATTTCCTACACAATAAAAATATGGAATCTCTGAGTATTATTTAATTTATAAATATTTGTAACAATTTTTCTTCATAGCATAATCCTAAGTGCAAAAACAAATCATGTCTCAAAATAGGACTACCCAAATTAACAACACCACAAATAATTGTAAATATATTATCAACAATTGGTACCAAATGCAAAGGAAAAGTATTTCTGAAAATTCTGAAAACCATTATCCCCGCATTCACTCTTTCAATATGCACTCTTGCTAAGGCAATACTTCTGTTCATAGAGGCCTCACCTCTATCAAACTGTTTTTTCTGTCGAAGAAAAGGTGGTCTTATAATTTTTATTCCAAACTCTTCACATAAACTTTCAATCAGGAATCCTTTATCAACCATAACTTCATCCACATAGGGAATTAATTGTTCTACTATTTGAGACTGTTTGAAAATAATTTTATCTGAATTTGGGGGTATGTTTTTTTTATAATTGGAGTACAATTTAATTTTGAAACATAGTTTCTTTGGCACTTGCACTTTTATTTCAGTGCAATCTAAAACAATTCTCACATTCTGGAATTTGCTAAAAGATATTGGCATATTCTTCGAAACATCTTAGGTGGCAGATAAACAAAATTGGCTAAAATACCCGAAAACACTTCAATAGTATCCTGAAAAATTCTTCTACATGTTGGCACACTAACACCCCCAAACAAGACTCCCAAAGCAGAGTATGTCAAATCAAGTTTAAATTTTAAAAACACTAAAAGAACTCTTTCTTTCACTAATAATCTTTGACATCTTGAGTCTTTTTTATATGATGTAAATAAATTAACCAATGAAAATAATAAACTGAATGATGAATTTCTGTTAGAATGTTTAAAGCTTTCTCAGTTTGGATAAAATCAGAAATTGAAGACCAGTTTCGCTTGAATCTCCTTATTGCATAATTCCTTGTGATCATTGAAATCTTCTGTTTGAGTGGCAACATCAACAAATACCTTCATGGTATGTAAAGTTTCTTTGAAAGTGTCTTCAACAAATGCTCACTCCTGTAGTTGAAGCTCCAGTAGTGCTTTACCTCCATCAAAGTCGCTAAATGAGTTTGATATCATGTCATCCTTGGAGGTGGAAGGAAGTTGATTAATCTAAAATTTTAAATGACCAATAGTTAATAAGTATAGTTATTTAGTTTTGACTTCAATAAACAAGGGAAATTGCCTTCTTTTAATAAGTTTTTCTTATCTTCTCTTTTTCTCTTCTATCTTCAGACTTTTTGATTTTGTTATAACACTGGACACAGGTAAGTTTTTACTTGGTACAGCAGTCTTTTTCAGGTATCGTTTCTGATAGCCCCCTGTAAGATTGATAGATATAATTGTTTTAACCACATATAATATAAAAAACAAAATACTCACAATCACTAGGAGTAATGAAATCGTCCTCGATAAAATGTTTAGAAATGTTTTTGATAACTTTCTTTCCTATTTTCAATTTGATCTCCCACAGTTCCTTTCTATCAACCAGAGTCATCATTCCGGATTCTCCA
Organism: Altica lythri; assembly: GCA_964028335.1. NCBI lineage: Eukaryota > Metazoa > Arthropoda > Insecta > Coleoptera > Chrysomelidae > Altica > Altica lythri. Next base: position 26,490,929 of record OZ034806.1, on the reverse strand, counting down.
ATATTCTCGACTCTCTGACCCTCATTTGGAAAATGATGAAAGGTCAAATCGGGTTTTTTTATACACAGAGTTACCTCCAGGTACACAACAATTTGCTCTGCTGGTCATTTTCACTTTTAACAGACTATTTATCACTATCAAACAACTATAATCCTCACGCAAATGCACAGTTGGATGTAAATCATATGTAAATAAACACAAAGCAATCACACTTGCTGGTCACGTGACATTGATGCGAGTTCATTCCGCCAGATAGCGTATTGCTTAGCATTAAAAGTCAATAAACAACATCATTCTGACTAGGTTACACCCGAAAACCATCCCAAGAGAGCAAATGGCGAGGAGAAGAGTACGGAGTACAATACATGGGATTCTCGTCGACAAAGCTACTACCCAACTATTACTACTAAAGCTATGTTAAATACTTTAACGCATTTATACGTACTTAGCAATTCATCAAAGTTAGAAGCACCCATCCGTAGATAGTTTTTAAAATCATATTGTTCCTGTTGCAGAAGTTCCTGTACTAATACCATAAATATGACCATATTTAGGTCTTTCTCTACTCCATTCTTTCACTCATTTACTTCTACATCATGTTCTTTTTTTTCTTTCTATCTGTAACACACACAACCTCATAAGAACCATTTTTTGGGTTGCATGTTACAAGGTGGCTGCAGGTTGCTTGCAGGGCTGTAGGTCAATTTCATATTACTAAATAAGGAGGTTTTTCTAAGACTGATTGTCAAACAACATGGATACATTAGAGAAAACTAGAGGTGTCTGTAAAAAAAAATTCACAAAGATCAGCAATTGGGTAACAGCAAATTAATATTGTTCAGAATCCCTGATACTTATTCAAAAACTCAATCCCAGATTGAGCAGTTAGACAACGCCCATATCGGCAGAGACATAACTAAAAACTGTTAATTTGAAATGTTAGCCAAATAAACAGTAGAATATAACTCTTTTATACAATTATTTAATTTATTGATAACGAGCAATCGGAGTTTGGGTTCAGATTCGGACAAGCTGTTTTATTTTCAGTCATATTTAGTGGGAGAAGCCTTGAAATTGAATGAGACTTTACCAATTCAACATAACAATGTTGTCGTTGTAAATGCTGCTACAGGTACTGAGACAGTGGATAAGGGGTCATATTCCTCTTCTTTGAATTCCCAGTTAACTATCAACGTTTCATCGTTTACCGGGAGTATTGAGTTTACGATTATTGAGAAGTTGGGGCCGTGGATTCTGAGTAGACCTGTGACGTCAACCGGCGCAGTACACAAATTTGTGTTTATCTAATGCACCGCTGCCATTCAGTTGTGCGCAACTATTTACGACGTCACGGGTCTACTCAGAATCCACGGCCAATAAAAATTTACTGATATAACCATTAAACAGCCCCACAGATTTCGTCACGGGGTTGTATTTAGCCTTCTTTTCATAATCCCAAATTTCATAAATTTCTAGAATTTCATACCCCATTTCAAGAGCTTTTTCAACTTCAAGACTTACCCAAGTCCCAACTAGAGCACGCTCATCAACCGAATGTGCGCAGTCTGTGGTGTTGCTTTCTTGGACACAGCTTCTGCAAAGCGTAAACATTAACTTGTTCTTTATACGAGCTGGTAGAACAGGGTGAAAGAGATTGGTAGGTGGTAGGATTTTACATTTCACAAATCCGAATATTCCTTCAAATTTACGTTCATTTCCCACGTAGATTTTCGGGTGTCCTTCAGGATACTCTGCATACTTATTTACGTATGGATACAGGGACGTAAAATCCACATATTTCATTTTTTCACCCTTTTTACACTTGTAATATTCTATTATATTTTCCGTTCGTCCACCCATAAACGCGTCTCTCGGGTTTAGCGGAATGTAATTAAGGAGCGGGTGGTTCTCTGTGTACTTTTGAATATCGTTATTAATCTGTTTCCGAAAATCACATTCCCACATTTCCACTACCTCGTATCCTAAATTTCTCAGTCTTTCTATCTTCGCTGTAGTTCTTTCATACCTATTTTCCAGACAGTCTGTTGGGTCGTTATGAAGAGGTTGATGTCTATTAATGGTAAAACATTTAAGACACCCATGGTATATGCAACCTTGGAATTCAAACACGGTTTTGTCGTATAGCCCATCAACTTTTACACCCGCAACAATAGCTTCCGATCCTCTAGCGGCGTGTTGTATTGTTATATTTCTTTGATGTTCTTCCCACAACAGCCATTGTATGGCTATTTTAGACTGATTATCTCTCCATCTGTAACCGTTTTTAGGAATAATACCTATAGTATCGGGTTCCAGGAAGTTACGCCTGTAGATTTTGTTACATGCCGAAGGAAGAGTGCTTGCCTCTGTGAAAGGACAGACATTACCTTCTTTCATCATTAGCTCTCTGAATTTAAGACAGGCTCCAGCTAGAATTTGTACATCGGAGATACAGTATTCAATTATCTCTTTCTGAAAATCGAAAACATAATTTTCGGCAATTTTCTGATTATACCAACAAATTAACTGTTCTCTATCTTCGTCTTTAAAGTTATCAGGATCGTAAAAAGTCATAGCAGGCAACGGACCTACATAATTCTCGTTTTCTGTACGGTTAAATAGGTGAGGAAAATAACCTTTCTTTAACTCATTTAGACCAAAAGCTTTTGGGAGTTTACTTAGAGCCATCGGGAAATAGTTTAGAGAATCTAAAAATTTTACATTTCCCACAATCATTAAAACTAATCTGGTGCCAGGCATGATTAATTTAGGTTTTAAATCCGTCTTTATCAGAATATGATTTAAAATAAATTGGTGGTCAAAACCCCCTCCGTTGTGGGCAATAACAATCACTTTTTTAAATATTTTTTGTTGATTCAAAATGAACTCCACGAAACGGGAGTTATGGTCGCCGACCTCATAAGAAGCGGACACCTTTGGTTTTCGCTGATTCTCTGAATCAGCGTTCTAATTCTTGCATTTTGTTATATAATTATTTTTTAATTTTTACATTACATATAATTTTAGATCAGTCTGATTATAAACTTGAACCAATAAAGACATATTCTTTTTGTACTTTATTAAAATAAGGATAATTTTGTTTTTTAAAAATAAGTTTCCAAGTGCGAAACAAATAAGTGGCGCAGTCAGTAGGATTTTCGGGAAAATCCATCGAGGACAATTCTTGGGTTTCAACCCTTAACGAAAATTCTAGAACCAGTGAAAGCTCGTGCAGTGACGTTTCATCGAGAAAGACACTAGGAGAGTATAAATGTGGTAAGAAATTTTTTTGTTTATGTCAGACTCCTTTTCTGTTACCGATTCCTTAAGTGAAAGCGATAGCGAAGAAAAGTTAGGTTTAGATTTTTCTCTTAACGAAACCATTTGCGACAACGTTAATACCGAAGTTTCAGAATTAAGTAATCGTTTAAATACTTTGAATTTAGGTGTAACAATGGTTTTACCAACTTTAGATATTAAAACTTTATCAGTCATACCTAATTTTGATGGTAGTATTAATAAACTACATCGATTTATAAATTCAACTGAATCAATTTTAAATCATTATTTTGACATAACTAATCCTGATAATTTTCAAAATGTTTTACTGTTAAATGGTATTTTAAATAAATTAGAAGGTAAAGCTGAGGAAGTTGTTGCTATAAACGGTGCCAAAACTTGGCCCGAAATCAAAAACGCTCTTGTACAAAATTTTGGTGATCGCAGGGATGAAAATTGCCTAAATCAGGACTTAGTAAATATAAGACAGAAAAATAATGAAACTCCATATATGTTCCACGAAAGAATCCTAAGTTTGTTAAACACAATTTGTAACTATATAGAACTTCACTACATAAATCAGGAGCGCGTTTGAAAAAGGACTTTCTTTACAAAACAAGCTTTAAAGTCATTCCTAGCAGGATTAAAAGAGCCATTAGGTCCCATTATTAGGGCTATGCGCCCTACTAGTTTAGAACAAGCTATACAATTTGTTCAGGAGGAGGACAATGTAAAATATCTTCAGAGAAATCAAAGTTATTCTGCCAATAATTCCAATAATCCTAATAATTTTGTGACAAAGAGACCCATTCTTCAAAGAAACTATTCTCAACAATTTTCTCAACCAAGAACATTCCAATCTCAACCGCAATTTGCATCTCAATCTTCTCAAAACCGAATGTCTCAACAAACTTCTTCTTTTCGGCCTCAGTTTCCCACAGGGCCTATTCAATATCAAAGACATCCAAATCCACCAACTCCAAGGTACCCTACGAATTCTCAAGTTTTTGGAAAACCCCAGAATGTTTGGAAACAAAAATCCAATGTACCTCAACCTAAACCCACACCAATGAGTATATCTACACGAAACACGACACCCCAAGTTAGAAATCAAAACTATAACCATTTTCAGAATATAAGCCCAAACCCCAATATTCAGTGTGAGGAACTTTTTAACACACAAATTTCCTCCGAGCCGCTACCATACCAGGAATATGATAATTCTGAAGAATTCTCTGATATAAATTTAGACTATGAATCTGCCGAAAATAATTTCGAGTTTGAATCTGAAGATCCATATGAAAATTTTCAAACAGCCGAGCCAACTCTCGAAACGACATAATCGAACTTAACATCTCGGTAGACAAGAAAGAATTGCCCTATATCCAAATAGCCAATCCACCAATCAAGCTATTGATTGATACAGGTGCAACAAAGTCATTCCTAAACCCTGATATCGCTAATAAATTTTATAAAGACAAAATATTTAGAGAACCTTTTGTTGTTTCTACGGCATTTCAGTCATCGACGTATCAGAATTGTAAAAATATTCCGATATTTTCCGAATTCAATCAGTCAGGAACCTTTAAATTTCATCTATTTAATTTTCACGAAATTCTTGATGGCGTTATAGGACTGGACAATTTAAAACTTTGTAAATTCTGAGTTAAAAACCGCTTATGTTAATATTCCTATCAAATATTTGGCAAGTAAACCCCCAATTTTTAAAAGGAAAATTGACCCTTATAGCTATATTCTAACTGAAGTTCCAGTATCTCAATTAGAAGGAGATATTTTTATACCTGGACAGTTCATCAAATGCTGTCAAATACCTTCGTCACTTTCTAGTGCAAAAAACGGAACCGCTTTAATTGAAATTCGTAATAACACCAAGGATGAAGTTGTATTTTCATTAGCGTCACCCCTAAATAGCGTTCCTCTTGACTACAATTCTTTTGAGTTATATCATGCAGACATTATACCAGACGAACATACTAAGAACCATAACATCGACAACCTTATACGTACCGATCATTTAAATACTGAGGAAAAACACCAAATTATAAAACTTTGTAGGAAATACTCGAGTATATTTCACAAAGAAAATGAAACTCTCAGTTTCACAAATCGAATTAAACATTCCATAAAAACAAAAGACGAACTTCCTGTATATAGTAAATCATACAGATATCCATTCGTGCATAAGGCCGAAGTTCAAAAACAAATTCAATCAATGTTGGATCAAGGAATCATCCGACCGAGTAATTCACCATGGTCCTCGAATATTTGGGTAGTTCCGAAAAAAGCAGATGCATCCGGCAAGAAGAAGTGGAGAATAGTAGTCGACTATAGGAAGTTAAACGAGAAGACCATCGAAGATCGATACCCAATACCGAATATCACGGATGTATTGGATAAATTAGGCAAATGTAATTATTTCACTACCTTGGATCTGGCCAGCGGATTTTACCAAATCGAGATGAATCCGGAAGATATACCAAAAACAGCGTTTAATGTGGAAAATGGTCACTACGAATACCTTAGGATGCCTATGGGTTTAAAAAACTCACCTGCAACTTTTCAAAGAGTGGTTGACGACATCATGAGAGGACTACAAAACGAAATATGTTTAATTTATTTGGATGATATAATTGTTTTTTCCACATCCCTTCAGGAGCACATGACAAATCTCGATAAAGTATTTAAAAGACTAAAAGAGTCCAATTTCAAAATTCAGTTGGACAAATGTGAATTCTTAAAAAAGGAAGTGGCTTATCTAGGACACATAGTCACTTCTGAAGGCGTAAAACCAAACCCCGATAAAATCGTAGCAATTCAAAAATACCCAATCCCGAGCACTACCAGGGAAATTAAATCATTTTTGGGTCTACTGGGTTACTACAGACGGTTCATCAAAGATTTTGCTAGATTAAGTAAACCATTAACATCATGTTTAAAAAAAGGTGCCAAAATTGAGCATCAATCAATTTATAAAATGTTTTGAGGACTGCAAGCAACTTTTAACTAACGATCCGATTTTACAATATCCTGATTTCAATAGGAATTTTATTTTAACAACAGACTCAAGTAGTTTCGCTATTGGTGCAGTATTGTCACAAGGAACTCCAGGAAGCGATAGACCTGTCGCATATGCATCCAGGACTCTAAATGAATCAGAGCAAAACTACAGCACGATAGAGAGAGAATTACTTGCTATTGTGTGGGCTACCAAATATTTTAGGCCTTATTTATTTGGTAGAAAGTTTAAAATATTCTGTGATCATAAGCCTCTTAAATGGTTAATGTCTCTAAAAGAACCAAATTCACGATTAGTGAGATGGAGACTCAAATTAGAAGAATTTGACTACGAAATTGAATACAAAAAAGGATCAAGTAACACCAATGCGGATGCCCTGTCCCGAGTCGAGATAAATACGAAGGATATTTTCGAATACAGGGAAGAATTTAACAACTCTCTGTTAGAACAAAAACAAGCAGAAAACAGGGAAAATGAAGAGAATGAATCCGTAATGGTAAATACAGGAGACTTAGACACCTTAAATGAAACTCATGAAATAAATGACGACAGTGACAACCATACTGTACATAGTTCCGCAGAAGATCCAATCTTAGGATTAAAAATATCTGAGAAATGTATAAATTCCTATGACCATCAAATTATAATTAATTTCGTTTTACATTCGCCAGCAAAACCAAAAACTGAGCAACCCTTTCCCAACAAAACAAGACTAAGTATACAAATATCCATAAATAATATTGAAAATGACACGATAAATATTTTTAAAAATTACATTCATCCCAAATATACCTATGCAGTATTTTTCAAAAATCATGACCACGTTCCTCAAATACTAGAAGTCTTAAGAAAGACATTTAAAAATTCGGCTTACAAATTAATTCAATGCAATCAAATACTAGATGATGTGACCGAAAAGGATGATCAGCACGAAACAATACGTAATTGTCATGAAGGCAAGACAAATCACAGAGGTATTTTGGAAACAGAAATGAGAATAAGACGTTCTTATTACTGGCCAGGAATGAAGAATGATATTACCGACTTTATCAACCGCTGCGAAATTTGTCAGTCGAATAAATATGATCGAAATCCCCCTCAACAAAAACTAATGATAACTCCAACTCCATCAAAACCATTCGAAATAATTTTTAGTGACACTCTTTCAGCACAAGGACAGAAATTTTTGACAATTATTGATACATTTTCGAAATACGGACAAGCATATCCTCTAGCATCCCTTACTGGAATAGAAGTAACAAAAGCATTTCTAACATTTATGTCACATCATGGGTTACCATCTTTAGTGGTTATGGATCGCGGAACTGAACTAAAAAATTCGGTTGTTCAAGAATTTTTTGATATTCACAAAATTAAAACCCATTATGTAACAGCAAATAGTACGCAATCAAAAGGAGCTATTGAACGATTCCATTCTACGATAATTGAACATTTGCGAATTATTCGAGCTAAAAATAAAGGTAAAATCGACATTTTAAGTGATATGGCTTATGCTATTCTAGGATATAATAATTCCATACATTCCGTTACCAAACAAAAACCAATTGACATTGTAAATGGACATTTTTATTCAAAAGACTTGTTTGACATTAATCTTGAACAAAATTTAATTAATAATTATGTACAGCAACATCGTCAAACTACAGTTGAACTCTATAAAAATTTAAATCAAAAACTAGCATCCCAAAAAGAAACTACGATAGAACGCCATAATCAAAAGCGACATGATCCCCTAGACTATGAGCCAAATACAAATGTTTATCGAAAGAATACAACATTAGTTAGAAACAAATTAAACCCAAAATTTTATAAAGAAACAGCTTTAGAAAATAAAGGTCCAAAATTAAAAACTAAGAAAAAAACTTTTATACATAAGCAGAATTTGAGAAGACCTAAAACTAATAAATCAAAATTGTTACAGGACTCTACTGATCCTATCGATCCTGGTCCTTTCCCTAGTAAAAACTCAGGATGTTCTAATCACTAATCTTAATGACAATCCTGGAATTTTACCATTTCACTTAGGCAACGCTAGAGTCAAATCCGAAATCCATACTTTCCTGCACTATTATGATTTATCCCCTATCGGAAAAGAGATTGAAAATTTAAAAATCGCTTATGAAAATGTGGCTGCGGCAATTCAATCAGGCCTTAGTCATCCCTATTTCCAAGAATTAGATAACTTTGATCGTGCCCTTGTTTATCAATTAAAATCAGTTGAAGGAAAATTTAATTCTTTACTTCCTACAAAAAGATATAAAAGAGGTCTTATTAACGGCTTAGGTTCTATAGTAAAAAGTATTTCTGGAAACTTAGATGCAGATGATGCACTTTACTATGATAAGGCAATTCTTGACCTTCAAAGTAATCAACAAGAGATTGTACAAAAGTTAAATCAACAAATCTCAGTAACAACAAAAATTATAAATAATTTTAATAAAACAGTTTCTCTTATAAAAGGAAATCAAGACACAATTTCTGCCGGTATAGAGAGAATACGTATTTCTTTGAATAAGTTCGTATTTCAGTTTGAGGATTATCTACAAACAAGGAATGTATTAGATCAGCTTACGTTAAACACAAACATTATCTTGCAGTTATTAAGCGACATTGAAAATGCCGTGACCTTTGCAAGATTAGGTGTCTTAAATAATAGCATAGTAAAAATTAAAGAAATAAATTCTATAATAGATACAATTTTAAAATATCGTTCTTCTGAGGAATTGTTATTTTTAAATGATTATAATAATACCTATAAATACTATAACATAATAAAAGTAGATGCATATTATTCAAATGAAAGAATCGTTTTCGCTATTCACTTTCCTATTGTTCACCCTGAGTATTTCTCCTATTATCATCTTTATTCTATCCCTACACAAAATCAAACAACCATTATTCCTCGAAATACCTTTCTGATAATGAACGAGAAGTATTACCAATATCAAACGCTACCCTGTGTCGATCTACAACCCGATTTCTACTGCACCGAAGAAAATCTATCCACTGATGAAACAGATTGTGTTGTCCAGCTACTCCAACTGCATTCGAGTCCCCTGAACTGCCAGGGAACATCTATTAAACTTTTCAAAAACGTAATACAACAGATTGATGAATCTCACTATATTGGAATTTTTATTAACGAAACTAAAGTAGAGACTCACTGCAGAAGAAAAGACTTTACGAATCTCAAAGGGAACTTTTTGATTACAATGCCTTACCAATGCGCCTTTATGTTGGAAGATAAATATTTTACAAACCAAAAGCCATTGTCAGAGGGTGAGCCATTATTCCTGCCAGAACTAAAACTATCACACGCCATTAAAAAAGACGAAATATCAGAAATTATCTTGGATGATGTCCCGTTAGACCAAATTCATAAGGTTCAGAAAAAACAGCAGCAAATTCAACCAGTGATTTTAAAGCATCTAAACAAACATGGACCAAGTTATTGGAATCCAATTATTTACACCTTCCTGATATTGGTACTTGCATGTCTGATCTTCCTATACAATAAGAAAAGGAAACACAGAGGAATATCCAATCAACCTGAAAGGGAAACCACCCACGATGAACCTTGTTCCTCAAATCCCCCAACACCCGCTGTAAGGGCGTTCTTCACCCCGTGAAAGATGCCAGATTCCAGGGATGGAGGAGTTATGGTCGCCGACCTCATAAGAAGCGGACACCTTTGGTTTTCGCTGATTCTCTGAATCAGCGTTCTAATTCTTGCATTTTGTTATATAATTATTTTTTACTTTTTACATTACATATAATTTTAGATCAGTCTGATTATAAACTTGAACCAATAAAGACATATTCTTTTTGTACTTTATTAAAATAAGGATAATTTTGTTTTTTAAAAATAAGTTTCCAAGTGCGAAACAAATAAGTCGGGTGATGGGTTGTGTTTGTAAAACGTGCAGACGTACCCCGCACTTCTTACATATTTTTACATCTGTATTTAAGCATACGTTGCAACATTGTTTAAATACACACAAACTCGGTTCTTGTTGTAAGGAACCATCGGTTAGAACCTTTTCCTGTCGAGTCTCCAAATCATAGAAAACAAAGAGAATATCAGAAGTTATTGGAGATCGGCTGTCTGGCTGCATATAACACAAATGATTTGAAGGACAGTGTTTATTGCATATTTTGCAGAATATTTCTCCACAGTAATGCTCTCTTTCCTGCTTTACTGTTTTAAAACACTCAGGGCATTTTCTGATTTTACCGCAGCTGTTTGGCAAGTGTATTTTAAAACACTCCTCACCGTAAAAGTCTCGGTTGCAATCAGCACACCTCTTCTTTAATACATCTTTAGGGCAAGCCAGTGAACGCTGACACCCAGGACAGGTTCCTCCACATCTGTGTTCATTTTTAGTGTTAAAAGGTTGGTGGCACTCCTTACAGTAATAACCACAACAGAAGGCCGCTGTAAGTGAGGTCATAGTGTTGTAATGACCCTTGTGGTAGAACAAGTTTAGAGAGGGGGCATCGTTTTCACCAGTAAAAACAACGTCTCTACCTTTTGAACCATACTTATACACCACGATCTTATAATCTTTAAGGTGTTCCTGTAATTTCTTTAATTCAGGGATACCTGCTCCCTCAGAAGGAATGACGACGCCAGAATCTTTTAGCAACTCTGTAGCTCTTTGCCCCTGGATTTTTCCAATATCTCGTCTTATTTTGCGGTAGTCGCAGTCTTTCTGCTTGTGGGCTAAGGCTACCACGAATGCGCGAGGAAGACAGAGATTGTCCTTATTCTTAATAGTAACTATCCCTTTTCTCTGTCCACACTCCTCCTCGAAATTGTTGTAGTTGCGACCTCTAGGTGTGCCTCTACCTACAGGCATCTTGACCGTAGTAACACTCAGACAAAACGTCTCTGTGTTAAGGCCAGTGGAGTTGGATTGGTAAATCGATGAGATTTTAGACCAAACATCGTCATAGGTCAATTCAGTTGCGGGTTTAAACGCTATCCAACCCTCACCTCTAGCAAAATCTTTGGAACAAAATGTAAACCCTACTTGGTCAGAGGGGTCTACATCTTCTACCCCTTTTGCTATAATATCCTCGATAGCTTCTTTAATCCACCCAATGGGCTCTTCCTTTGGTGGTACGGGCTTAATTTTAAACTCTAGAGTTCGCCCCTGAAGGTTAAATTTACGAATTTTCTTAAAGGCATCCTTTACGATAATGTATTTCTCCATTATCAAAATATATTTTTAAAAACTTTTAAAACTCAAAAAATTTCGAAAAAATCAAAAAAATTTTTTAAAAAATTCAAAAACTCAAACAAAAATTTGTAGACTTACGGTAAAGTTGATAAAGCAGTAAAAACTAAAAAAAATTTCGAAAAAATCAAAAAACAAATTTTTAAAACTCAAAAAACGAAATTTTCAAAAATTAAAAATTACAAGTCCAGTTGAACTTTGGTCCGTATATTTGATCTGTATTTACGAAAAAATTATTAAACCAATGTACCTAGGTAGAAAAATGTCACAGCCCCCACATGGAATTGACAAAACACGTGACCAAGACGTACAGGAAAGAAGCCATATATCCGAGAATAGTCAAACACGAGACCATGATATATCAGACAAGCAATCTCAGTGTAAAAGAAGACATAAGGTTCAAGACATACAGTCAAAGAAAAATCGTACTGATTTCTCCACAAGTGACACAAAGGGCGTGGTAAACAAACAGCTACTGGATGAAATATGGACCCACTATAACGAACATGACGACCCAAACTTTCTTGTAGAAGGACTTAAAATTTTATCAAAAAACAATGCCTTAAATGGAAAAGAAGCAGACTTAATTGTAGACGAATTGCGGTATCTAGAGATTATTTACTAATTAAATACTTTACTATAAAAATCTAAGTTGATCTCAATAAACCAACTATCAATAATAAATATATTGTTTTATTTTTAGTAAATAAAAATGAATTTCCCTCTTTTATTATCTACATAATCCCAAAGACTCATTATCTTTATCTAAAAACAGCGATGACGTAATTTCCTATTCTTGATAATTTCGCGCAAGATTTTACCGAAATGTCTCTGAAAAGGAACAACGCCCTAAATTTTATCATTTTATGAAAAAATTATAATCGCTTTTCGAAAAATTGATTTTGTGATGTTCTAATAATTAATTTTGAAATTAAATACTATTATTATTATAAATAAACTAGCTTGTAAATTTTTATCACAGCATGGTAACCTCAACTCGAAAATATAGATAATTTACAACAGGGATTTCGTAAAATGACTAATTGTAGTGTTTTATACACATAAATCAGCTGTTTTCATATAAATTTGAAAATAAACACCTCCGATTTTTCTACAAACAGAATTTTCTTACACCCTTTTTCCTTATCAGAGAATACCACGTGACCGTTTCGAAACCCTATAAAAGAGAGCAGCAGCAGTTTCTGGTTCATTTCTGCTGCTGCTGCTGCTGCTATCAGTCGCAGGAAATTTGTGCGCGTTTTTGGGTTTTTAAAATTTTGAATTTTTTTCGAAATTTTTGAGTTTATTTAATTTTAATAGTAAAAACTGTTTGATTTTTACATAGTTTCCTGCATTTTCGTTATTTTCCGAAAACCATTGGTCTGTAAGTTTTAATTTTTGAAAATTTCGTTTTTTGAGTTCTAAAAATTTGTTTTTTGATTTTTTCGAAATTTTTTTTAGTTTTTACTGCTTTATCAACTTTACCGTAAGTCTACAAATTTTTGTTTGAGTTTTTGAATTTTTAAAAAAAATTTTTTGATTTTTTCGAAATTTTTTGAGTTTTAAAAGTTTTTAAAAATATATTTTGATAATGGAGAAATACATTATCGTAAAGGATGCCTTTAAGAAAATTCGTAAATTTAACCTTCAGGGGCGAACTCTAGAGTTTAAAATTAAGCCCGTACCACCAAAGGAAGAGCCCATTGGGTGGATTAAAGAAGCTATCGAGGATATTATAGCAAAAGGGGTAGAAGATGTAGACCCCTCTGACCAAGTGGGGTTTACATTTTGTTCCAAAGATTTTGCTAGAGGTGAGGGTTGGATAGCGTTTAAACCCGCAACTGAAGTGACCTATGACGATGTTTGGTCTAAAATCTCATCGATTTACCAATCCAACTCCACTGGCCTTAACACAGAGACGTTTTGTCTGAGTGTTACTACGGTCAAGATGCCTGTAGGTAGAGGCACACCTAGAGGTCGCAACTACAACAATTTCGAGGAGGAGTGTGGACAGAGAAAAGGGATAGTTACTATTAAGAATAAGGACAATCTCTGTCTTCCTCGCGCACTCGTGGTAGCCTTAGCCCACAAGCAGAAAGACTGCGACTACCGCAAAATCAGACGAGATATTGGAAAAATCCAGGGGCAAAGAGCTACAGAGTTGCTAAAAGATTCTGGCGTCGTCATTCCTTCTGAGGGAGCAGGTATCCCTGAATTAAAGAAATTACAGGAACACCTTAAAGATTATAAGATCGTGGTGTATAAGTATGGTTCAAAAGGTAGAGACGTTGTTTTTACTGGTGAAAACGATGCCCCATCTCTAAACTTGTTCTACCACAAGGGTCATTACAACACTATAACCTCACTTACAGCGGCCTTCTGTTGTGGTTATTACTGTGAGGAGTGCCACCAACCTTTTAACACTAAAAATGAACACAGATGTGGAGGAACCTGTCCTTGGTGTCAGCGTTCACCGGCTTGCCCTAAAGATGTATTAAAGAAGAGGTGTGCTGATTGCAACCGAGACTTTTATGGTGAGGAGTGTTTTAAAATACACTTGCCAAACAGCTGCGGTAAAATCAGAAAATGCCCTGAGTGTTTTAAAACAGTAAAGCAGGAAAGAGAGCATTACTGTGGAGAAATATTCTGCAAAATATGCAATAAACACTGTCCTTCAAATCATTTGTGTTATATGCAGCCAGACAGCCGATCTCCAATAACTTCTGATATTCTCTTTGTTTTCTATGATTTGGAGACTCGACAGGAAAAGGTTCTAACCGATGGTTCCTTACAACAAGAACCGAGTTTGTGTGTATTTAAACAATGTTGCAACGTATGCTTAAATACAGATGTAAAAATATGTAAGAAGTGCGGGGTACGTCTGCACGTTTTACAAACACAACCCATCACCCGTTTCGTGGAGTTCATTTTGAATCAACGAAAAATATTTAAAAAAGTGATTGTTATTGCCCACAACGGAGGGGGTTTTGACCACCAATTTATTTTAAATCATATTCTGATAAAGACGGATTTAAAATCTGAATTAATCATGCGTGGCACCAGATTAGTTTTAATGAGTGTGGGAAATGTAAAATTTTTAGATTCTCTAAACTATTTCCCGATGGCTCTAAGTAAACTCCCAAAAGCTTTTGGTCTAAATGAGTTAAAGAAAGGTTATTTTCCTCACCTATTTAACCGTACAAAAAACGAGAATTATGTAGGTCCGTTGCCTGCTATGACTTTTTACGATCCTGATAACTTTAAAGACGAAGATAGAGAACAGTTAATTTGTTGGTATAATCAGAAAATTGCCGAAAATTATGTTTTCGATTTTCAGAAAGAGATAATTGAATACTGTATCTCCGATGTACAAATTCTAGCTGGAGCCTGTCTTAAATTCAGAGAGCTAATGATGAAAGAAGGTAATGTCTGTCCTTTCACAGAGGCAAGCACTCTTCCTTCGGCATGTAACAAAATCTACAGGCGTAACTTTCTGGAACCCGATACTATAGGTATTATTCCTAAAAACGGTTACAGATGGAGAGATAATCAGTCTAAAATAGCCATACAATGGCTGTTGTGGGAAGAACATCAAAGAAATATAACAATACAACACGCCGCTAGAGGATCGGAAGCTATTGTTGCGGGTGTAAAAGTTGATGGGCTATACGACAAAACCGTGTTTGAATTCCAAGGTTGCGTATACCATGGGTGTCTTAAATGTTTTACCATTAATAGACATCAACCTCTTCATAACGACCCAACAGACTATCTGGAAAATAGGTATGAAAGAACTACAGCGAAGATAGAAAGACTGAGAAATTTAGGATACGAGGTAGTGGAAATGTGGGAATGTGATTTTCGGAAACAGATTAATAACGATATTCAAAAGTACACAGAGAACCACCCGCTCCTTAATTACATTCCGGTAAACCCGAGAGACGCGTTTATGGGTGGACGAACGGAAAATATAATAGAATATCACAAGTGTAAAAAGGGTGAAAAAATGAAATATGTGGATTTTACATCCCTGTATCCATACGTAAATAAGTATGCAGAGTATCCTGAAGGACACCCGAAAATCTACGTGGGAAATGAACGTAAATTTGAAGGAATATTCGGATTTGTGAAATGTAAAATCCTACCACCTACCAATCTCTTTCACCCTGTTCTACCAGCTCGTATAAACAACAAGTTAATGTTTACGCTCTGCAGAAGCTGTGTCCAAGAAAGCAACACCACAGACTGCGCACATTCGGTTGATGAGCGTGCTCTAGTTGGGACTTGGGTAAGTCTTGAAGTTGAAAAAGCTCTTGAAATGGGGTATGAAATTCTAGAAATTTATGAAATTTGGGATTATGAAAAGAAGGCTAAATACAACCCCGTCACGAAATCTGGGGGGCTGTTTAATGGTTATATCAGTAAATTTTTAGGAATTAAACAAGAGGCAAGTGGTTGGCCTCCCGGTTGCGGTACGGAACAGAAGAAACAACAATATATAAGTGACTACTTTGAAAGAGAATGTGTCACGCTAAACCCTCTATCTATCGAAAAGAACCCCGGTAAAAGGCTGTTGGGAAAAAACGTTATCACAAGTTTTTGGGGATATTTTGGAATGAAAGAAAACAAACCCAGGACTTCTATAGTAAACCAACCTTACGAATTATACTCTATGTTAACCAACTTCTCAATAATCGTAAACTCAATACTTTCGGTAAACGATGAAACGTTGATAGTTAACTGGGAATTCAAAGAAGAGGAATATGACCCCTTATCCACTGTCTCAGTACCTGTAGCAGCATTTACAACGACACATGCAAGACTAAAATTATACAACGACCTTTTGCAACCCTTAGGAGAAAGGGTTAAATATCTCGATACAGACAGTTGTATTTACACCCTTAAAGAAGGAGAATATGACCCCCCTTTAGGTGATTTCTTAGGAGAATTAACCGATGAACTTGATGGCGGGTATATTACAGAGTTCGTTTCTGAAAGTCCTAAAAATTACGCTTATAATTCTGTTATTAATGATAAAGAAAACATAGTATGTAAAGTGAAGGGTATTTCGCTTAATTACGCTACAAGCCAAATATTAAATTTTAATAAAATAAAAGAAATGGTTCTTGAAAAATCTGAACCCAAATACGTTGTTGGTAAACAGATAAGACGTACACAAGCCCATGAAGTACTCACTGTTAATGTTAAGAAAATTTATAGACCAAATTCCACTAAACGAAAATTTTTGGGAGATTATACATCTGAACCTTTTGGATATAAAAAGTTAAGAACTGTCTAATTATCTAGGTATATACTTATTACTTTTATTAATTTACTATAAAAAACAAAAAATATCTTATAAGATCAATAAAAGATACCCTATATGGTCAATAAAAGATACCGATAAAGGTCACCAAAAGATACCTGACGGGTCACCAAAAGA
Source organism: Altica lythri (assembly GCA_964028335.1). Classification (NCBI taxonomy): domain Eukaryota; kingdom Metazoa; phylum Arthropoda; class Insecta; order Coleoptera; family Chrysomelidae; genus Altica; species Altica lythri. The sequence continues at coordinate 26,473,909 of OZ034806.1, read as the reverse complement.
TATCTTATAAGATCAACCAAAAATACTAAAAAGTTCACAAAAAATATCTTATAAGATCAATAAAAGATACCCTATATGGTCAATAAAAGATACCAATAAAGGTCACCAAAAGATACCTGACGGGTCACCAAAACATATCTTATAAGGTTGATGTCTAATGTTTTTGAGGTAGCCAATGATAGTTGGAGCCTTAAAGTGGTTTTATATGGCTATTGGCGAAGCTTTCCACTAAAAAAGCTAACGCACCACGGTACTACCTCCTAGGTGGTGTGGAAATGTACCGACAAACTCTAAATACCCTACTTAGAACTACTATATACAACTAAAATAATAAAAGTTAAACTTTTTTACCTGTACAGTCTTCTTAATAATTTTCAGATTTTATAAAAATATTTTGTTGCTTCTGTATGATACTTTTTCATGTAACTAGTGATAAGAATAGATAATTTTGCACACGCCGTTTTTGCGGTTTTTTGTTTATCAAATTTCCTGTTTTTTTATTTTATTTCCAGCGATCGACTTGAGTGGATGTGTGTTGTGAATTTTTTAATGCAAGTGTTGTGTGTTTCCAAAATCTTTTGTGGTATGTAGGTAATTCTGTTTTTATTTAAACTTTTTAAAATATTTATTGTTTGATCTCCCTCTCTTTACGGGTACAATTCTAAGTTTTTCTTAAATTGTTGTTATAAAATTTTAGTAATTTTAATATGTGCCTAAATCTTAGTTTTTCTTATAATTTATTTAATATTTTTTAGTTTTATCATTATTTTGTTCCGTTATTCTTTTGTGTTTCTAATAATTTTTACTGATTACTCCTTGATTCTTTTTTGAAAATTCTTTGTTTTTCTTTTAATTATTTTTATGAATTCCTTAACATTTTTATTCGTTATTATTCTACGTTTTATAATTGTTTTTAAGGTTTTTAATTTGAGTTTATTTAATTTTTTATACAGTTATGATTTTTTAATAATTTTTACTGTTCACTTTTTGATTCTTTTTTGAAAATTCTTTGTTTTTCTTTAATAGTTTTTATGAATTGAATCTTGTTGTGTTTCTTAATATTTTTTGAAATTCTTCGAATTTGTCCTTGAAAGTCAGAAAATTTACGGGCGCCAGTTTTCCCGTGACATAAAATATATAAACTAGGTTTCCACAAAAAAAATGCCCTCGCGATAAAGAAGAATTTCCAATTGATATTTTGATTCCTATTGATATGAATGAAAATTTAATTTATTGTTTGATGTCCCTTTTGTTAGTCGACTTTTTTCCTGCACTGATACGCGCCAGGTACCTTTACGAAGGGAGAAGTACTATAAACTTAGGGTTTCGGTAAGACGAATCTACAAAGTTTGCAGTAACCTATTAAGTTAAGTACGTATAGCGTTTTCAGTATGTTCTTATGAGCATGATATCAGGAAATTGTTGCCTATTAAAGAACCGCTGCTTTTTGACCTTCCCTATTCTTCCTGCTTACCTATCCTCTCCAGGCAAAGGTTGCTCACACCTCCACGTGGTCTTTGCTGGATAATTAACTAAGATGAGCAAATATCCTACTCCTATTACCAAATATTAAGAAATCCAACCAAACCTGGTGAGTCATTATTACAATTCGAGGGTTATAAAGTTAACGCCTGTCTGAAGTTGGTACATAATAAGGTAATCATAATTTTTTTTTACAATTTTTATATATTATTTAAATAATCTGTTACATAAATCTCGTAAAACTGATATTGTTCTTTACATGTCACGTGACCTAATTACGTTAAAATTTATTATTACAAAAGCAAAATGATTTTATATAAAAAATCTTATCGCCAGTTGCGGTTTAAGTTTTTCGACTCTATTGACTGGTGATATACCGTACAAACTTTGAAACTATACCTTCTGAATTGATTACAATATAATTCTTAACGTTTACTGAACGATTTGCTGTAATAAACTTTTTGTTATTATTTGTGAAGGGTACAAGGAGTATAGTGTCTTAAGGTAATTTTTTAAAATATTATTATGTCATTCAGCCTGAAGTTGGCACCACTGTTAACAAGATGGCCGGTCTATACGAGACCAAGCTTAAGATACGACTTTAATGCCCTTTTGACATTCGAAAATTATTGACAGCTGACTGCTAGCACCCCCTATAAATTTAAAAATTCAAAATTTGGCGCTCTTTAGCCAAGTTCCGAACCATTTAGTACAGATTTCAATGCAGATTCCTAACTTACCGACCGACCTGAAGTTGGCGGGTACAGTCTGGCTGGGCTGGCTGTGTCGGTCCAAACCGTCCCTATACCTACTAATATCGTTCTCGTAAAGATGCTAAAACTTGTTGAGGACCGGCGTGCAATAGACGGATATGTTCGTATTGTACTATTAATTTTGATAGAATATGTTTGCTGGACAGTATTATCGGGAATTTTTTATTAAAATTAAAATTTGATTTGGTTAATCTTCCACCAACTCTGAGAACACCTGCGCTGTCTACGAATGGGTTTAATTGTAACAGGTTACTCTTTTTGTTTACTGTTTTGGTTTGGTGTAGATCGGATATTTCAGTAAAAAAAGATTCAGTTTGAGAAATTTTAATTAGTGTATTTAACGAATTTTCTAATTCTTTACAAGTTAAAGGACCGTACTCTTTATGTTCCGTCATTTTGAATGCGTTGTTTCGGAATCTCAATATGTATGCTACTACACGTTGTAGTTTAGTCAATTTCGAATATTTATTAAATAAATTTAAACTGTCGATTGCTACTAAAGCCGTTGACGGTTTGACTTGCAATTCCATCTTGATTTTTTGCGAACAATTTAGGTTTACGTCATTTGTGATATCAATAGGACAATTATCTTCTGATAATTGTAACCACTCAGGACCTGACCACCATAATTGTGAATTTTCTAAAATGTTAGGATATACACCTCTGGATATGATATCCGCGGGATTCGACGAAGTATTAATATATCTCCAATCGGCTTTATCAGTCAAAGTCTGAATTTCAGTTACCCGGTTGGCAACGAATACCTTCCATACACTTGGTATAGACTTTATCCAGTGGAGTGTTATCGTAGAATCACTCCACAAAAATGTTTCACTGATTAATAATCGTAATGACAATTTAACTTTATTTACAAGTCTTGCGAGAAGAAGAGCTGCGCATAACTCTAATCGCGGTATTGTAACGAGGTTTAATGGAGCTACTTTCGATTTTGCGCAGAGTAAACTGATTTGGCTATTTCCAGTATTATTTGTAGAACGCAAGTATACGCAAGCACCATAAGAAGTTTTGGATGCGTCGGCAAACCCATGTAACTGTATTAGCACTATGTTGTCGCATAACACATGACGAGGAACTTGAATGGTTTGTAGACGATGCAATTGATCATTATCCCAATCAATTTTTTTTGCCATAATTTCTGGAGTAATATTTTTGCGATTATAATTACTGGACCAAGTAGTCCTAAAGGGTCATATATCTGAGCTATCACTGACAGCATTGTGCGCTTGTTAATTAACCTTGTATTATTAAATTCCCGTATTGTGTAACTTAAAGTATCCGAATTAGAATGCCATAGTAATCCCAAAGTATGTGTTTTGTTTTCTTTGTCAATATTTAATATAACATTTGATTGTGAATTGTAAATATTTTCCAATAAGTTGTTACTATTCGAAATCCACTTATTCAATGAAAATTGACCTGACTTTAATATTAAACTTATTTCGTGATATAAATTTTGTAATTCTTCCAAGTTATCTGAACCTGTTAAAAGGTCGTCGACATAAAAATCATTTAGAATTATTTTGCTTGCATCAGTGATGTTGCAAAGAGACTCCGAATTCTGCTTTCGTTTTCCCTTAAAAAAATAGAAAGTAATTGGTTAACTTATTATTAAAGTGATTTAGTAATATAAAGGTAAGTTTATTTATTTATTACAACAAACTTAACGTGAATAATTTGAGATTTATTAACTTCAAAATCTCTTAGTTGGAGTTAACTGATTTTCATTTTTAATTTACATGTCGATTTTGGAGTTAGCAGTTTTCCATAGATAATTTTGTTGATTAAAACAGGTTTATTATTTTGCAACAAAAAATATTTTGAGTGGATAATATTGTTAAATTATAAGTCAGTTTTATATAATTTTTTCTTTAACATTTGTAATTATGATTAAGCAAATTTTCTTTTATTTATAGCTCTTATGATCCACAGAGCAACAATATTAAAATGTCATCTCGTTCTAAAAAACTTGTAACCTTGGCAAGGGAACATGAAATAACAAATAATAATAAAACATTAACATGTCCACAAAAAACAGATAAAATTTAATCCGTCAGCTAGAAAATGATCCTAATTTTATAAATAAGTTACCTATACTACTCATAGATCACCAAAATGTATCTACTCAACCTGACCAAAATGATTTTATTTTTATTGAACCCCAATTAAATAATAAAGTTACAGTTGACAACAATATAAATACTAATTCAAATGATTTTACAAAACTATCTTGCCCTGATGCCTCGTCTTCACTCCAAAATTTTGAATTCTCCACTTTAAGTAATTACAATAACGAAAGTGTTATTGGATATGAAATAGAAACACAAGATACTACTGCAACATGTAGCTTAAAAAACGATTTTGATCCTATAAATGAACTGAATTACAATAACAAAAGTGTTATTGAAAATGAAATAGAAACACAAAATACTACTGTCACATGTAGCACAGAAAATGATTTTGATACAATAATGTAACGATTACATCGTTATTTGTTTGGCCTGGCCTATTAATATTTTATTTCATTAATTTCTCGTTTATTTTGCTATGATATTTTGGCCTGGCCTACGTCGGTTTGAGTTTTTCGACGATTCTGTGGAGTCGACGCAGACTAGATTTCTGTATAAGCGGGGTACCGTTGTTCACTCGTAAAGAGAGTCGGTATTTTTAATTTCTTTACAATTTTGTGCTTCATAGCCAGCAGTTCAATTCTTATTTCTTCTCCCTTCATTTGGTGAGTAAAAGTTAAATTGTTTAAAAATTTTATTAATAGTCAAAAACTTGGTGAATATATTTTATTGATTATAATAATTATATCTTTTAAATTATTTCGATTACAATCATTGTTTAAATCAGTTTTTATTGTGTTAAAAATATGTAAACAGATAAAGTGATTAACTTTTTTCTATTCTCGAACTTGGAGAAACTTTGGATGATTGTAATCGAAAATAAGGTTTAATGAGATGGAATTTTGACGGTGTGAATTTTTATTCATAGGGCCATTGCCAAATTTTTGAAGGGTCCCAGGATAGGACTGTTATAAAAAGCAATTTTTTTGGAGAGAAGCTTTGTAAGCCGGTTTTTCCCGCTCATTCATTTTAAGAAAACATCTTGCCATCAACATCTGTAGATCATTCATTTTATGAAAACATCCTGCCATCAACATCTGTAGATCATTCAAGTTTTAGAAAACATCTTGCCAACCACATCTGCAGAACAATTAAATTTAAGAAGACATCTTACCAACCGCATCTTTATTCTGGCTTTCAGACGTCTTCCGAAGTTGGATACAAAAAGATAAGAAATTAGTTAATCTCTAATAAATCTTTATTAACTTTAAATACTAATTTTTGGCAATAAACAATTCACACTGATTTAACATCTTTTATTTGCTAGTCTGTAATTTGGCGCCCTTATATATTTGTTTGGGGGGAGTTAAAGAAAACCAGAAGGAAGCCACGAATCCTGGAGCTAGCTAAGGGTAGTAATCACATTACAAACTGGCGCCCAACGTAGTTGAAGCAATTTCTTTGAGATTTTTCTTTATCTTTAGATTTATCTATATCTTTTTCTCAAAGGGATTGTTTTGGCTACAACAGGCGACAGTTAAGGGTACGTTTAACGTTACAAATTGGCGCCCAACTAAAGTATTCTGGTTTTTTGAAACTTTTCCTAATCATTCACTTTAAATTAATTTTATATTTTCCATCAATTTAATTACAGACATGCAAATATTTTATTAATATTTTTCTAACAAATAACACTTTTTATCTTACTTGTTTTGTCGGAATTCATTATCGATAGATTCAAGGCTAACCGCTATTGTTGAGTATACTTCGAGTTTAAATTTTTATTTACCGAGTTTATTTTTCGACGAATATTACAGGTTTAATTTTTTCTTTTTTCCTTACTACAATGTTGCCTTCTCATTTAAAAACAAAAGAATTAGATTATGAATTAAAAATCAGGGGTGTCGAGATCCCTCCTACTGTGGAGGCTAAACGGAAACTTCTTTCCGGGTTGTTAGCTCAAGAAAATGCAAATAGGAGTTTCAGTGAAATTGTAAATACTTTTCCCTTCGATGAAGATATTCTCGGTATTAAAGATTCTATTAGTTTTTTTAAAACCTGATATTGACTCGTTTACTGGCGACAAATCTGCTCCTGTTTTTAAGCGTATTAATTCTAGACTTATCCACATTTCGGGTAGAATCAACAGAGTTGTTTGCACTGAGGATGATCATTTTGCAATTTTACGTGCCTTAAAAAATGAATTAACTTTATTTGAAGCGGATGTTCATGAAAAGTCCAACACTTCCACTCCAACGATGCTGGACTCTCCTGTTGGTATTTCTTCGCCGGCTTTTTTCCACAAGAACTTAGATGTTCATAAATGGAACATTTATTTTTCTGGTAATAATTCTGTTCACGATTTTTTGGAAAAGGTTGACATGTTACGAGTTTCTCGGGGAATTTCTGACAGTGATCTACTTTTACGTAGTTGTGATTTATTTAAGGATGAAGGTTTAACCTGGTTTATGAATAATCGTCATAAATTTTCCTCTTGGTCTGATCTGGTTGATAAACTTAAATTTGACTTTATTCCCTCAAATTTTCAATTTGATTTGGAAAATGTTATTAATAATAAATTACAAACTAGAGGTGAAAGCGTAGCTAATTTCATCGCGTCGATGGAGGGCCTCTTCAAACGTATGGATCTTTGTCCGGACGAGCAAACTAGGGTATCTAAGATTAGACGTAATCTTCTTCCTACTTTCGTAAATCAACTTGCCCTTCAGTCTCCTTCAACTATCGATGAATTAAATATTCTGTGTAAAAAGATTGAGGAATCTCAAAATTGGTGCGATAGAGCCCAGAATGTCTCTTCCTTTAATTCTTCAAAAAATTGCAATTACAATTCTGGGGAACCGAATTTATCGGTACTTTCGAATTCTAGACCGATTAGATGCTGGAATTGCGATAAGTTTGGTCACGTTTATAATCGGTGTAGAGCTCGCAAAGAGGTTCCGTTCTGCTTTGGTTGTGGGAAAAAGAACACGATTAAGTTGAATTGCTCGTGGTGTCGTTCCAAGGTTTCAAAAAACGAATTTCAGACCGGAGACAGAGATCTGGCTACTCGTCCCGGTCATTCTTTAGCAATTCTACCAGACAATTCTACAAACCCATCAAGAACAAACGTCCGAGAACATCGATCAAGCCAGTAACCTCCTTATCTGAGTGGAAAGAATATCTGATTTTTGTAAAACACTTTTTATCTTCTCTGCGAACTTTTCCTAAAAATAGTAATGCAATCTCGCGCTTGGAAACCAGCCCTTTATTTGTTAAAAAACAGAATGATAACAGGTTGTATTTAAATATATTGGTAGAAAAAATTAACATGCTTGCTCTTCTGGACAGTGGTTCAAACGCGTGTATTCTTGGTAATCAAGGTTTTCAGATGATTTCTCACTTAAATCTTCCTATTATCTACGATAATTCAATTCGTGTCACTACGGCAGATGGTAACCCTCAGCAAAGCATTGGCTTTGTTTATCTCTCTTTATCTTTATCTGGGGTTACTCATTCCTTAAAGGTTTTAATAATTCCTTCGATTGCTCATTCTCTCATCTTAGGAATGGATTTTCTGAACTTATTTAAGATTGATATAAACTTTGAATCCTTATCTTATTCAATACTTTCCTCGTTGTGTGTTATTAATTCTATTCAACCTGTGTCTTCTCTTTCTGTGGTTCAGTTAAGCAAATTAGATAAAGTAAAATCCTTATTTAAAGACCTGGCCCCTGTTGACAGAATTGGTAGAACTTCTCTAATAACCCACGATATTGACACAGGTGATGCCAAACCTATTTGTCAAAGGCAATTCCCTCTATCCCCCTCAATGTTAGGTCATTTGAAAAAAGAAATTGAAGAGTTGTCATGTTTAGGTGTTATAAGGCCTTCCAATTCGCCTTGGTCTTCCCCTTGTTTTTTAGTTCCGAAAAAGGGTGATAATGGTTACCGAAAAGTTTTGGATAGTAGGAAGCTAAATTCTGTCACAGTTTCAGACTCATATCCTATGCATCAGATTGACTCAATTCTAAATAAGTTACGAGATGCTAGATTTCTTTCCTCTATTGATTTAAAAAAAGCTTTTCTGCAAATTCCCTTAACAGAGACTTCTATTCCAAAAACTGCGTTCTCTATTTATGGCTTAGGCAGTTTTGAATACACGACTATGTGTTTTGGTTTAAAAAATGCCCCTAAAACTATGGCAAGATTAATGGATAGAGTCTTAGATCCGTCTATCATTCCCTATTGCTTTTGTTATTTGGATGACATCATTATTGCGACCCCAACTTTCGAACTTCATTTAGAGGTATTAGAAAAATTGTTTTTTAGATTGAAAGAAGCAAACTTGACCATAAATATGGATAAGTGTGAGTTCTGTAAGGATTCTCTGAAATATTTGGGCTTTCGTGTTGATCAGTGTGGTTTGCGTACAGATCCCGACAAGGTTACGGCAATTTTAAATTACCCTATTCCTAAAAACACCACTGAAATTCAGAGACTTATTGGTCTAATTGGTTGGTACAGAAGATTTCTCCCAAACTTTTCTTCGGTTTGTTCGCCTATTACCGATCTCCTTAAGGGTCGGAAAAAAGGACAACCTATAAATTGGAACCCCAACACTGACAAGGCATTTTCGAAAATCAAGCAACTCCTTACTTCTAGCCCAATTTTATCCAGTCCCAATTATTCAATTCCCTTCATTATTCAAACAGATGCAAGTGATACCGGTTTGGGTGCCATTCTTTACCAAGAGTGTGATGGTGTTGATCACCCTATTGCTTATGCTAGTCGTAGCCTTTCTAGTGCAGAGAGGAAACTTTCCACGACGGAAAAAGAACTATTAGGGACGATTTTTGGAATCGAAAAATTCAGAGGTTATGTAGAAGGAACCGTTTTCACCTTAGAAACTGATCATTCATCTCTTCAATATCTGTACAAATTGTCGAATCCTTCGGGTCGTTTAGCCCGTTTAGCTTTACGATTGTCTCAATTTGACTTTATCATTAAGCACAGAAAAGGTTCTACCATGGTAGTGAGCGATGCGCTTTCTCGTGTTTATAATCCCGATATCGCTAGTCTAGACATTGCCGATTTAAAACCGGACAAGTGGTACTTTTCCTTAATCGAGAAAATTCAGACGTCTCCTGACAAATTTCCGTCATTTCGTGTCGATAACAATATTATTTATAAACATTTATTCTCAAAGAATCCTATCGAGAGTAATCTTTCCGATTGGAAAATTCTGGTTCCTACCGGTAATAGGGCTAGCCTCCTTAAATATTTTCATGATAGCGAAGCTGGTTGTCATTTTGGCATTTCTAAAACCTTCTCTCGTATTTCGGAACTGTATTACTGGCCTAAAATGAGGAAGGATATTTATCGTTACATTCGCAGATGTGCGATTTGCTCTTCGTGTAAAAGCTCTAATCTTCCGAAGGCTGGTTTGATGGGTAATTATAAAAATATTAATTTTCCTTTTCAATGGATTTCAGCTGATATCATTGGTTGTTACCCTAGATCCAAACTAGGCAACAGATATGCCTTGGTTGTTACGGATTGGTTTTCCAAATTCTGTCTAGTTCACCCTATGCCCAAGGCAACGACGAATAACATATTAAAGTTCTTAGAAAATCAAGTTTTCTTAATATTCGGTGTTCCTCAGGTTTTATCCGTTGACAACGGTAGTCAATTTACTAGTCGTGAATTCAAATGTCTTATGGAAAAATATAAAGTCCATGTTCGTTACAACCCCGTTTATCATCCTCAAGCGAACCACACTGAGAGAACCAACAAGAGTATCACTACAGCAATTCGTTGTTACATTCACGAAGCACATGACTCCTGGGATTCAAAAATACATCACGTTGCTCAAGCAATTAGGACTGCTCAACATGAAGTTACCGGTTATTCCCCTTCCTTCCTAAATTTTGCTAGAAATGTTCCTCTTTCTGGTGATTATTATGGAAAAATTTCTGATAATGCAAATAACTTAGCTTCTATTTCCGATAAAAGTAGTCTTTTAATTGACATTCAATCATTACCAAAGTTATTTGTTGAAGTTCGCAAAAAATTAAAACTTGCCTATGATAGGAACTCGCATTATTACAATCTTCGTAAAAGAGATATTGAATATCATGTAGGAGATAAACTGTGGAAAAGAAATCATGTCCTGTCTTCTAAGATTGATAAATTTTCGGCTAAATTCGCTCCTAAATACGTACCTTGTATTGTGAACAGAGTTATTTCCAAACTGGTTTATAACGTTAAGGATACTAGAGGCAATGATTTAGGGAATTATCATGTATCTGATTTAAAAAAAGATTTTTCTGATTTTGATCAGAACTTGTCTGACAGTGAGGGCTCTGACAGTGAAAATGATGATAATATTTGACGAAATCACTTTTGTTCTGATCACTGGAGTCACTTCACTGAAGGCAGTAGTTTTTTTGTTTTAACTTTTCAATTTCTATTTCTTAGCTTTTTATTTCGAAAACTTTTTCAAAATTCATTTCATCCTTTTAATTAACTTCAATTGTCATTTAATTTTTTTTTTAATTTAAAATTTTTTTTATAAGGGTTGGTGAGTTCAGGTCAGTACTGTACCTTGGGATAGCATTTATTTGCGAGTACAGGCTGTCGCTGTTCCGCTGTGCCGCACCACCACGTTAGAAAAATTTTGTATTTTTGAATTCTTAGTTTGTTCCTTTTTCAAAATTTTTTTTTATTAATTATTGCCTTTCAGTGTTCTTGGCGTTTGAGTAATTGTTTTCTATTTTGATTGATTTCGTCGATTTTACTTTTATTAACTGTCCTATTTTTAAGTTCACATTATTACCGTTGTTTGTTGTCATTTTTTTTTTAATGATAATTATTATCGTTTATCTTTTTCATTGTCTCCAGTTATTTCTTGTCTTTTTGCGATAGCAAGGACCTTTTATCTTTTATATGCCTCTTGTTTGCTTAGCGATAAGACTTGTCAACTTATTTTTGGATCCGAATATTAGTTGATTTATCTTTTAGTGTTTAGTCACATTTTCGTTCAACTGTTATTTGGTTTCAATTTATCTCGTTCATTGAATATTTCCTTGGCTTTTGGGCTTGTTTTTATTACTCAAGTTGAGTATTTATTTGTGTATTCAATGATTCTGTTGTCGACAGTCTTATCTTTGTTTTCGTTGCTATGATAAGTTATTTTACCTTTGGAGATAGACTTTTGCCTTGCAGTTCTCTGCTTTGTGAACATTAATTTCTTGTTTCTTTCGTTACATCTCGTTAGTGTTGTTTTTTTTTTAAACAACCTTAAATAGGACAGTTATTAATTATTTTTTTTTTCTTACCGATTTTGACTTTATGCTACTTAAATGTTAGCAATACCAATTTTGACTTTTTGGGTACCCTAGAGGTGCTGGTCAATGCGACCAAATTTTTTTAGAGTGGGGGGACTCTCTTACCGATTGTGACTTACCTTTTTGTTCTTTTTGTTATTGCCACTTTTTCAAAATTTTTTTATTTTTGTCTTAACCTCTTTGGCTTTAAATTCTCTCTCTCTTCTCGACTGGGCGTTGTCTACCAAATGGAGAAACATGTTCCCGGGGAAGCTTAACTTTCGGAACTCCCTTGGTCAAGTCCCTTTATTTTTTTATATATATATTTACCTTTTTTTCTTTTGTTTATTTTTATTTTTTCAATGGCTGACATGCCATCTAATTGCGATGCGAATAACCGATTGGTTATGCCGAGACCACCCGTCTTCGCTGAGCTCCTCGCATCCCCTGTCCAGCGTGGAGAAACTTCAGTGTTGACCGTTCCATTGGGTTGGCTGGTACCCCTTGTAAAAATCCAGTCACTTCGTCTTTTGACGGTTTAAACTACCTGGGTTTCTTCAAAACCCATGGTAATTTTACTTGCTTCACTGGGTCCCTTCAGGTCCCGGGCTTAGGCCCAAAACGTCCCTCCGTGCTTTTTTTCTTTGGCCTTAGGTTTTGGTGGGTGCTGAGGCTGCACGGGGAGTTGCTCTTAAGTGGGACTGCATTGGTTACGCTCTGCCAGTGGGAGGTGGATTGCTTGCCGACAGGGACCTGAGGGAAAACTGTTACTATGTGGGGGTTCACTACTGCTGGTAGAGTCAGATGGCCTTGCAGAGCGCCCCGTGGAAGTCCCAGCAGTATCATAATCTTTGTTACCGTAACTTGTCTTTTGTGATTTTTCCCGGCGGAAGTTCTGATGTGGGTGGGGACTGTGTTCGTCGTTTACTGGGTGAGAGGGCTTTGCATACTGTATGGTGTGAGGTCCAAGGGTGTGTAACCATGACGCGATTAACATCTTTCGCGAGGTCGCCCTTGGAAGTGTGCATTGATACCGCTCACTCGGTGGGCCTCGACCACGGTTCGCCGATACGGATGAACCGACGTCGTTTTAGTCTGGTGGTACTTTAACACACTGGGTGCTTGCTCCCGAGTTTTCTCAAAAATTTGTTTTCTTTCTTCTCTAGAGGTAAAGCGTAGTAAGGTTTCGTGCTTTTAAATTTTTTTTTTTCGAGAATGTTTTTTTTATTATTTAAGAAGTACACAAATACTTGTGGTTGCCTTTAATTATTAAGTATTGTTTATTTTTCTTTACCGATTCACCAGTTTTTGATTATTCACCTTTTTAATGTTTTTGGATTTTAATAGTTTAACTTTTGAATAAAAAAAAAAAAAAGAATCTCCAATTCTTTTTTTTTCCGTCAGGTTACCGTGGTGTAACGATTACATCGTTATTTGTTTGGCCTGGCCTATTAATATTTTATTTCATTAATTTCTCGTTTATTTTGCTACGATATTTTGGCCTGGCCTACGTCGGTTTGAGTTTTTCGACGATTCTGTGGAGTCGACGCAGACTAGATTTCTGTATAAGCGGGGTACCGTTGTTCACTCGTAAAGAGAGTCGGTATTTTTAATTTCTTTACAATTTTGTGCTTCATAGCCAGCAGTTCAATTCTTATTTCTTCTCCCTTCATTTGGTGAGTAAAAGTTAAATTGTTTAAAAATTTTATTAATAGTCAAAAACTTGGTGAATATATTTTATTGATTATAATAATTATATCTTTTAAATTATTTCGATTACAATCATTGTTTAAATCAGTTTTTATTGTGTTAAAAATATGTAAACAGATAAAGTGATTAACTTTTTTCTATTCTCGAACTTGGAGAAACTTTGGATGATTGTAATCGAAAATAAGGTTTAATGAGATGGAATTTGGACGGTGTGAATTTTTATTCATAGGGCCATTGCCAAATTTTTGAAGGGTCCCAGGATAGGACTGTTATAAAAAGCAATTTTTTTGGAGAGAAGCTTTGTAAGCCGGTTTTTCCCGCTCATTCATTTTAAGAAAACATCTTGCCATCAACATCTGTAGATCATTCATTTTATGAAAACATCCTGCCATCAACATCTGTAGATCATTCAAGTTTTAGAAAACATCTTGCCAACCACATCTGCAGAACAATTAAATTTAAGAAGACATCTTACCAACCGCATCTTTATTCTGGCTTTCAGACGTCTTCCGAAGTTGGATACAAAAAGATAAGAAATTAGTTAATCTCTAATAAATCTTTATTAACTTTAAATACTAATTTTTGGCAATAAACAATTCACACTGATTTAACATCTTTTATTTGCTAGTCTGTAATTTGGCGCCCTTATATATTTGTTTGGGGGGAGTTAAAGAAAACCAGAAGGAAGCCACGAACCCTGGAGCTAGCTAAGGGTAGTAATCACATTACAAACTGGCGCCCAACGTAGTTGAAGCAATTTCTTTGAGATTTTTCTTTATCTTTAGATTTATCTATATCTTTTTCTCAAAGGGATTGTTTTGGCTACAACAGGCGACAGTTAAGGGTACGTTTAACGTTACAATAAATGAACCAGGTAGTTCTGCTTAAAGACCAGAATCCAATTTCAGTGATACATCTAACCAAGGATTCCGTCTGGTGAACTATTCAGAAAATTCTGATTCTGACAATCAATCTGAAAACTTTGGGCCAGTAAAAAGAAAAAGAAGAAAAAGATGCCTAGTGGATAAATCTACTTGGGTTTATGAAGAAAACAGAAAGAAAAGAGAAACTGGTCAAAGATATTTTGGAAAAAAGAAAGATAATAACATTTGGAATAATAAAGTTCTAAAATCTCCTAGGACACTAAAGACAAGATGTAAATGTAAGGAACGGGGCAAAGAGTGTAAAATTAGATGTTCTTTGATTACAGAAGAAAATAGGCCAAATTACTTTAGTACCTTTTGGAAAATGACTTGGGGAGAGAAAAAAATTTATGTAGATGCTTTAGTACAAATAATACCTACTCAACGTCATAGAGACAGAAAAAATGAATCTGTAACAAGAAGACATTGTTCTGTAATATATAATTTAAGAAAAGATGAAAAGTTAATAAGAGTATGCAAAACAATGTTTTTAAACACATTGTGTATAGGAAAATGGTGTGTTTTAAACTGGAAGGAGACAAGACCAAAACAAAGTGTTCATAAAAGACAAAATGAAGAGGAAGTAAATAGTATCCCACCCACTGAAATTAAAAGAGCAAAGAAATTTAATTCTTTCGAATTAGAAAATAAAGAAATGAATGCATTTATCGATAACTTAACTACTATGGAATCACATTATTGTAGGGCATCGACAGACAAAAAGTATATCATACCTGATTGGTCAACTTAAAAGGCCCTTTACGATTTTTATGTAAACAATTGGTGCAAAGAACGTAATGTAAAAGCCCTATCGGTATGTTCTTTCAATACCGCGATGGATTTAAAAAATATGTCCTTATATCATCCAAAAAAGGATCAATGTCAGATCTGTTTTTCACATAAATTGGGGCAGTATTCAGAAGAAGCGCATGCTTTACACATTGAAAAGAAAAAAGAAGCCCGAAAAGAAAAAGGGAAGGATAAAGAAACAGAAAAATATGTATTTACCATGGACTTACAGGCGGTGCTGTTAGCACCACGTTCTAATGTGTCCAGTCTATACTATAGAACCAAACTGTGTGTTCACAATGTTTGTTTATTTAACTTAAAAACTCATCAGGGAACATGCTATTTGTGGAACGAATCAGAAGGGGGTCTCAATGCCGAAGAATTCGTTACAATTGTGGTTAAATTTCTATTGGACAAAGTAATACCAGCATTGCAAGAGGAAAATACGAATGAAAATAAAAAAGTTATACTTTACAGTGATGGATGCACTTACCAAAATAGAAATGCAACGATGAGTAATGCCTTATTAAATTTAGCAATTACAAATAAAGTAATAATTGAACAAAAGTTCTTGGAAGTTGGCCATACTCAAATGGAGGCCGACAGCATGCACGCATCCATTGAAAAACAGTTAAAGAATAAAATAATTAATGTTCCTGCCGAGTATATTCAAGTATGCAGAACAGCTAGAAAACATCCTGAGCCTTATAGTGTCCATTATCTAACCCATGACTTTTTCAAAAACTTCAAGGATGTGATGTTTTTTAAGTCAATAAGACCTGGAAAGATGAAAGGTGACCCCAAGGTATGTACAAATTAGTCGTTGTATATTTTTACTGTGATGAATTTTCTTTTTAGGTTACGGATTTGCGTGCTATTCAATACAATCCTGATGGAAGTATTTTTTTTAAATTAAGATTCGAGGATGATTGGTCCATATTGCCACAAAGAAAAGATAATAAAGTTACGACAAAACTTTGGAATGAACTGCCAGATTTGTATGCAACCCGACGTAAAATAAAAAAGAAAAAGTTCGAGGATTTACAAGAATTAAAAAAAGTAATCCCTTCCGATTATCACGAGTACTATGATAACATTCCATTTGAAAATTAATTACATTGGTTTTCTTTGTCAATTATTAGTTTTATGTATTCGCTTTTAGAAAAAACTGTTTTGTTTCATTAGTTTTAAAAGTTAGCTTGTTATGATTGTGGAGGATTAAAATAAAAAACTATCTAACTCCTAAAAAAATTGTTTTCTTTTTACGCAAAACAGCTAACTCCTGATTTTTGTTATAAAGGCCAAATATATAAAAAAATATGGTATAATTTTATTATAATACAAGTTTCCAATTGTAACATTATTATTATTTATATTTATGAAATCTCTAAATGTCGCTCTGGACATCCCAACCAGTTTTTATTGTCTCCTGTAAAATTTACATTTTTGGAGTTAGCTGGTTTACAGTTTAAGCCATCGATATGTTACTGTGTTTAATTCATATTGTTCGATCGGGTTGGTTGTATCTGAACGCCACCAAATTTTTTGTAACTTTTTGTCATCGGGGTGTATAAGAATTTGGCGATACATTTTAGTAATGTCACCTGCTAATACAAATTTATGTGTACGAAATCTAATTATGATCGAGAATAAATCTTGTTGAATTATGGGTCCTACCAACTGTAAATCATTCATTGAATACCCTGTATCCGTTTTGCAAGACGCGTCGAAGACAACTCGTAATTTGGTTGTGACACTTGACTCCTTCTTTACGAAATGATGCGGTATAAAGTAACCGTCGTTTTCATCAGATGGGTTTTGCAATTTTGACATGTGATTTAATTCAATGTATTCATTCATGAACTGAGCATATTGTTGTTTCAAGTTAGCGTCACTTTTCAATTTATTTTCCATAGAATATAAACGTTTCAAGGCAATATTCTTTGATTCGCCTAACAGATTACTAGGAAGTTTTAAGGGTAATCTAACAATAAAACGTCCGTGTTTCTCACGTTGTGTTGTTGTTTTGAATAAAGTTTCGATTTCCCTGTCATCAGATGAAATTGGCGCATTTTCATACTCTTCAATTTGCCAAAACTTTTTTAATTGATTGTCAATTTCCGAATTGGAGATAAAATTGCAATGAGTAAAATAATTTGAAATAGTTTGTGGGATTTCGCCTGAGATAATCCACCCAAATACTGTTTTTTGTAGAACTGGATTATTGTCACCCAATGATATTTGTCCAATTCGTAATAATTTCCAAAATAGGGCTAGCACCCAAAAGCATGTCTACTTGACTTGATTCATTAAAGTTGGGATCGGCTAACGTTACATTTGTTGGTATATCCAGAATATTTTTATTAAACGAAAATGCGGGTAATTTATCAAACAATTTATATTGAAATCTGTCTAGTTAGTAATTGACCTTATTTTTATGTTTGACGAATATTTAATTTGGTTACACGAATTATTTAGACCAGAAACGGTCATGTTTATTGTTGACTGTTCGATGTTTAACATGTTTACAAGATTTTGTGTGATAAAATTTGACTGCGAACCTGAATCGAGTAATACGCGACACCTATGAGCATTTCCGTGTACGTCTAGCACTTGGATTACTGCAGTCGATAAAAGAATTTGACTCGTATTTACGCTTGTATGAACTGCTACAGTTTGATTTTCAGATTTTTTTTCAATCGAATTAATTTGTTGACTTGTTGTAGGTGCATTTGACTCACCCTGTATTTTTTCGAAGTGTAATAAACTGTGATGACGCTTTTGACACCCTTTACAGTTTGAATTACTGCGACAATCAGCATTTTTGTGGTTACCCCTTAGGCAATTAGTACAAAGACGATGTTCCTTAACTATGTTGAATCGTTTGTTTGCCGTTAATTTAATAAATTGTGGACAATTTTGCAGTGGATGATTCATTTTGCATAAAATACACGTTAAGTTTTCATTTGATACAAAAGCCTTTGATTTTATATGTTTATCGCATGACGCTGACGGCGATATCTTTTCTAAAAATGCACACTTCTCTCTTAAAAATGTCGTTAATTCAGCCAGCGACGGTAAAGTTTCAGCCTTTTGTTTTTTCTCCCAATCGCGGCGCGTAATGGAGTCTAGTTTATTTGAAATTGTATATATTAATAAAGTATCCCAATATTTTACGGGTTGTTCAAGAACTTCCAATGCTCTTGTGTGTCTAACCAAACCATCTAATAGCTGTCGTAACGCGAAATGTGATTCTTTGTTTACCGCGGGTAAATTAAAAAGTGCCTTTACATGGTTGTTAACTAACAGAACCTTATTTTCAAATCTTTCTGTGAGTAACTTCCAAGCAATGTCATAGTTTGCTGCGGATATTTCTAAGGAGTGTATTATGTCTGCTGCCTCGCCTTTCAGCGATAAACGTAAATAATGAAATTTTTGAATTTCAGATATGTCGGAATTGTCATGAATTATTGATTTAAACGTGTCTTTAAAATAAAGCCACTGGCTATAGCTTCCGTCAAAACATGGTAAATTTATAGTAGGTAATTTAACATTACTTAATTTATTTGAACGTGATGAACTTTCGGATGATGACGATTTATGAATTTCTTGTCTGTTTTGTTCAATTAAACTTTTGGCAAGAGATATGCAGTTATAGTACTCATCTTCAAAACGTTGTCTTTCTGAGCTTTGACGATCAAAATTCTGTCCATCAAGCACTTCAATTTGACTTTGAATTTCGCAAAATTGTTCCCAGTTAGTTTCTAATTTATTTACACGTATTTCTAACTGAACTATATCAGGTTTACTGGCATCTAATTTGTCATAAAAGGTTTTAAAACGCGTTAAGTTACCTTTAATAGATGTTCTTCTTATTAAAAGTTCTTTAAGTGTCGACATTTTGTCTTTAATTTATTTATTTCAAGTTTTTTTTTTTGCAAATGGGTAAATTGAATGTGAATCGTGTTTGTAATAGAGAATTCCTAGTATCTTCGCTCAGATCTTAGGCATGCATAAAATCGCTACCATGAAATAGTACAAACGAATCGGTAAATTAAACAAGTGAAAAATAGGAATAGGAAAGCACTGACCTTGTAGTTTTTATGTACTGTCTCTGAGAATTAAGTGACTTGTTCGGCAGGTGGCTGGACACCAGCATTCAGGAAACAGGAACAATACCTCACCCACGTTGTATGTTGTATGTAGACGCAATTATTATACGTAGGAAATACAGTTGATTTCAAATTTATATGCTGCTAATATCCAAATGGGCACTATTCATTTCATCCGGCTCGAAGGACCAAAAATGTTGTGAATCGGATTGATAGATTTCCAATCAACCGAAGATGTAACTTATGCTTCAAAGGACCGTTGTTAATGTTATTTAATTTAATTATGGTTGTTAAAGATCAATAAAGAGATGCTTTCTGCTTTGAGTCATTTATTATTCTGACATCTAACCTAATTGACACGTGTGTCTCTAGCCGCTCTCGATTCGAGAACATTTTGAAATTAATATGCGGCGTTGCCGGGTTTATAAAAAAAAAATAGATAAAGAAAATAAAAAGAACAATAACTTGCAGTGAGCTGCAACATTATTTTTATTTCTTTTTGAGTTTAATACAGTGGTGAAGCGTACATAGACTAAACTATATGCATTCTTATGCTATCTTAGATACTTACTGTTACGTAAACCTTACCGTCTTGTCTTCATATAAAATAGGCAAAGACAGGACACATATAATATAATCGAATGCGTAGCAATGTGCACACGTCTATCTAAGTATAAGGCAACTCTAAAGATGCATGCAGTTTATCTGTGCACGCTTGGTCACTAGTTTATTAAATTTTGTGATATTTTTTGTAAGATTTAAATTAGATTAAAATAATTTTGTTGTTGTATGACCTGTGCTTTATTAACCGATAAAAGCCGTTACTTAAAATATTTGTGTTGTAGATAAGTTATAAGAAAGTAAAGAACGTCTTATAAACGTCTTTGAAAATAAATTATGATTGGTATACGAGCATTATGATTATTTCCTATATCCAAATTATAATTTATTTCCACTTTAGGATCTTCCTTATCCCCATAATTTGGCTCATTATACTGCTGCGCAATATTATGAAGTATTGCTGTATCTAGGACAAGGGGGAAGTGATTTCTAATTCCTAGTGCAGGATTGGAAGTCTTTTTTCCATATACCAAAAGTCCTTCCTACTATGATTCTAGTTTTTATTTGTGCATTATTAAAAGCAATCTTTGCTTAACTATTTGGGTAAGATATACAGTATGATGCAAAAGTATGGAATAAATTCATTATTTCAGAAACAGACGACTTTTAAAAAAATCTTAAAACACGTCAATTTTAATTTTTGAATGGCCATCAACTGCTATAGATGTGTTGGACATTACGTCATTAGTGATGGCGTAATGACGTCATCGACGATTTTTTTAAATACAAACCGAGGTCACGTGACAGCTCATTTGAAAGGTCTCCTTATCGCCTTTGCAACAATGTAATCATTTAAATATTTATTTCTACAGGGTTAAACAAAATTATGAACTTTGTTAAGTAACATGGAATTACAATAAATATTCATTCACTGAACTAAAATACACTAAGGACCGCCACTGGGAATAAAACAAAATAGTGTTTATTGTTGGTTCCGAAAAAAAAAATACATTGATAAAAACAATGCTACATTATAATTTGAAATTAATTATTGTAGTAAGTACTCGGAATTATTTTTACAAAAATATTTAAATCAATATTGTCATTGACTCGTCTTTATTCGTCAATGATCTGTGAATCTGTCAAATAATAGACGTCAAATTTTTACTCTTCGAGTTTTTTGCCGACATTAATAACAGCATTTACAAAAATTGGTTATGGAGATAGAGTGAGGACTCAAGCAGAAGTTCGTAATTTATTTAATGCTAAATACCCCAATCGCGATCCAATTACTCAATCAGCAGTAAGTAAAATTGAAAAAAACTTTAGAGAAACGGGTCATGTTAAAGATCTTCCCAGAAACGGTAGAACATCAATATCCGAAGCCAAAAAACTGGACGTTGTACTGGCGTTTCAAGAAAATCCTCATACAAGTTCTAGGCAGGTCGCACTAGATAATAATGGCCACCAATCAACTGTTGTAAGAGTGCTAAAAAAGGAGAAGTGGCATCCATACAAAGTACATCTGGTCCAGGAGCTATTAGAAGATGACTTTGATAGAAGAATCGAATTCTGCGAAATCGTTATGAAACAATGTAACAGAGATCCGGGTTTCATACAAAAGGTACTTTTTTCAGATGAAGCGTCTTTTATGCTGAACGGTCACGTAAATCGCCAGACATGTCGATATTGGGCAAGTGAAAATCCACATTGGATGGAAGAGTATAGGACACAATATCCCGAGAAGGTGAATGTTTGGGCCGGCATTATAAACAATCAAATTGTAGGGCCATATTTTTTGGGGAAAACCTAACTGCTGCGAGTTATCTGGAATTTCTTCAAAATTATCTGTTGCCACAGCTGAATCAGCTATTTCCAAATAAAAATGATTTATGGTACCAACAGGATGGGGCTCCCCCTCACTATGGCGTTAAGGTACGAAATTACCTTAATAACGTTTTCCCAGGAAGGTGGATAGGTAGAAGGGGGCCTATCGAATGGCCACCAAGGTCTCCAGATTTGACTTCATTAGACTTTTTTTTGTGGGGATATTTAAAGAGCAGAGTATATCAAAGTCGACCGAATAATGTAGAAGAGTTGAGGGAGCGAATCCGAATGGAAATTGCACAAATAACACCTGAAGTCCTCGAAAACGTTACGAAAGAATTTACTGCTCGCCTTTCTCATTGTATCATTGCTGAAGGTCGGCAATTTGAACATTTGTTGTAATTTAATTGTATGTAAGTAAACATTTATTCTAAGTTAATTGTATTAATAAACCAACAGTTTTGGTTAACCCTGTAGAAATAAATATTTGAATGATTACATTGTTGCAAAGGCGATAAGGAGACCTTTCAAATGAGCTGTCACGTGACCTCGGTTTGTATTTAAAAAAATCGTCGATGACGTCATTACGCCATCACTAATGACGTAATGTCCAACACATCTATAGCAGTTGATGGCCATTCAAAAATTAAAATTGACGTGTTTTAAAATTTTTTTTAAAAGTCGTCTGTTTCTGAAATAATGAATTTATTCCATACTTTTGCATCCTACTGTAGGTGTCAAAATGTATAAAACATTGTTACCCTTTTCTCTGTTTCGAAGCGGATTCTAATCCGTGAGTTCTCAAATATATGACCGTCGTAACTTGAACCTGGATGATTAACAACAATATCTTGAATTTTGTAGGATGCACAACCAACTATTTGCATGTTGTATGAAAAAAAAAACTCTATATTACGAAAGACTTCTGCTTGGTCTCCACATGAACAGTATTAAATTTATAGATGTGTATATGGTATACCTATGTATAACACGTACTGCAAACATACATGAACTTACCAAGACTATGAATTTTAATATGAGCAAAGTCTATTATGCCCAGAACTTGGGAAAATACTTGTACATAAAAAAATTCCTGTATGACGACATGCCTCTCATATTCATTTCTTGGCATAAAAATGAATTGTTGCCGTAGACCAACAATTGCCAGTGTCACTCTTTTAATTTATTTGTCCGGCAGTTGTTCTATGGACCCCTACAAAATCTGCACATGTAATTTGGAAACTCCCTGTAGCATAAAACTTCAGGGTTAACAATATATCACCATGTGATTAATTATGATTGATTACATGGCGAAACTCCATTGTTTCTATCGAAAAAACTTTCACGTTAATAAAATGATATTTTACAATCTGTATTATTGTACCTATCTGTTAGATTATGGACATCATTTATGAGACCTAACAGTATTTTCTTAATCGAAACCTCTCAAAAAATTCTTCATCGATCCATTTATTGTTATCATTTCATTGAACTAAACCATGGCTATTAATAACACATTCTGCATATACAATTTCTTAATTTCTTGAAACTCTAATAGATGTTGTAGATCATCGATTGTCTATGATAATTTAAATATTAATTTTTATTTGAAAATAATATTGTATTTATTAAATAGCAATAACTTATATATATATATATATATATATATATATATATATATATATATATATATATATATAAAGATTTTTTAGATAACTATCGGGAAAGCGTCAAAAAAGGATGTCAGACAATGATGATATTTGCCAACTTAGTTAAGAACTTTATTCAAATGCGAAATTTTCGGTGACAATTTTTTTCACCTTCATCAGCGCCTGGAAATACAACAAAAAATATGTAACTTCCTGTGTACAATTTTTAACTATAAAACATTATAAAACTTACAAGAAATTTGTTCTTATTTCTCCTTACGTAGTTTCAAGAAATTGCAACATGTACCCTATTAAAATAACAAACAAACACAAAAAACACATTAAAAGATATTAGTATTTCTACACGCAATGAAAATATGCTATTTTTCGTTATTAATTGTAAAAAGACAGAAAATTATTTAACATTCACACACCGAAAAGAAGAAAATTATTCCTATTTTGTCTACCAGATAATATTTTTACATTGACAGTTCAAACAAATTAACCTCTATGTGATGTTTAGGTTATTACAATAATAAACAAAATAAAACAAGAAACATTCTCAAGACAGACAATTAAGACTTTTGTGAACAGGTTTAGTTAGATTCTGACGCAATAAAAAGGTATATATAGAACTAAGGTCCTCTACATCCTTTTTAAAATTCATGGATTGTTCATTGATGTTAATATAACACATTTCAACAAAATTTCTTTTGAACTGATTGGGTACGCATTCAAGAACTTTTACACTCTTATAATCTACTGAATGGGAGGAAGAATTCACATGTTGTCCTAGCGCCGTCAAAGTAGGTTTCTTAACATTATCACTTTTATGAAGAGATAGACGTTTAGATATATCGGACAAACAGGACAAAAGTTATCTAAACGTCTATCTCTTCATAAAAGTGATAATGTTAAGAAACCTACTTTGACGGCGCTAGGACAACATGTGAATTCTTCCTCCCATTCAGTAGATTATAAGAGTGTAAAAGTTCTTGAATGCGTACCCAATCAGTTCAAAAGAAATTTTGTTGAAATGTGTTATATTAACATCAATGAACAATCCATGAATTTTAAAAAGGATGTAGAGGACCTTAGTTCTATATATACTTTTTTATTGCGTCAGAATCTAACTAAACCTGTTCACAAAAGTCTTAATTGTCTGTCTTGAGAATGTTTCTTGTTTTATTTTGTTTATTATTGTAATAACCTAAACATCACATAGAGGTTAATTTGTTTGAACTGTCAATGTAAAAATATTATCTGGTAGACAAAATAGGAATAATTTTCTTCTTTTCGGTGTGTGAATGTTAAATAATTTTCTGTCTTTTTACAATTAATAACGAAAAATAGCATATTTTCATTGCGTGTAGAAATACTAATATCTTTTAATGTGTTTTTTGTGTTTGTTTGTTATTTTAATAGGGTACATGTTGCAATTTCTTGAAACTACGTAAGGAGAAATAAGAACAAATTTCTTGTAAGTTTTATAATGTTTTATAGTTAAAAATTGTACACAGGAAGTTACATATTTTTTGTTGTATTTCCAGGCGCTGATGAAGGTGAAAAAAATTGTCACCGAAAATTTCGCATTTGAATAAAGTTCTTAACTAAGTTGGCAAATATCATCATTGTCTGACATCCTTTTTTGACGCTTTCCCGATAGTTATCTAAAAAATCTTTATTAATAGACGCGTCGTTAACAGATCTTTATATATATATATAGCTCTGCAGGCCTAGAAGGCCCATGGCTTGTTGTACTATTTCTCTCCATTTTTTCCTATCCATCACTTTATTTCTCCATCCTTGTATAGCTAGTGTTTCAATATCATGCTCCACTTGAGTCCTCCATCTCTCTCTTGGCCGCCCTCTTCTCATCTTTCCTCCTATCTTCCGCTCAGTGACTAACTTGGGTACTCTCTCCTGTTCCATTCTAAGTTCGTGCCCAAACCATCTAATTCTTTGTGCCTTTATGACTGCCGTTATACTTGGTTCATCATAAAGCTCATATAGTTCTTGATTTGTTCTTCTCTCCCATACGTCATCTATTTTTTTGCCACCAAAGATTTTCCTAAGCACTTTCCTTTCCCATACTTCTAGCATACTAATATCGCTTTTTCTTAAGACCCATACTTCACTGGCGTAAGTTACTACTGGCCTTATCATAGTCTGGTACATGCGTATCTTTAACTTTCTTGAAATTAATTTGTTTCTAATCAAATTATTCAGACTGTATAGACATCTGTTACCTTTTAATATTCTTGCCCTAATTTCATCTTTTGAATCAGGCTTTCTTGTAAACGTCGTACCCAAATACACAAAACTGTCCACTTCTTCAAATTTATATTCTTTGCCATGCCTGGTCCTTATCGTTATATAGCGACCCCTCTGAAAGTCACTGTCAGTCCATGCCATATATTTAGTTTTCTCCGCATTTATTTCAAGCCCTAAATCCCGACCTGCTTCTTCCAGTGCTACTACAACCTTTTGAAGCTCTGCTTTACTTCTGCATACAATTGCCAAGTCATCAGAGAAACCCAAACATTGGTGCTTCTTCGTATAGAGCATTCCCGATCTGTTAATATTTGCACTTCTAATTACTTCCTCTAGGGCAAAGTTAAACAGCACAGAAGAAAGCGGATCCCCTTGCCGCAGTCCGACTTCCACATTAAATTTACTTGAGGTCACTCCATTTATTTTGATTTGATTTTCAGTCTGCTGTAACGTCATTTTGACTAATCTAACAAGTTTTTGTTCTACCCCGAGTTTTTCCAAGATTTTATAAAGTTTTTGCCTTTTGATCATATCATATGCCTTTTTAAAGTCAATAAATAAAACGTGGGTTTGTTTTTGATGTTGGTAACTTTCCGCTTGCAGCTCTCTTAGTGTATATATTTGGTCAACAACTCCCCTGCCCCCTCTAAAACCGCATTGATATTCCCCTATTATGTCATTCATCTTTTTGGATAGCCTATTTTTTATACATTTTGCAAGTATTTTGTATGCTACATTTTGCAGGGCTATCCCCCTGTAATTTTGACAGTCAGTTCTCTGACCTTTTTTGTACAAGGGACTAATCAATGCTTCGCTCCAACTTTCCGGCATTTCTTCTTTGGCCCAGATTTCCTTTATTAGTTTGTACATTTCTTCTTTTAACTGTTCTCCCCCATACTTTATCATTTCAGTGGTTATCTCGTCTCCTCCTGGGCTCTTATTTGTTTTCAGGCTCATTAGGATGTTTCTGACGTCTTCTATCGTTGGTACCTCATTTTCCGTTTCTATTTGGTTTTCTACAAATTCAAATTCATCTTCTTCCTCTTCTCCTCCATTCAGTAATGTTTCGAAGTATTCTCTCCATCTTTCTAATACTTTTTCTTCTCCAGTGAGAAGCTCTCCCGTTTCGCTTTTGATGACTGTCATATTATTTTGCTGGCTTTTACTTTCTTTTTTAATACTCTGATACAGGTTTCTAATTTGCTTACTTTTATAATGCTCCTTTACTTGTTGTTCTTGTAATTTCCGCTTTTTGTCTCTTAGTAGAATCTTACACTTCCTTCTCTGCTCGTCATAACTACTTTTTGATTCTGCCGTTCCTTGCCTTAGCATTTCCAGACGCCGCTTATTTCTTTCCGTGAGCTCCTTTTCACATTCTTCATCATACCATTTTTTATTTTTACCTGCTTTGTTGTTCCTTGTACATTTTCCACAGCATAATTTCATTTTCCCTTTTAATAATTCCCACCTTCCGTTCAGATCATAACTTGCACTTTCATCCACATTATTAAGATCGGTTAGCTCTTTATTTAGCATATTTTTGTACTCGGTTTTTTTTTCACTACTCAGTCTACTTGGTCCTTTCCGTGAGTGTTTTTCTCTTCTTCTGTTTCTTTCTATTGGTATTATGGGTTTAAATTTTATTCCTACCATAAAATAGTCGCTATCTGCATCAGGCCCCCTGTAACTTCTCACTTTTTTTATACACGCTTGCTCGTCTTCTTCAATCAGCACATGGTCTATTTGATTCATTGTTTTTCCGTCGGGTGACCTCCAGGTTCCCTTATAGATATCTTTACTTTCAAAATATGTACTTTTAATAATTAAGTTCTTTTCCTTCGCAAAATCTATTAATAATTCTCCATTTTCCGATGTATCCGTATGCTTACTAAATTTACCAATTGTTTTTCCATATACAGCTTCTTTACCTATTTTGGCATTTGCATCTCCCAGAACTAATTTTAGATCGTATTTCGGTATTTTTTCAAATTCTGCATCTAGTTTGCTATAGAATTCCTCTTTTTGTTCTAAGGTTTTTTCCTCAGTGGGAGCATGAAAGTTGAGGATACTTATTTTTTGATATTTTCCTCTAAGTCTTAAATAGCTTATTCTCTCCGAAATAGGTCTGAATTCAACTATGGCTGCTCTAAGAATTTTACTTACTATAAAGCCAGTTCCCAGCATCCTATCATTACCGGCACTATTAAAAAATACGTAATCTTCTATTTCTATTATTTCATTCCCTAGTTGTTTTGTTTCCTGGACCGCGACCAGATCAAAATTAAACTTTTTACATTGTCTTATTAAATGTAGCAGAGCTCCTGTTTCATACGTTCCTCTAACATTCCATGTTCCCATTAATATTTCTTCTTTTACTTTATATTCCAAAAGCTTTTGATTTCGTTTTAGTTTATTCGTATTTTGCGTTTCTTCATTCATATTCCAAGTACATAGATTTTTAACAATATTGTCGTTATCCTTGTCCGTTGCTGTGTCGTTCTCTGTATTTCCGTCCCCCTGCTTTTTCACTAGTTTTTTGGTAACTTTATTAACATTTCCTTATCATTATCCCATTTCCACATTTCATTTTCTATGAACAGCCTTTTAAATCCTATTTTAGTATTTAACCCTTTTTTCTGTTCCTCATTTGCTCTCCTCCTAATCTTGTTCTGTATTTCACGGTCTCCTTTTGATAAATCGTCCTGAATAAATATTTTCTCATCCTTTTTATATCTTAGCTTGCTTTTGTTCTGCATTATTTTCCTTTTCTCGTTCTCATTTTCCATTTGCACTAAACATGTTCTTTCACCCAGTTTAACAACTTCTTTCAATTCTATTTTTACTTGTAATTCTTGTATCATAAATTTTTGGATTTGTTCTTTTAGTGTTTCCTGCTCGCTCGTATCTACCTTTAAACCTTGTATTGCTATATTCTTTTGTCGTTTCTCATTTTCCAATCGCTCTATTCTTATCCCTATCTTTGACATAGTCTGTTTCATCTTCTCATTTTCACCTTTTAATGCCTGGTTTTCCTTTCTTAATTCCTTAATTTCTTCTCTGTATTCCTTTTGCTCTTCCTTTATTTCTTTTAGTTCTTTCGTTACGTTATCCATTTTGACTCCCATCCCCTCCAACATTTTTTTCATGAGTTCAATGTTTTGTTCCATGTTCTTGTTCGCTTTTATTGGAGACCTCCCGATTTTTTTACTTCTTCTGTATACTTGTTCTTCCTCGTTTTCCTCTTTACCCGCTTTTCTCTTCTTATCTTTTGAACTGTAACCGTCACTATCTTCACTGCTTCTCATTTATTTAATTTTGCCAGTGAGTAGTTTAAATTACCTGTTTTTTTTTGTCTTTTCTCACAAGAGCTTACCGCGAAAGAAGATTAACCCAAGTCAACCCTTCGGAGGTTATCACTTCTATCGGTCTTCTTGACTTTTTCCCCGTTCTATGATCTATTTTATGTAGATACCTCAATTTTCTGCTATTTTCCACAATCCGGCAACCCTGCAAATAATTTTGATGGTACTTACTCTGATATCTTCAGTTTACCAGTTTTTGTCCCTTCATTTATCGCTTTGTTTTTGTTTTTACAAGCAAAATTCGTGGAAACTCGATTTCTATAGTTTCAATGCGGATTTTATTTATTCTGTACCCGCTTTGTTGTTCAAAATCACTACACTAGCACTTTTCACGATTTAATTCTCACTACAACTTCCGAAATTTCGACTTTATTGTAGGTGAAAAATCAAACCGCATTACTTCGATAAATGCTACGTTGCCCTAACTTACTTCAAAAAATAAAGATTTAATCTCAAAAAAAATTCAAAACAAATTTGTGTTGAAAAAATGTTGTGACACATTAAAAAATGAAATTAACCTCAAACAATAAATTTATTAGCAACCAAACTTCCTTATAGTTTATTTTGCTAATAAGGTAGTTATTAGGTACATGATAGTTTATTAGACAATGGCTAACACCTATTTAAATTTATTAGTTAAATAAATTTATTAGGCACTTATTAGGAGATGGATATCACGGCCCAAAGTCTAATAAAGATTTTTATGACGTAGACATAGTTTTCTTATATTCCTAACTAATAGTTATTTTGTTTAAAATCAAGCTGCCATAAGAACCTATGTTAAAATCAAAAACTTTATTTTACGATTTCTCTAAAACTACGCAGTAAAAAAATCTGAAAAAAATCAACATATGGAAGCTTATGTCCAAATTTCATTAATTTCTTATATGCCGAGTTTTACTGGTGTACCTTCTTAACGTAACTTTTGTGAAAATTGCACGACACCAAATTAAAATTATTTTTTAACGTTTTTTCTTGCAGATATAATATTTCGTCGGCTTAAAGTGTTAACCTGCTAAATCCACTTTTTAGGTAAAATGGGTTTTTTACATTTTTGTATAGATTTTAATATTCTCTTGCTATTCGTTACACAGCTAAGTCACCTAGTTTACTAAAAACCTAAAATATCGTATGATATGAAAACCAGCTAAGTTTAGCCGCCTAATTTTTACCGCGTAAATACTGCTAAGTTCACGACGGCCATGCATTTGTATTGACAAGCTAGTCGAGACAGGAACACGTTTCCGATTCTGTGCTAAATTTTTTTAGTGTTTTCAGTTTTTGGAAATTATTTAAGTGATATATAATGGTAAGTATACTTTTTGGAATAATAAAACATTTTTTCTTTTCATTGAATATAAATCGGGCAAATTTGTTCATGTTAAATTCTCTTTATTTTAATAAAGGGACTTGGCAGTTTTTCGGATTATATTTTTATTTGTCATTTTTAATATAGCAGCTTTACATAACTTTTTAGTTTAAAAAATAATGTAATAATTTGTCACTCTTTTAGATATTTTTGATATTTATATAAAATTTGAGAGCAAAAAAATTAATCTGATAACAAGCTATAATAATTACATAATTATTATTTTGATTGACTTAAAGTTAAAGTAGTTTTCTATATCTGAGTTAAGGATTTTGGTTTTAGATGTCACGTAGTTCAAGAATGATAAAAATGGCAACCGCAAAACTTGAGATTGGAGACTCTGACACAGAAGAACATTTGCATTTAAATGAGTATAACTCAAATTAAATCTTGGAACTTAATGCAGATCCACCCTTCACAATAATTCAATCTACTGCGGAAGCACACCAAAGCAAAGCACACCAAAGAAGCAATAATTTGGAAGTCGCTAAAAACGTTGAAATAGATTTTTTAGACTTACTACCTAATACTAACGGTTTGAACTTCAATCCCTTCCAAAAGTCTGTTTCATTAAATATAGTAGAAAAGTCCGTTTCATTAGATGAGGTTCCTATTCAAACTCAAAATACGCTGAATCCACTATGAAGCCCTGATGAAATAACTTAATGTGATCTTAACTATATGTATGAAACCAAATAATAATAGTTATTGTACACCATTAATAACAGAAATAAACAATTTCTCAGAACAAGAACAATCCCATATTTACCTCAAAGAATCTCAAGAACAATCCCAGATTTACCTCAAAGAATCTACAATATCAGACATATCCGAAGATAACGAAACAAAAAATAAGTTAGTTCCATATTCGGACACCGATTCAATTACGTCTTCGTCTTATGAATATCCAAACAAAGCCACAAAGCGTAAAAAACGTTTTCAATTCCAGGAGTCCACATGGTTCGCAGAGAAAAACAAAAAACTACGAGAAAGTGGTGAGCGCTATCTTGGAAGAGTAAAACAGGATGGAAAATGGTGCTATGATAAGCCTAAGGAACCACGGAATATGACACCTAGATGCAATTGTAAAAAAAAAGAAGGCATTATGAAATGTGTTTTAATCAGAGAACATGAAAGACGACATATTTTTAAGTCATTCTGGCAAATGTCATGGGGTGAAAAAAAAGTTTTTATTGCGGATCACGTTATATCCATATCAACTAAAAGGCACAGGAACAGACAAAAAGAAAACGAAACAAGAAGAGGGCAATCCTTCCAATATTTTTTACGTCAACAGGAAGAGAATCTTGGTATGCAAGTCTATGTTTCTCAATACCGTAGGGATTGGACGATGGACAGAGAAGAATGCTTTTATGAATTTCAAATGAAAAAAAAAATAGAAAAATTTTCAAATGAAATTCAAAGCCCACCTACTTTTCAGCATGGGGCAAAGATCCTTATCCAATATATAGCTATTCACTGTCAAGAAGAACACCATCCCAACTCCAACTCTCCACAAATTAGCGAGGAGAGAAGACAATTTTTTTTTTATTAATTTGTATATTTGTTTATAATTATCATGTATATACATACATACATATACATACATACATACATATATACGTATATACACATATATATATTTTATTAAAATTTTATATTTTAATTATCATAATTTAAATTAAGTTTTATAGTTCATTGTCGTCAAATATTATTTTATCGGCCCAATTATTTAACCAAATTGTAAGTTTGTTGTCTGTTATGTCCATATTATTTGGTGGGTATGTTTTATTTATTGATCTTAGTTGTTCTGTTAATGTTTGTTTTGCTAATTGTCGGTCTGGATGTAAGCAAGTTTCTATTATGTGTTCGTATGTTTCTGTTATATTACATGTATCACAATTGTCTTGTATGTCTCTTAAGTTAAAACGTCTATAGTATTCTTTATAGTTACCATGGATGATGGACAGTGAGCAACTGGAAAAATTCTTTTGGGGCACGTGCTCCAAGCATACAACACAAACCATCCAGTGGAACTCAACTTTTCAAAGATCGCCGTAAGTGCCTACTTTAATTTCTAGCTTCCTTGCCAGTAATGGAATCCCATTACTGTAGGGCTTCATCCCAAAAAAAATATCTTTTAGCTGAATGGCATTCTCGGCAAAGTGTATACGAATTTTATGTAAATAACTGGTGTAAGTAAAAAAAACAAGAGCCCCTATCAATAGCGTCATTTTCTAAAACATTTGACGAAAAAAATTACGCTCTTTACCGCCCAAAATAAGACCAATGTGAAAAGTGTGTCAGCTATAAGGTGGGGCAAGTGGCAGAGGAAGAATTTAATAAACACTTGCAAAAGAAAACAAACAGAATCGAGAGAAGAGAAGATAAAAGGTGTAAAGGAACATAACTATGTTTTCACTGCGGATTTACAAGCTGTCTTGATGGCACCAAAATCAAAAGTGTCCACACTGTACTACAAGACAAAACTTCAGGTACATAATCTATGTTTTTATAATTTATTAACTTCTGACGCTTATTGTTTTATATGGAATGAATGTGAAGGAGGGGTTGGTACAGAAGAATTTGCAAGTATTTGGATGTATTTTATAGAACACAAGATTTTGCCTAACATCCCTCCTTCAGAGAATACTGATGAAAGGAATACCATTGTAATATATACGGATGGTTGCGGTTACCAAAATCGTAACTCTGTTTTGGCGAATGTTCTATTAAATATGGCAATCAGCCATAATATAATAATAGAGCAAAAATATCTGGAATCCGGCCATACACAGATGGAGGTGGATTCTGTTCACGCGACAATCGAACAAAAACTAAAAGATAAAATAATAAACGTACCAGCAGATTATGTATCTGTATGTTTAAAGGCAAGAAAAAAGCCAGCTCCATATCAAGTAAAATACTTGACACATGATTTTTTTAAAAACTTTGGTTCCATAGAGCATTATAAAACAATCCGCCCAGGAAGATCTAAAGGAGATTTAAAAGTGACAGACATTCGGGGCTTGCGGTATACTCCTGACGGTGAAATTTTTTATAAAACAATCTTTATGGATCCATGGAAAATTATTCCTCAACGGAAAAATGTAAAGATTAATGCACACTCTTGGGAAGAGCTGAATCAACTATACAAAGAACGCCGAAAAATATCATCTAAAAAGTATGAAGATCTTCAAGTGATAAAAAAAACTTTGCCAGTAGACTACCACAAATTTTATAATGACCTTCCTCATGAGTAGTAGTACTATATTTTTTCTTTCTTTGTTTTTTGTAATATAGAGTTACTTTGTGAAAAAATAATCGTGTTTGATTTAATTACCAAAACTACTAAATCCATTATTAAACTAATTTAAAAAAGCGATAACCAGCTATCTCCACAAAATGTCTGAAAAATTAAGTTATGTGATAATTTCGACATATTTTAGTACTAAAATATTGTTTATACTTATTAGGCAATTTTTCAAATGTATTTTAGTTATTTTTTTCCAACAATAGCCATTAAAAACAGTTTTTTAACTGTTCTGTATCCTGTATAATTGTTAAAAATTGACTTAGCAGGTTAACACTTTAAGCCGACGATTTGGGATTTACAAGTTATCTCTTAACACGATATCTAAGCAACTGAAAAATCACAGACCTCTAACTGAAAACGAACTTGCAGAGATTGCAGAAAACTTGTTTCTAGAATCGGATGAAGATAGTACCCAGAAGAGTGAGAGTGAAACTGTGGATAACCTAGAATTTGAAAATAGTAGAAGTGAGATCGTACCCTTAGAAGATGATAGTCAAGGGACAGACATTCCCAGGACAAAGAAAATTAGACTTTTAACCTAAAATTGGAACAAAGAAAGAAATACAGATATTCAAATATCAATAGTAGATTTAGTGCCTGGACAACCTAAAAATATCGAACAAGAACTACCAGAACCAGAACAACAAAAAAATAAAAAAATCTGAATACAAAAACACGTTTAGAAAACAGAATAGTGAGAGTAGATGAGACAAGACCGCCACAAGTACGCTTCCAAGGAAAAAATTTGAAAAAGGGTATTGCCCTACGTTTTAAAAAGTATAAACACTTATAAAAGTCGAAAAAATCTCCCTCGAAACTTTTGTATAATATACTGGCACATAGTTTACAGAGGCCTTCAGAAACGTTTTTGTCTTCACACCGGTATAGTTTTGACACCTTATAAAAGTCGTGCGTTTAGTTCAAACTTTTTTGTGAATTTTTTGTTTTATATTTGAGGTAAGTTTAATTAATCGTTAAAAAATGCCCCATGTACCTAGTGCGGTTGAGTCCGACTCGGATGATGATATTCCAGTATTAAATTTGGTCAAACCTAAGAGTGTTTTAAAAATTCCACGGCAATACCACTGGTCTGAAGAAGCAAACATCTCAGAGGAAGAAGAAATACTTGATGATTGGTCAAAGGATAATGATCTCAATACTGATACAAATGATACTCCCATAGACTGGTTCATGAAGTTGTTCGACGGAGAAATTTTTGATTTACTGATTGTCGAATCTAATAGATATGCAATTATGAAAAATAAGAAAAATAAGCCTATATGTATTGAAGAAATGAAAGTGTTCCGTCTTGGCTTATTTATTTTATAGTTTAAAAATTATAATTAATAATTATAAGTATAATATTAATTACAATCTGCTCCTCTCTCCCCTAAATTATATTTTATTTATCCCACTCCTTCTTCTGTCCCTTTTTCCTAAGTTGTTCCAATAAAAAGAAGGAAACGAGTTTGGCGTAGATTCTCGGACGAAGCGGTGGCTTTTGTTTCGAAAATACAAATAGATAAAGGAAAAATCTACTGGACATACCGAAGGCGATTACAATATTAGTTCCGGTATAATTTACAAAATCATTACTATTAAAACATTACTAAAGCTTAAAACCGGCCGGTTAGCGGTTAGTGTATCGTATTCCCGCCCACGTTACGCAACCTTTGGTGAACGCGGCCTAAGAACCTTAAAGAGCTCAATTGAAGGGAACCAGCGCCTACAAATCAAGGTAACAACTAACTTTCCTATCCAATCATTAAAATTTTTAAGCCCTTTTAATTATTATATCACTCCGCTACATTTTGGTCCTTCAAACCTTGGATTCCTTCAATTTGATCCTTCCTTTTTGGTTCCTATATACCTACCCATTGTAATAATATTTTTTTTTTGTTGAAAAATATTAATTTCTTTTGTAATTTTAAAGAAATTCCATTTTTTTTTTGTGAAATTTTATATTTAAGTTTCGCTATATTATCTCTCTAAAATTGCTACGTCAATCGCCCCTAGCTAAAATTTGAGTTTTGGTGATAAGTTTTACAAGTTTTTACGCTATATTGTAACGTTATAAACGTTATTTATGAGACTATTGTTTTTTAATTTATTTTTGTTGTTTTCGCCCAGACTATGAAATCATTTTAATTTGTCTGCTAGTCTGCGCGGCCGCATCGTATTCGATTTGGTAGGAGAAAATATTTAAAATTGACACTGATCGTTTATGCTTCCTTTTGTGTGCTGAAATTTATCTATACAGTACCTTCCAATTGTGATATTAAATTCTCGTGGACCCTTATATAGCGGTGAGTAGTAAAATTCATTAGTTTAATTCAGTAAATTAATAATCCAAAATTCGGTGATTAGACTATTGCAAATTAGTTTTATTATGTATTTTTGTAATAATTATTTTTGTAACTTATTTATTAATTTGTATTAACATCTAAATATTTGATTTTAATCGCTTGTAAAGTCAGTTTTTTGTAGATTCTTAAAAAAAAAACTTGTCTTTCTTTAGTAAATAATTTTTTCTCATCTTTGCGGAAAATACAAGCGATTGGGTCGATATTTAGTGTGAAAAGCCGGAGTTTAATTCTACTTCTTTGTTCCAAATAGGCTGATAGCCGGATCTGAAAAGGGTCCTTCCATAGGGATCAAACATAGCCGTTCAAAACCCATTTTTTGAAGAAGTCTGGTTTCCAGCTAACATTGGGAAATCCACCACGTGGTAGAATCTTCGACCACCAACTCCGCTAGAGATATCGAGCTTGCATAGATCATTTTCCGCCAGCTTTACCAACCGGAAGAACAAAGATAAGAGATTAAATTATTTCGTATTTTGTTTTTAAAAAATTTATCAAATTTAACTTCATTCTTTTGAATAAATACCTAAAATTGATTTGTGCTTTTTATTTGTTTGTCTGTATTTTGGCGCCCTTTTTATTTGTTTGGGGAAGTTAAAAGAAAAGCCAGAAGGAAGCCACGAACCCTGGAGCTAGCCAAGGGTAGTTTTCACGTTACAAACTGGCGCCCAACTAAAGTATTCTGGTTTTTTTTGAAGCTTTTCCTAGCATTCACATTAAATTAAATTAATTTTAAATTTTTCCATCAATTTAAATACAGACATTCAAATATTTTATAAATATTTTACTAACATCTAATATTTTTTATCTTTACTTTATTTTGTTGGATTTTATTATCTACGGATTCAAGGTGAACCACTATTGAATTGATATATTTCGGTTTAATTTTTAACTTATCGAGTTCTATTTTTCGACGGATATTATAGGTTCTTTATTTATATTTTTTTCCTTAATACAATGTTGCCTTCACATTTAAAATCGAAAGAATTAGATTATGAACTAGCCATTAGGGGTGTCGTAATTCCCAATACTGTTGATGCTAAACGGAAACTTCTTTCTGGATTGTTAGCCCAAGAAAATGCGAATAGGAGTTTTGGTGAAACTGTTAATAAATTTTCTTTTGATGAAGACATTCAGGGTGTTAGAGATTCCATTATTTGTTTGAAACCTGACATCGAATCATTTACCGGTGACAAATCTGCTCCTGTTTTTAAGCGTATTACTTCTAGACTTATTCACATTTCGGGTAGAATCAACAGAATTGCTTGCACTGAGGATGATCATTTTTCCATTTTACGAGCCTTAAAAAATGACTTAACTTTATTAGAAGCGGAAGTTCAAGAAAAGTCCAACACTTCCACTCCAACGATGCTGGAATCTCCTGTTGGTATTTCTTCGCCGGCATTTTTCCACAAGAACTTAGATGTTCATAAATGGAATATTTATATTTCTGGTAATAATTCTGTTCATGATTTTTTGGAAAAAGTTGACATGTTGCGAGTTTTTCGGGGAATTTCTGACATTGACCTACTTTTGCGTAGTTGTGATTTATTTAAAGATGAAGGTTTAACCTGGTTTATGAATAATCGTCATAAATTTTCTGCTTGGTCTGATCTGGTTGATAAACTTAAATTCGACTTTATTCCCTCAAATTTTCAATTTGATTTGGAAAATGTTATAAATAATAAATTTCAAACTAGAGTTGAAAGTGTTGCTCTTTTCATAGCTTCGATGGATGGTCTTTTCAGACGCATGGATAATTGTCCAGACGAACAAACTAGGGTATCTAAAATTAGACGCAATTTGCTTCCGACCTTCGTAAATCAACTTGCCCTTCAATCTCCTTCAACAATCGATGAATTAAATACCCTTTGTAAAAAAATTGAGGAATCTCAAAATTGGTGCGATAGAGCCAAGAATGTTTCTACCTTTAATTCTTCGAAAAACTTCGCCCAGACTATGAAATCATTTTAATTTGTCTGCTAGTCTGCGCGGCCGCATCGTATTCGATTTGGTAGGAGAAAATATTTAAAATTGACACTGATCGTTTATGCTTCCTTTTGTGTGCTGAAATTTATCTATACAGTACCTTCCAATTGTGATATTAAATTCTCGTGGACCCTTATATAGCGGTGAGTAGTAAAATTCATTAGTTTAATTCAGTAAATTAATAATCCAAAATTCGGTGATTAGACTATTGCAAATTAGTTTTATTATGTATTTTTGTAATAATTATTTTTGTAACTTATTTATTAATTTGTATTAACATCTAAATATTTGATTTTAATCGCTTGTAAAGTCAGTTTTTTGTAGATTCTTAAAAAAAAAACTTGTCTTTCTTTAGTAAATAATTTTTTCTCATCTTTGCGGAAAATACAAGCGATTGGGTCGATATTTAGTGTAAAAAGCCGGAGTTTAATTCTATTTTTTTGTTCCAAATAGGCTGATAGCCGGATCTGAAAAGGGTCCTTCCATAGGGATCAAACATAGCCGTTCAAAACCCATTTTTTGAAGAAGTCTGGTTTCCAGCTAACATTGGGAAATCCACCACGTGGTAGAATCTTCGACCACCAACTCCGCTAGAGATATCGAGCTTGCATAGATCATTTTCCGCCAGCTTTACCAACCGGAAGAACAAAGATAAGAGATTAAATTATTTCGTATTTTGTTTTTAAAAAATTTATCAAATTTAACTTCATTCTTTTGAATAAATACATAAAACTGATTTGTGCTTTTTATTTGTTTGTCTGTATTTTGGCGCCCTTTTGATTTGTTTGGGGAAGTTAAAAGAAAAGCCAGAAGGAAGCCACGAACCCTGGAGCTAGCCAAGGGTAGTTTTCACGTTACAATATACGTATTTCAAGGTTCATTTATTCTTTTTAATTTTGATATTTTAAATATTAATATTCTCTGTACTTATAACCTTGAACTTGTTTTCGGTAAATTTATGTCCAGTATAAATAAACATATTTTTTGAGGATTTAATGCGAACATTTTGTATAGTCTCTCTCTCTCTCTCTCTCTCTCTCTCTCTCTCTCTCTCTCTCTCTCTCTCTCTCTCTCTCTCTCTAGTTCGCATTTTTTCCTCAAACTCTCTACATATTTAATCTTTAGAAATTCTTAAAACAAATAAATTTGCTTACGCACTATCCAAAAAACTCTTAAAATTTTTATTTTATTTAGAAATAATTTTACGGATTCTTTCGTTATCTCTCTCGCTTATTAATGCTATAAAACACTCAAAACCTTTATTTTATTTGAAATAATAAAAATCTTGAAATTTGCTACGTTTGAAATTTATACCTATATATATATATATATATATATATATATATATATATATATATATATATATATATATATATATATATATATATATATATATATATATATATATATATATATATATTTACATCACTATATCATTACTGCGTCCATCAAAAAACCAGTCATATTGCGTCCATCAGAATTCTTAGATATATCAATAATTGAAGTTAATTATACTTATCAATAGGTTTAGTAATGTCAGATAACCACTTTTAATTTTTTGTTAATCATAAAATAAAATTTTATTATTTATATGTTTCTCTATCATTTCTGCGTCCATATAATATTCTATCATTATTGCGTCCGTTATATACGATTTGTAAAAATTATATTGAAGTAACCATCATTTCTGCGTCCTACAGTGTTGCCATTTAATATAATGTGTAATTATTAGGTAAATTTAACATGGTTTTAACTATTTAGTAAACAAATTTGATTTGGTAAATATTTGTTTTATCTATACCCATGCCTTTTTAGAAAGAATAAAAATGTAAAAATACAAAATTAATAAATAACAAAGAAACAGATAAACAATTTGCAGTGAAATACAAACTATATGTTCTATGGAACATTTAATCTTTTTCTTTGCTATAAGTTGTTTTTACAAGAAAGTATTTTAATAAAACTAAATAATTTGACAAATGAGTGTCATGTGATGTTGGTATTGGTATTAATCAAAAGATAAAACATTAAAATGTTCTTTATTTTCTTCGTTGCAATTTATGTTTTTAGTGTGGTTTAAAATACCCACTATATGTTTATTAATGAAGTTTTTAGTATTAAAAAAATTACTTACTATACTCAGTAACATTAGAAGTATTACACCCAGAAGGAATCATTTCTTGATCCTAATTTTTTGACAACAGAATGACTATATTTAAAGAATGCTATGATAACAATGTCAATGTTTTATCTTTAGTAGTTTTTGTAACAATAAAATTTTATCTTAAATTAAAAAAAAAACGATTCATGAAGACCGGTTGGTAAAGAAATTTTTAATTACTTTTCTTCAGTTCAGTTCCTCGAGTTCGAGGAAATCAAAATTACCAACATGTTAATGATTTTGACAGGGGTAGAATTGTTGTCTATAAAGATATGGGTTTGTCATATCGCCAAATTGCCCTTCGTGTTAATTGTACGGGAATGACGGTAATGCGTGTGTGTCGTGTGTGGTCAAACGAAGGTAGAGGAGCACGAAGAAGACCAACTGGCCAACCAAGGCGTACCACAGAGCGTCAAGATAGCCACTTCAGACTACTTGCTCTGCAAGATCGTTTTGCTACTACGCGTCAAATCGCTGATAAATGGTTTGGATAGGAAGGTAGACCTGTTACTATGTGTACACTATACCGTCGCATTCGAGCCTTTGGACTGTTTTCATACCGCCCACGACTAGTGCTACCGTTGACCCAGGACCACTGCCATCAACGTTTAAATGGGTGCACAGAACGGCAGCAATGGGTGGAAGAATGGCATAATGTAGCATTCAGCTATGAATCGCTATTTTGTTTAGGCATGCACGATGGCCGTAGAAGGGTTAGACGCAACCCTGGAGAGCGACGAGATACCGGGTTTGTTCTTGGATGACATGTACACAGGACAGTTGGAGTAATGATTTGGAGGGCTATTGCCTATGGTAGCCGATCACCACTTGTGTTCATTTGAGGCAGCATGACAGCTTTACATTATGTTGATAATGTCTTAAAAGCCACTTTACTTCCTTGTCTAGACGGCCGTAGCCACGTCCTTTTTTAGCAAGATAACGCGCGTCCCCATATTGCTCGTCGAACTATGAACTTTCTCCAAGAAGCTGGCGTTAATTTTTTGTCGTACCCACCTCGTTCACCAGATTTAAATCCCATCGAACATGTGTGGATTATGATGGGAAGAAGACTGTCCCATTAACACCATTCTCCACAAACTCTGGCAGACTTAAACCATGAAATTTAAGTTGCATGGAACAAGATGCCACAAGCAGACATTGATCATCTCATTTTGTCAATGCCTAGACGTGTACATGAGTGTATTCAGTTACTGGGTCACCAATTTTTTTTTTGTTGTACGATATTAAAAATTCTTGAATATGTTAACGTTTTATTCTCGATGTAAATCTACCATGTTGCCAAAAAATTAAGATTAAGAAATTATTTCTTCTGGGTGTAACACTTCTAATGTCACTGAGTATATTTATTTAGATATTAACTCTAATTTCCAATTCTCATCAATACTTTTTTTTATTGAAAAAAAAAACAACTTAATATCAATTTTTTATTATGTTTTAAAGTATAAAAATAATGATACATTTTTATAATTCAAATAAACACATAAAAAGAGTTTTTTTACAAATTAAATAAATAATTTAAAATGAAAATTTTCCAAATAACATTGATGATAATTTGAGAACAAAAGAGTGGTGCCCAAGATTGACTTGACATTTTTGTATGGAGTTACTTAAAATCAAAAAAGTTCTCATTAATAGACTACAAACTTTTAAAGATATAGAAACAGAATTAGAGTAACTTCAGAAATTTTTAAGAATAATCTAGTTGTCGGATTAATTACTGCTAAGAAGTTTAATTTAATCTATTTGTTAAATAAACATTTTGTTGGATTGTAACATGTAATTTAAGATGAAATCTGTTTTGCCACCCTGTATAAATAATTAATGTGTTAATGTTTTATTTTACTATATTTTTTTTATTAACCTTTAAAATGAGCTATAAGAGAACTTCCATTCTTAGATTAAGTCATCACGCCCAGGATGGCATGATAAATATATGAACATTATAATTAAAAAATAAAAATCAACCTGTTTTAGAATTTGTTTCTAAAATTGCGTATTCTTGAAAGAATGAATTTATTTATAATTAAGTCTCTCTCTCTCTCTCTTTCTCCTTGTATAAAATATAAATTTATCTTTAATAAATTTCTTACAAATATTATACAAACAATCTCTTATAACGATAAAGAGAGTATTTTATTTTAAAGTAGTCATAAGTTAGTAAACAAGTAAAAAAATAGATAAATAAATAAATAAGTAGGTAAATAAATAAATCAATAGATAAATAACTAAATAAATACATTAATTAATCAATAAAATATACGAAAGTAGTAAGATTCGAACTACAAAGCATTTGTAAACCATAATAAAAGCAATTTGCATTAATATGGTAACAGAACTGGAAGTGTAAATATAATCAAATAAGCAATTACCTTTTAAGTATTATTTTGATTATTTGATTGGTGTTGAAACCTAAAAAATATCACAATAAAGTGATATACTTATTTACCAAACTAAAATCTATAAACGAATTTTCCATAGAGACCTGTCTATAACATATTAAAATTTACTTGTAGCTGGACGGATAATAAATCTTACCTTTAAAAAGATATTTAGGCAATAAGAAATAACAATATTTTATTTTAATACTTACTTTATATTAATACTATAATACTTTATAATCCTAAATTAATACATAACAACCAGGCTTAATATTTTTTTTGAACGATTAGACATACTTACTTCTATGCAGAAAATAGGGTATACTATAAAATAAAATTCACAATCGTTTCACATCGAATAAAATGCAGCGGCCTTTGCAACGTTGCCTACGTTCTTTGTAAAATTCATATAGCGCACCGACAAAAAGGGATAAGATCGTATATAACGGCAGCGCCTCTACTCGTAAAAAGCCACAATACAAAAATATACATTTAACGGGTAATCTATCATTGATGCGTCCCCATCAAATTCATGTAGCCACTCCGGGGTTGCCATATGCACAACTTATTATAAAAATTTAGGATGTACAAGTTATTGACCGTTTAATTTCATTGAAACAATATCCGTTTTATGTGTAGATAGGCAAGAAATACACAGTTTGTAAAGCTGCGTCCGTATACGGACGCATCTTTGCATCGGACGCAATATTGATAGGGATTCGCCTATTCAATGACGCACTAATGATAGCTGGATGTATATATATATATATATATATATATATATATATATATATATATAAACAATTTGAAATTTTTTGGGGATTGCAGTCACTTATTAAGAAATACTCTCTCTCTCTCTAGTTCGCATTTTTTCCTCAAACTCTCTACATATTTAATCTTTAGAAATTCTTAAAGCAAATAAATAAGGTTGTTTAATTTAATTAACTCCAAAACTTATAAAAATTATTAAAGAAATACCAAACATCAAAATTGCCACTAAAAATATTAAAACTGTTTCCTCTCTATTTTCAAAAATTAAACAACCTTTAACTTTATTAGAAAATTCT
Source organism: Altica lythri (assembly GCA_964028335.1). Taxonomy (NCBI): domain Eukaryota; kingdom Metazoa; phylum Arthropoda; class Insecta; order Coleoptera; family Chrysomelidae; genus Altica; species Altica lythri. The sequence continues at coordinate 26,430,371 of OZ034806.1, read as the reverse complement.
AAAATTGTTTATAACATCCCTTGTAAAAATTGTAACAAATCATACATAGGACAAACTAAAAGAACATTATCAGGTAGATTAACATCCCACCGTAGTGATATTAAATTAAAAAAAGCCTCTTGCGGATAAGCTGAACATGTAATCAATGAAAAACATTAAATGGATTTTGATAATACTAAAATAATAATATCAGAGTCTAACTCAACTAAAAGACTATTCTTAGAAATGGTTCATATCACGAACTGTAAAGATAATTTAAACAAAAAATCTGAAATTAGTACTCTTAGCAGCATTTATAAAATTACATCCTAACTTTCGATAATAAATTAAAAAATCAATTATATAAATAAAAATAATTTTCATTTTTCTATTTTACTTTCATTTTATTTATTGCATATTTTATATGTATGTATGTGTATATATGTGTATATATGTATATGTGTGTATATATGTGTATATGTATGTATATATTCAGCTTTGATACAAAGTCAGTCCAGACATAGTAAAGTGAATGCACAATCCCGAGCCAGCAAAACAGTCCCGAGCCATATATGTGGCACCGGATGGTTTAGCGCATTTTTCTACCTCAAATTGCATAATATATCCACTAATGCAGAAGAAAATAAAAGTTAATGGCATTATCGAACGCACATGATACCCACTTGTCTATATTTGAGCTGTAAATAGTCAAAAAGTAAAAGACAAATTTGAAATAAAGTGGCTCAACTTTGCACGAAAAATGGTTTTGTTAGTTCGAAGGAAATCCGCATAAAACTATATACAAGCGCTGATTGCTTCTATTTGTATACGTTTTAAAATGCACAATCCCAAACCACTTCTATTGGCAACATCGCTCGTTATCAGTATTCATAAAATATATCAAAATTTTTTTTTCGCCAAGTAAACTACTAGATTGATTCTACAACTCACAATATTTATAAAAGGAACAATAAACATCTATTTTATTATACAGAGTAGCTGAGACCAAGTGTTACCAAATGAAACCTCTGTAATTTTTTAAATATTGATTAGTTTTTATTGAAATTCCGTGAAATATGTTAAAAACAAATTACATTTAATAAAAAAGATGTTACTGCTCGATATGATTTTCTTTGGCTCTGATTATTTGATTCAGTCTTCTATAGTAAGCATTGCTTGCTGACCGAAAGTGGGCTTGCGGAATTTTATTCCATTCTCGAACAAGAGCTGACTTCAATGCAACAACACTATTTTTTATTGGACACCTTACTCTCCAAAATATGGAGAAATGCATAAGATTGAAGTCCGGTGAATATGGTGGAATGTTCAACGGTTTGTACCAAAGTGTTTACGTGCCCAAGGTAACTAAGCATCGTTAGGGATCTTTTGGAGGTACACCTCTTGGTTTACCTTGACTCCTTGTTCGATGAAAACCAGAGGAGTGCGTCTATTCGCAGTTACTGCAGCCCAAACCATAACAGAAGCTGGTGATTGCTTGCTCATGGCAGCACTTGCGTCCAAATTATCCTTGGACTTGTGCTCTAAGTAAACACGATTATTTTGTTTATTCACATACTCTTGAAAGGTGAAAATTTTCTCATCAGAAAAGACAATTTTTGGAATCTCATCACGTTTGGCCAAGGACTTCAATGCTCGAGTTCTTTCAAGCCTAACTTTTTTTGTGCCTCTGTAAAATCTTGAACTTTTTGTATCTTGTAGGGCTTTAAATGTAGTTCATTTTCCACTATGGTTTGGATGCTGTATGGTGAAACATGCAGACGTGCTGCTAGTTGATTGGCACTTCGAGGCTTTCGTTGGATTCGTTTCTTCACATTTCGAATCATTTTTTTTAATAATACTGAAACACGTATGGGGGCTTTTTACACAATTTATTTACAAAATTGTTAAGATACACTGAACTCTGCTGGATAACGTCTAACTACTTGACAATACAATGAACTCTTCTGAACACTTGACTCGAACTGACGTTAACTGTCCGTGCATCCCCTTATATACAACATTATTTAATCTAGTTAGTGTGTTTAGAAGTTTCTAGAATTTTCTAGAAACATTATTTAAAATGGTCAGTTGATTTTTTTTACAAACTTCTAAAAATCAACTGTCAACAACAATCTTTCAAACTAAGGTCCCTTTCGTTACGGTTATCCCGTTACACTGCCCCTCCTTAGATTCATTCCTCCTGGAATGTTATTTCCTACATCGGAATCCGGCACACTCCCTGAGCCAGCCAAACCATCTTCTTGGAGTTGCTGCGCATCTCCACTGTGGTTTCCCTGGTAAGGCGCCAAACGATCGTGATGGACCACGACGGGTTTCCCTCTGGGAATTTTCACGATCCGATAAATGACATCGTTAATCTTCTTCTTGATGGTGTAAGGACCTTCCCAGTTCTTTTGTAATTTGGGACAAATACCTCGACGCCGTCGGGGGTTATAGAGCCAGACTAAATCTCCAACTTGGTAACTCTTTTCCATTGTCCGTGTGTCATAGTACCTCTTCATCCGATCACTAGATAATTGTAGTTTTCCACGCACCAGGTTGTGTATATTCTCCATTCGATTCTGAAGGTCGGCGACATATTGTTCACGTGCCATTTCTTCACCAGGTTTACAACCAAACACCAAGTCACATGGTAGCCTCATTTCTCTACCGAACAGGACCTTCGCAGGCGTTTGGCCAGTTGATTCGTTGATGGCCGATCGAATTGCCATTAGAAATAGTGGAATATGTCGATCCCAATCCCTCTGACAATCTGACACCACTTTTGACAGATAGTTGGTTATAGTCCGGTTCATTCGTTCCACCATTCCATCAGACTGAGGATGCATCGCTGTGGTTCTCGTTTTGCGGATACCTAATCTTTGGCAAACTTCTTGAAACAGCTTGCTCTCAAAATTTCTCCCTTGGTCTGAGTGTAATTCTAGTGGTACCCCAAATCGGCTTACGAATTCTTCAACCAATATATCTGCTAAAGTGGTGGCTTCCTGATTGGGAACTGCATATGCTTCAACCCATTTAGTGAAGTAGTCCATTACAACAAAGATGTACTTGTTTCCTACATCGGTCTGTGGAAGTGGCCCCAATACATCTACTGCGATTCTTTCAAAAGGACTTCCAACCAGGTATTGCTGCATTTCCGCCTTCGGTTTTCGGTGCGGACCGTTACTGGCAGCACATGTAGTGCATTTACGACACCAATCTTTAACATCATTAGTGCAATTTACCCAGTAAAATCTATCTCGGATCTTTTGCAGCGTTTTCGTGATACCCAGATGTCCTCCAGAACTATCATTATGCATCTGTTTTAAAATTTCCGGTACAGCATTTCTTGGGACCACTATTTGTTTCCTTGTTTCTGTGCCCTCGGAATTTTCTACAAGTCTTTTAACGAGCCCTCCGTCCAAAATTAAAGAGTTCCATTGGGACCAGTATGCTTTTAAAGCAGGAGAGGATGAGGATATCTCTCTCCACAACGGACGACGGTCCATTCTCTTCCACTCACTAATCTTTCTCAGAACGGGATCGTTTTCTTGTTGCTCCTCCAGCATAGGGCTCTCGTCTTCTGGCACAACCTTAACTAAGGCAAGTTTTTCCTCGTTCTGCTCCATACGGGTACAATGGGGGCAATCAGGTCGACATGGTCTTCTGGAAAGTGCATCAGCATTACGATGTCTGGTTCCAGGTCTGTGCTCGATTTCAACATCATATCCCTGCAGTTTTTCGAGCCATCTTGCTATCTGTCCTTCTGGGTTCCTAAAGCTAAGGAGCCACTTTAAACTAGCATGGTCTGTTCTGATCAGGAATTTTCTGCCATACAGATATTTATAAAAGTGTTCGACGGATTTTACAACTGCTAACAGTTCCCTCCGAGTTACACAGTAATTCTTTTCAGCTTTCGATAAAGTTTTGCTGAAGTAACCAACCACTCTTTCCTTACCGTCTTGTAGCTGTGACAAGACGGCTCCAATTCCCACATTGCTGGCGTCGGTGTCCAGAATAAGCTTACCATCAGGAAGTGGATAAGCAAGAACAGGTGCTGACGTAAGCTGTTTCTTCAATATTTCAAACGCATTTTGACATTCCTGATCCCAACAGAAGGACTTATCTTGTTCTGTCAAACGTGTCAAGGGTTTGGCGATGTCTCCAAAATTCTTGACATATCGTCGGTAATAGGAACAAAGACCCAAGAAACTCCGGAGCTGATGTTTGTCGATAGGGATTGGCCATTCCTGAACGGCTTGTATCTTAGCGGGGTCAACAGCAACGCCATCCTTGCTTACGTTATGTCCTAAATAGTTGACCTGTCTCTGGAACAAGTGGCATTTCTTAACATTCAATGTTAGATTAGCGTTCTGTAATCTTTTAAAAACTTCTTCCAGGTTAGATAAATGTTCCTTAAAGGTCTTACCCATTATGATGATGTCGTCTAGATAAACTAGACAAGTTTCCCATGACAAACCCCGCAGGATGTTCTCCATTAGTCGTTCAAACGTCGCAGGAGCATTACAGAGGCCAAATGGAAGGACTGTGAATTGCCATAACCCTGATCCACTGGTAAAGGCAGTCTTTTCTTTGTCAGCAGGATTCATTTTAACTTGCCAGTATCCACTTTTAAGGTCTAAGGTAGAAAACAGAGTAGAACCCGCCAAAGCGTCGAGGGCATCATCAATCCTTGGCAGAGGATAACTGTCCTTCTTAGTGACATCATTTAGCTTTCGATAGTCGACACAAAACCGCATTGATCCGTCTTTCTTTCTCACTAATACCACAGGAGAAGCCCACGGACTACTGGATGGTTCGACTATGCCATTTTGAATCATTTCTTTAAGGGCTCTGTCTGCTTCTTCCTTTTTAACTTGAGGCATCCTTCGGGGTACCTGTCGAATCGGACGTGCATCACCAGTGTCAATTCTATGTTGTACAACATCAGTTCTTCCCAGTTTACTTTTAGAACCAAATACAGGTTTATAACGGAAAAGTAGATCTCTTACCTGTTTCTTTTCTAATTTTGACAAAGAGGGGTCTAATTTTGTCATTAATTGTTCAATTTCGTTGGTCTCATCTGTTTCCGTAACATTTATCTTGTGAATTATGGCCATTACTGGTTCTAAACTTCCCATTTCCGTGTCCTTTCGGAGAAGAACTGGATGATCGTTCAAGTTGATAACTCGGATGGGTACCTCTTTGGCGGATCTAACAAGAGTCTTACCCACAAGGAGTCCTTTTCCCAATTCATGGTCATGGTTCTTCGGCTCTATCATGGCTGGGGCACCATCTGGCTCCAGTCCATCCAACCGCGCTGTGACGACACATTCGCAGCTTGCCGGAAGTTCGATATCATCGATTAGCTTAATCGAGGCATTGTCAACTTGTTTTCGGTGCAGGAATATTTCTTCATTACCAGTACTAAGGATACGTTGGCGAAGATCCAAATGAAAACCACAGTGGAGCATAACATCCATGCCCAGAACAACATCTTCATCAACGTCAGCCACCAGCACTGAGTGAACAAGAGAGGTTGAACCAAACTGTAGCGTCACCTGTATCTCACCGTAGACTCTAGCAGAATCTCCGGTAGCGGTACGCAGTCTCCAACTGGTAGGCAACATCTTATTTCGCATAATGATGGTTGGTCGGACGATAGTTTTTGTAGCTCCAGTGTCTACCAGCATGCTAATATTCTTCCCATCAAGGAGGCCATCTACATATAAGCTGTCCACGTGATGTCGCAGAGTTGCCAATTTAATGGTGTGAGGGGCTTCGGGAATGTTTGGGGTCGATTTCGCCCTCCAGGAGTCGACCCGTTCTAGTTTTCCTGCTGCTTGGGTACTTCAGCAGAAGATCTTTCTTTTTGGGGGCAAGTATTTCTTATATGGCCTAGTTCTCCGCAGTTCCAGCATCTCACTTGGCGCCTTCTTTTTGGAGATAACTTCATTAATCTCTCTACTACCGCTTCAACGTCGCTAACGGAATGAACGGCATGGTCGTAGTTACCGGTGATTTCCCTTAGTCGAGCAACTCCACGTGAGGCCTCCGTCGCCACCTCAAACTCCAGGGCAATGGTCAAGGCGTCCACAAGAGTCTTCGGCCGCGCCAACCGTACAGCGCGCTGCAACTCGACATCTCGAAGACCATCGGTGAAGGTTTGGACTGCTAGGCACTCCAGGAAATCCTCCGCTGCATTTGAATACGCAAGTCGTACCATTCTTGCTACATCCGCTTCAAATTCCTGGATAGTTTCTCCATTTTTCTGTTTTCGGCTCTTTAACTGCATTCGGTACACCGGTTGTAGATGAGTTTGACCATAACGCATCTCTAGACGATTCACCAATAACTCGAAGTTGTCAGCTTCATCCGGTGTCAATGATTGCAAGACGTCTAAAGCTTCGCCTCGCAGAGCTACGGTTAGGGACAATGCTTTCTCCTGGGATGACCATCCATTAGCTCTGGCCGCTGCGTCGAATTGTTTCAGGTAATTTGGCCAGGAAGTCTTCCCGTCGAAGGTCGGGGGTTTCATCGTCGTTCGTACAGGGGTCGTCTCCTCGCTTCTTTGTCGTTCGACGTCTGCGTGGCAGGTTTCCATCCTTCTTGCATCTCCGTCGCCGTTGTGGATGGTTTGGTTTCGGCGGCTAGCTTCCTGTTCTCGTTGAAGCTTTCTTATTTCGGACTGCACTTGCTGGTTGATCTGGTTTTGCTCGTCTCGCAAGTTGGCGACTTGTTGATTTTGTTCGTCTCGCAAGCTGGACACTTGCTGATTTTGTTCGTCTCGCAAGCTGGACACTTGCTGATTTTGTTCTTCACGAAGATGTGATATTTGCTGGGAGAACGAACTGGATAACTCATCTGATATGGTAAACATCCGTTGTGATAGCTCTTCTTGCTGACTCTTTATCTGACTGGATAGCTCCTCTTGCTGGCTTGTCATTCGTCCTGATAGCTCCTCTTTCAGCTGGGACATATCTTCGCGCTGGCTCTTCATCTGACTGGATAGCTCCTCTTTCAGCTGGGACAAATCTTCGCGCTGGCTGCTTATCTGACTGGACAACTGGGACAGTTGTTGAGCTTGTTCTTCTTGCAGCCGGGAAAGTTGTTGAGTTTGTTCTTCTTGTAGCCGGGAAATTGCTTTTTGAACTGGGTCTTCAAACTCAACAGCGTCAGGGTCCAAATTATTATTTACGTAGTATTCACGGAGCCTTCTCAACAATACGGATTTGCTCCCAGTAGTTTCCAATTCTAATTCCTCGAGCTCTCTTCTGAGCTCAGCCACCAATAAATCAGTTATCTTTTTTCCAGGCATTCTTGTATCTTCACCCCACACCTGACACCAATTTGAAACACGTATGGGGGCTTTTTACACAATTTATTTACAAAATTGTTAAGATACACTGAACTCTGCTGGATAACGTCTAACTACTTGACAATACAATGAACTCTTCTGAACACTTGACTCGAACTGACGTTAACTGTCCGTGCATCCCCTTATATACAACATTATTTAATCTAGTTAGTGTGTTTAGAAGTTTCTAGAATTTTCTAGAAACATTATTTAAAATGGTCAGTTGATTTTTTTTACAAACTTCTAAAAATCAACTGTCAACAACAATCTTTCAAACTAAGGTCCCTTCCGTTACGGTTATCCCGTTACAATACTATCTTTTTAGGACCACTTTTGTTGCGTTAAGCGATGCTACCAGTTTCGTTGTATCGAGTTATGGTTCGATACACAAACATTTTATTCACATTTAAATGCTGGAGCTGACAAACTATTGCTGTTTGTGAATTTCCAGCCAAATACAATGCAATTACACTATTACGTTTGAATTCCATTACGATTTTTTTATAAAGACATTAATTTAGAACAATTCTTTTTTGACCACATGTAAACAACTAACCAAACTTCGTTCTGTCAAAAAATTAACGCGCGAAAATGACAACTATTAACGTTTAGTCCCAAATTGAAATTTAAACGATTTATATAGGCATTAATAATTGTGATTTAAATACTATATATAGTTGATTATTATATTCGAAAAACTATTCAAAATATATACATAATCAAGATTTATCTGCATTGACGTAGACAATGACACATCCTTCATGTCGACAGATTAATTTAAATGAGTTTTTTTTAAAGGTGTTCCATTTTAAAATCTTTCTTAGTAGTTTAATTATTGTACATAAACGACAATAAAGCAAATTAAAAATTTTTTAAAAAATTTTAATAGAATACCTTCTTCGAAAATGTGATTTTTTTTCACTGTAGTTCATTTCGATAATTCTAGTCAGACTGTCAGTCAAAAAATTCAGAAAGGATTTTAAGAATGCAACAGAGCGCAAGCGCGTTTTACGGTTTCTTGATGTTTCGGGTACTTGCGGGGCCATGAAGTTAAGTTAAACCATTAAACATTCCATTACTGTCTAACACTGGTCAACTAGTGCGTGCGCATGTATTTAGGGGGCTTACGTGGTCCTTGCTAATCTTACTAAGCAAAATTAAATAGGAATTTTACAAGATTCCATCATATTAATGATGTTCTTTTAAAATTGCCCTGGTAAAATCGTGAAAATAATAGCAACTCGTTTGGAAAAAGAGTAAATTATAAAATTATTTTTCGGTGCGTAAGTTGCGTACAAACCAAACTTACATTTTTTAAAGTAGATTATTTTGTTTTACGAAATAAACGAAAAAAATTATACTTTTTTAATTGTGTATTCTTTTTTTATAAAAAAATTGACAGTTGCAAGCTGTGATTTTTATGATCCTACGGTACTTACAATAAAAAAAATATTTGTAAAATAATGTTCAAAAGATTGCCAAAGGTAAATTTGCGTCGAAAACATCTTTAATGTGTGAAGATTTACTATAAAAATTTCAACTTCAAAAATCTCGGTGTTTTTCATGTTGTTTAATAGAACAAGTTGTGTTTTATTTTATTTTTGGAAAGTTTTTTTTTTTAATTTCGTCGTGTTCTTTGTCCCTTTAAGTTTCTCTTTGTCTTTCTCTTTGTCATTCTGGGTGGAATTTTGTAATCGAATTTAAACCTATTTCCCGACCACCTAGAGCTGTCAAATTTTAAGGCATATACATAGAGATTTTGACACAATTTCGTTTTAAATCGATTACAAAATTCCCACATGATATACAAATTCAAGTAACAAAATAATTTATATAATAGTAACGTGACCTATAAATCAGTAAAAAAAAAACTTTCTACAATAAAAAATTCTTTTCATAAAATCTACATACAAATTTAGACATTTTTGTATAAACTATTTTTTCCAAAAAAAAAAAGAGTGTGCGTGTAACCTTTACGCGCGATTGAAGTAAAACTTGTTGACGTACGTATCGGAAAATAAATATTTAATTACAATTCAATCATATTTATTGCCTATATACTTTACAAAAAAAATGAGATGTTATATTTATATTATTCATTAGAAATAGGAATTTGAAAGTTATCATTATTTTTTTTATATATGAAATAATAGGTTTATGATAACTAAAATGTGAAACATAGATTTTAGTCTATAAATACCATTAATGTATTTGAAACCGTTTGAAAATTTCATAAATAAATTTCGGAAATTTAAACTCCTCCCATAGCTGAAATTATACAGTTACTTCCATCAGAATCTTCCGTTAGAATCTACCCCTAGTCGTGCCTAAAGAAGTTTTGCTTCAATAATAGGTAAACAATATTAAAAATATACACACATTACGTTTAGAATGTGTGATTTTGTAGCTGTATCTACCTTATTGTAATACATCACAACACAAGAGCCTTCGATAGTTAGATAACCATTTCATTTTGTAGCATTTTATAGCATATTCCATAAAATTTAAAATCCTGAGTTAAGTTTGTTTCCTTCACGTCTACGAAGGATCTGTTATTGGTGGTCAAAGGTCAGCCATCTTGACCAGTGGTTTTATGGCCTTTATGGCTACCTAACCAAACCTAAAATAAGTATAAGAAAGTGTTAAAATATTTTGAATATTATTATTTTATGAACAAAAACGTGCAACATGCTTCTTTACTCAACATAAAGATTCCGTATAAACAATTATTTACTATCATAATATGTATGTATGTATATAAACTTACTTAATCAAATCATAATGAATGTGGCTGTCTCTTCATTTTTTCATTTTTGTCATTTTTCTTCAAATCTTTCTGGCGCTTATAATATCCCCTTTGACGTTCACAATTTATTTTTCTTTTTAGCTCTTTAAGTCTATAAAACGAAAATAGCTAGGTATAAATAATAGGTATAAATAATTAGGTATAAATAGTGTAATTACACACCAAAAATAAAATTTATGCATATAGAGTACCTACCTATTCACTCATTTTCAATCAATATTTTTTCATCACTTTCTTCATTAATAAATCCACATTGTTTATTCATATTTAATACAAACACTTTATACACAAAAAACTATTTATACAATGTATTTCGATTGACAAGATGATCAGCTGTCAATTCATACAACAGAATTTTATTTCATATAGGAGGCAAAATCGCATGAGCGCCGCTAGGATTATTTTCAGGGGGTGCATCTGCATCTACACACTATTATGATCTAATATATATATAGAATGTAGAATGATTTGGACAGCAACCGCGACGCCTTTAGTTTTTATTCAAACAATAATTTAATAAAAAAATTAAAAAAATATGTAATTTTCTGGTAAATTCAGGTATTTTCTTTCATAGCAGGGGGGTACAAGCGCACCCTCTTGCACCCTGCTGCCGGCGCCCATGCAAAATCGTGTCAGTATTAGGTTTTGTTTCCGGTTTCTGTTATTAGAATGACGTCACGTCCGTTAGAATAACGTTTTTACTCCTAGTGTCGCTAAAGAAGTTTTACTTCAAAAAAAAATAATTTTCGAGTTATTTTTTTTATAAAAGGCGTTTAGTTTTTTTTTATGACGTTGTCTTTTTTTAATGTAACCAATCATTTATTTTTCTGCGATAAAAGATTAGTAGAAAGAACAATTATCAAATACGTATTAGTATTAAAAGTTTCACATGGATACAGAAGAAATAAAACTTTTAAAATTAACAAAATCCCACTAAATTTCTTTCTCAGGATTTAATAATGCAAACACATATAAGTTATTATTTATTATATTTACAAAAAACCTCACAAATATAAAAAAATTATCTCAAATTTGTTTAAAAAATACAAATAAATCTATAATCGAGTGTAGATGTCAAAAGTAAAATTATATACAGGGTGTTCCAATAAAAAAAGCAATTTTGGTTATTATTTAACTTATGCACCATCCTGTTTAACGAAAAATAACGTAACATTATACAACTGAGTAGTGCGTACCATATTCGGATGAAACAGTTTTTTTTATTTACATAACTTAGATAATAACTGTATTTCTTTTATTTAGACCAAACTATATAGGTTGTCATAAACGAAAACTCAAAATCAATCCACATATATAATATATTTGTTCACAATTACAAAATGTTGGCAACTAGTTTCGGGATATGATTCCCATCATCAGGCCTATAAGTTATAAAAAAGGAGTGTTACAAACAAAATATTATGGTAGTTACATCATACAAACCTTAAAAGTTATAAATATATATTCTTCAAAAATATGGATAACATCGGAATCTTAGTTAAGAGTCTTCCTGTACTTCAGTGACATTGAATGATACGGAGATCAAGCAAAAATGGGTTTATATGTGGATTAAAAGTTCAAAGAAAAAATATATTAAAGAATTAACATAAAGTTAAGTATTATATTAGAGGACAAAACAATAGGGAGCTGGCCAGCTGAAGAGACGAAACAATTAAACTAGAAACGGTTACATAAGAAACAGGAAAAAAGTTTGGTAGTAACCTGATGTATTGATGTGTCATACAATATCAAATCATGAAGAAATAGAAATTTATTCATCCACTTAGTTATTATATGTGGAGAAGTGAAATTCCAAAAAACTTTAATGATGATATTCAACGATTGATTGTAAGAAAATCGTAGAGCATTAAAGAAATACTCACTCTTCACATAAAATGAAGGGGAGAAAAGGAAATTGCATATTAAAAATGGTAACTTCACAAATTTGATAGCCAAGTGAAAATGGCGGTGTTCGTGTAGGACATGTGTAAAGTTGTTAGCGAAACACAATAGTATGGTCGCACAAAAGACAGCCTCAGCTGGTTTAAAACTCAACAAAATCATTAGAACTTGGATTTTAACACAAGCTTCTCGATGTAATAAACCAGTGGTCACCAAATGGCGGACCGCGGTCCGGATCCGGACCGCCGGCTAGTTTTGTGCGGACCTCGAAACGAAAAAAATACTTAAAATAAATCCTAAAACAAAAAACCCATAAGAAACCCTCTAAATGAAATCAAATTATTAAAAAACAACCTAAGCAATAAATAAACACCAGCAGTGTAAACAAATTAGAAGGGAGAAAGTTATTCCAATGTACAACGCTTATATCGGTAGGGGTAGACACTTGACCTTGAGCTAGCCCACGCAGCGACTAGTATTCGCTGTCTCACTGTCTCTGTTGCCAGATACGCACTTTGTTTTGTTTTCGTGTATTCTTCGGACTTCCGTGTGTTCTTGTTTACGTTCAGTTTATACATTTTGGGTTGTTTTGTGTAGTGCAGTGGTTTGTGCCTTCTTATCTTACCATGGATAAGAAGAAAAGAAAAGTTGAATCAGAAAATAGACAGTTTCAACTTGAATGGACAGACTTATATTGCTTCACCATGCCAAACCGAGTAGGAGCAGTACCGGTATGTTTAATATGCACTCAAACTGTAGCTATTGTTAAAAGTTCGAATATTAAACGACATTACGAGACTAAACATAAATCGTTTAAAGAAAAATATCCTGTGGGAAGTAATGTCCGTAAAACTAAAATTCAGAGCTTACTTTCAAACTACATTACATCCACACAAATAATGAATCGGTCCATGACCGAGCAAGAAAAATGCTCCGAGGCATCTTTGCGAATTTCTTGGACGCTCGCCAAACATATGAAGCCTTTTAGTGATGCTGATATAGTAAAAGAGTGCATGCTGGAGGCAGGAAATGCTTTGTTCGAAAATAAAAAGGATGTGGTTGATACTTTGCGACATATTCCATTATCTGCTTCTTCAAGCACGAGGAATACTCAAGTTTTAGGAGAGGAAAGTTTCAAAATTTTGAAGGAAACCTTAGCCGCTACGGATTGTTTCGCTTTGGCATTGGATGAATCCTGTGACATCACAGATACAGCACAGCCAATTATTTTTGTGCGATATCTTGACACAACCCATGAACAATTTCATGAAGAACTGCTGACTATTTTGCCGATGTCAGGAACAACTACAGGAGACGATCTTTACAAGGCTACAATGGGCTATTTCGACAAAGTTGGCTTAGATATGAAAAAAGTGATATCGGTAACCACAGACGGCGCAGCAGCAATGATAGGATGCAGAAAAGGCTTAGTTCAGAGACTTAGCAGTGACCCTAAATGCAATGTAAATTTAATTTCATACCATTGCATCATTCACCAAAGTATCTTATGTTGCACTCTGAATCCAAATATGCAGAGTATAATGCAAGCTGTTATCAAAATAATCAACTTCTTACGTGCAAAATCATCTCTCAAGCATCGCCAGTTCAAATCATTTCTTGAAGAAACCAATGCTCAGTTTGACGATTTGCTTCTCCACAACAACGTCAGATGGCTAAGCAAAGGCATGGTGTTAGAACGATTTTTTGCAGTATTGGAGGACATTAAAGAATTTCTTTCAAGTAGTGATCAAGAAATAGCAAAGGAGCATTTAGGCTTCCTCGACACTAAAGAAAACGTGGCTTCCATAGCTTTTTTAACAGATATATTTCGGCATATGAATTTCTTAAATCTCAAGCTGCAAGGAAAAGGGAAACTTGTGTGTGAACTTTTCTCTGAAATCAGAGGTTTTTCTAAAAAGGTCGACCTTTTCACTGAAGATATCAGTGGAGCACTGTTACACTTTCCACTACTTAAATCTGTTTGTGAGAGCAATGAGGACATTGACATCACCGAGTTCACTGATTTCATGAATAAACTTAAATTAGAATTTCAAATAAGATTTACAGATTTTAAAAAAATTGAAAATGTTGTGCAACTGTTAAACAACAGTTTTTCACTTAAACCTAATGGTGTGTGGACCAGTGAAGCGTCAGATATTTTCAAGAGTAACAAAGCTGCCCTGCAGATGGAACTTATCGAGTACCAGGAAGATTTTGTTCTAAAAGACATTTTTTCTAAAGTTCCAGACACTCTTGAATGCGACCAATTTTGGATCAAATATGTCAGTGACAAAAAGTATCCAGAATTAAAAACTTTGGCCATCAAACTGTGTACTATGTTTGGATCGACATATGTGTGCGAAGCAGCTTTCTCAAGAATGACTTTTATTAAAAATCGTTATAGATCCCGTCTCACAGATGACCATCTCGACACATTAATGAGAATCAGCTGCACAAACTACACTCCAAGTTTTAAGAACATTGTTAAAAATAAAACTTGTCATTTCTCTCACTGATCGTAAACTTTTGAATCAGTTTATTTGTAATTTCAACTTCTTATGTGTGATTTTTTTCTTTTTATTTTACATGTCAATGTTTTAACATGTTATTTTTCCACTGATTTTTTAACTTTTTAAAGTAGTTTATTTTTTTATTAGAGTTACTTATATGTACTTTATTTCTTATTATACAACTCTCAATAAAAAGTAGGCTATTGATTTAATATTGTTGCATTATTTTACCCAATTATTTTATGACTATTAAAACGTTTAATTTAATTTATATTAGTATTTCAATTTTCAATAGCAAAATATATAGGCCCCTAACATAAAATATAAATATATAAGTGTTAATTTTTCAAAAAAATTTCGGGGTGTATCCCCCCCCCCCCCAGTGGTTTCCCCTGAATGGACCGCGGAAGCTTGGCAAGACTTTGAAACGGACCTTCATGAAACTTAATTGGTGACCACTGTAATAAACGATGATCAAATTAAATTATTATAGCTGAACACTTAAGCCACGTAAACCACTAAGAATGAGAATGATGGTTGAACTTGAACCGGTACTCGGAGGAAATAGCCGGATGACGTTGATGACAATTAAACGGAAGACAAGGAAAATCATAAAACTACAAAGTCACGGAACATAAAGGAAGACTTTACAATATTATAATATTAAAATATCAATTAATAAGTATTAAAGGAAGTGAAAATACTAACAAATATAAATTTAAATATAAATCAAGGAAAGGGGGATTAGATAAAGATATATACAATCAAAGGTTAATTTATAAAATTGATGTGTTAATGAACTATGTCTAATAAAGACAGAGAAAAAGAAGAAGAAACAATTAACCTCAAATGATTGTAAATACCTGAATGATTACATTAGTAAATATTAAATAAAAATTTAATGTAGGACATATAACTAATGAGGGAGGATCACAAATAAATTAGATAATAACTTATTATAAAGAAATACGTTAAGGCAGGCATCAAAATAAATGTTGTAAGTTAAGAAAGATATAATTCTCATTAGTAAACAATTGTTCATTTAAGCAAGTAACCGAGGAATCTTTAATAGCTTTCTTTATTTCAAGGAGTTCAAGATAATCCATACGAGGGCCTTTAAGGCAACAATGTAAGAGGGAACCATCATGATTCGTGGTCAGGATATGTGTAGAAAAAGCTGACTGAGTATTAGAGTTAGAAATAGTTTTACGATTATTTATATGACGGATATGTTCGTTGAAGCGTTCTAACAATCGTCTACCTGTTTGTCCGATATAAACAGCATTACAAGATCTGCAAGGAAGTCTATAAATACCAGATTTTTGTAGGAAAGGAACTGTGTCTTTAGTATTTATGAGGATGGACCCTAGTTTATGATTAGTTTTAAAGGCTAAGTGAATTTGATGTTTTTTAAAAATATTTAAAATCTTGAAAGAAATAGTGCCATAATAGTTAATAGAACCAGAAAAAGAATTTTTATCAATTTGAGAATAAATTGTTGGAAAGTTAAGTTTAAATCTTAAATAAAACTTGAAATAAATTTTATTAACTAAATCTAAAGGGAAATCGTTATTGATGGCAATTTGTTTGATAATATTAACTTCGTCTAAGAAAGCTTCATGTGTTAGGGGGGTGGTGAAAGCTCTGAAGAAAAGGCTATTAAAAACTGCAAATTTATGTTGAGGGGGGTGATTAGAAAAGAAATTAATTATATTGTCAGTTGTCGTAGGTTTCCTATAAATAGCAAATTCGAATTTATTAGTAAGGATGTTTCTAGTAATTAATAAATCCAGAAAAGGGATTTGGTGATTAACTTCCATTTCTAAAGTAAATTTGATTCTAGGATGTAAAGAATTGACAAAAAGAAGGAAGGTATTCAATTCATGGAGGCTACCTCTAAAAAGCAATAAGCAATCATCAACGTACCTAAAGTAAAATGAAATTTTTGATGTGTAATTAGGATGTTTAACAAATTTATGTTCTAAATTATGCATGAAAACTTCTGCTAGAAAGGGGCTGAGATTAGAACCCATTGCAAGACCTTTATTTTGTCTAAAGCATTTACTATCAAACTTGAAAAAATTTTGTTCGAGAACTAGGCCTAAGATAGAACATAAATCCAAGACAATGTTAGTTTGGATGTTGTTATGGAAGAGTAAATTTCGAACTAATTCAATGCATTCATCTGAGGGGATACTCGGAAAGAGATTAGAGACATCAAGAGAAACCAAAAAAGAGTCATTAGTAAATTTTAAATTAGAAATTTTGTTAGCTAAATCTGACGAATTTTTAATTGCGAATTCATTATTGAAATTAGTGAGTTCTCTTAGAGTGGTATTTAAAAAGGAAGCTAATTTAGATGTGGGAGAATTAGTAAACGAAACTACAGGTCTAATAGGGATGTTGGGCTTATGTATTTTAGGTAGGCCATATAAAAGAGGGGTGGTAGGTATCATAGGCATTAGAAAATAATAGTTGGTATTAAAGATCTTGAAAGTGTCTGTATATGTTTTAATGTCAGACTTAATACGGTTGTAAAAAGAAACTGTAGGGTCGGTTTTTATAGGAACAAACGATAAATCAGAAGAAATGAAATCGTTAACCTTTGATATATAATCAGTTTTATTCAGGATAACCAAACAATGACCTTTATCTGCCTTGGAGATTACTAGATTTTCAGTAGAAATTTTATTTTTTAAAGATGTTATATCTCTTTTATAGAAATTTAAGTGAGGAGGGATAAAATTATGTTTATGGGTGACATTAAGATGTTTATTTAAGGTAGAATTGATTTCAAGTCTAATAGAATCTTTGTCTAAGTTATTGCATCTATTCAAGATAACTTCAGAATCAATAGCCAGATCAGTAATAACAGAAGATGGATTATATGAAGAGACATTGAATTTGATGCCTGCCTTAAGTATATTCATATGCATGTCAGAAAAATTAGAATTACTAAGGTTTAAGACTCTTGGATGAAAATTAAAATTAGAAAATTTAACATTATTGATAGAATTAGTATTCTTAAAATTAGCTTTTTTGAAAATGTTGTGAAATTTGTTACGTAATCTATTAAAATTAGTTATACCAAAATCCTCAACCCATTCCCTTATATTTCTATCTAAACTATCGAATTCAAATTGATTTAACTGATTATTTAACAAAAAATAAGTGTACTTAAGTTTAACATTAATAAAATTCAATTTAATATAATTATTGCAAATTTCTTGAATTACCCAAATCCTTTTTGCTTTTGTGAGTGTATTAGTTGATGTTCTACTAACTATATTCGAGTGTAAAGAAATAGTAGGTGGAAAAACTCTATTGTGTTTGCACTGCTGTAAAAACCATATTTTCTGAAGAATCCTCTTCCGGTCGAACATTGCTCTTCTATAACTACGGATAATAACTGCTAGATTAGCATTTCTCAAATCGAAAAGATTATCCATCCTCAAATGTGGTGGTTTATGACATAAACGAAAACTCAAAATCAATCCACATATATAATATATTTGTTCACAATTACAAAATGTTGGCAACTAGTTTCGGGATATGATTCCCATCATCAGGCCTATAAGTTATAAAAAAGGAGTGTTACAAACAAAATATTATGGTAGTTACATCATACAAACCTTAAAAGTTATAAATATATATTCTTCAAAAATATGGATAACATCGGAATCTTAGTTAAGAGTCTTCCTGTACTTCAGTGACATTGAATGATACGGAGATCAAGCAAAAATGGGTTTATATGTGGATTAAAAGTTCAAAGAAAAAATATATTAAAGAATTAACATAAAGTTAAGTATTATATTAGAGGACAAAACAATAGGGAGCTGGCCAGCTGAAGAGACGAAACAATTAAACTAGAAACGGTTACATAAGAAACAGGAAAAAAGTTTGGTAGTAACCTGATGTATTGATGTGTCATACAATATCAAATCATGAAGAAATAGAAATTTATTCATCCACTTAGTTATTATATGTGGAGAAGTGAAATTCCAAAAAACTTTAATGATGATATTCAACGATTGATTGTAAGAAAATCGTAGAGCATTAAAGAAATACTCACTCTTCACATAAAATGAAGGGGAGAAAAGGAAATTGCATATTAAAAATGGTAACTTCACAAATTTGATAGCCAAGTAAAAAAAAAATTGTTTAAATAAATACATATCAAAAAAATTACATTATAAATTACATAATAATAAGTCGAAACGTTGGCAATTTAATAAAAGCTTTCATTATTCCTTTGCCTGTCCTCAAATCCACTAAGAACATTCAAAATTAATAAAATAAGGACACTAAACTTTTAACAATCACTTGCTAAACTTGCCGAAAATGATGCCGATAAACATGCTACCTTTCAGTGTCGTTTTAAAAGCCTGGAAACAACTTGTGAAAATTTCATGAAAATTCACAATACCATAATTATCTCTTTTTGATGTTATGCTAGCACAAGTTAAATTTGCGCAACCTGAGGCTCAAACCACTCCCTCTGCCAAACCGAATGCAAAACTACCCAAGATACAAATTTCGGTATTTGATGGTAACCTCCAAATGTGGCAAACGTTTATAGATATGTTTGACCCTCTAATACATAATAATGCGTCCATTTCTAATATAGAAAAATTCAATTATCTTTTAACCTACTTAAAAGGAGCTCCTCTTTCTCTCGTAAAATGTACTCCATTGACAGCTAATAATTATATAGTAGCATATCAAGCGTTAAAGAAAAGATATGACAACCCTCGCCTAATTGCTCATAGCCATTGGGTTTCTTTAGAATCAACCAAAAGAATCTCTAATCCCGAGAATGCCATTGCTTTAAGGACTCTTATTGATACGTTTTTGGAAAATCTCTCAGTGCTAAAAAATCTTGGTTATCCCACGAACTCCTGGGATTTTATTTTGTTTAACATGCTTATTGATAGGTTAGACCAGAGCACTGCTACACGCTTCGAATTAGAATGTGGATCTGATTTGGAAGATGTGAACAATAAGAATAAAACATTTGATATTTTGGTTTCATTTTTAAATAAGCAATGCGCCGCTCTTGATACAGTTTCATATTCCACTAATTTTAAGGGTAAATCAAATGATTTTGAAAAACAAAAAAATAATTTCAAATTTAATGATAAGAAATCTAACTCTCAGAATAATAATAATTTTAAGGCAAGACCTGTTGCTAGTTTCGTCGCTAATTCCAATAATTTCTCAACCCCAAATAAAAGAAGCTGCCAATTGTGTACGCACGAACATGACATCCCAGATAACAATTTTAGGTGACTAACATATGCTAAGAACATGCGACACAAGTACTGGCAAGTTCTTAGGACATACCTCCATAATATTACATTAACGCCATCTTTGCATCTATGATGGCATTCCTTCTGTGCTTTAAAACAGTTTAGATGATTCATTTAATCAAACATTCACTAGATGGAGTTAGTCGATGAACTGTACTATTTTACTGACATTCGGTTGATAATGTCATTCATTATTCGTTGCTGAAACTTCATTTTTCAAACAAACGACAATCGACAATTCAAGGTTTTTCGGACAAAAAGCTTTTCTTGTGTTATTAAAAGTCTCGTTTTTAACAATGTCTACGACTAAAAGAACGACAAGTAGTTGGCGTCAATATTTTCATGTTGACAATAAATCTGGCAATGCTAAATGTAAATATTGCCCTAAAATTTTAAAAACGTGTAGTAATACTACCAATTTAAAACAGCACATGAAAAGGAAACACTCTAGTATCATTAGTATTGAAAATAAAGAGGTAAGTACTTGAATTTAATTACAGTATTTGAATTTAATTACAATTATTAATTACAAAGAAACTGGACCACTTTCTAAACAAATACTGAGTTGTCAATGATTAGTTTTCAATATTAGATAATATACGAATATCTAGTTTTTTTATTTGAATAATTTAATTTGGTTGATTTATGTGAAAAAAATTTTTAATTGTTTTGTTTTAAAACTTTAATTTGTGTTGATTATAAAAGAACTTACTGTTTCTGTTGTTTATTTTTAATGAATAAATCTATTGATATATTGTATATGGCGTTTATTTTGAAATTAATTGAAAAATTAGGAAAAAATCTATTTATATAACAAAATGGATTATTTTCTTAAGAAAAGTCGATTATTTATTAATCGATTTTTCATACTTAAAAAAAATCGATTAATTAAAAATCGATTTTTTATCAACAATGTCACATCCCTACTCTCGAGTCTCTCGTCGTTTCGTCTAATGTTTTCATCCCCTAGCGCAGCTGCGCCACGATAGGGTTTTAATACAAACCGAACCAGCGTCGTCTCATATCTTAATAAATTATATCTGTTATACGTCAATTTTTAATTTAACATAAAAAGTATATAAAAAAAAACCAAAACTAGAAATACTACATTATCTAAATATTTAGTTTTTAAGCGTCTACACTCTAAAATTATTTTATTTTTAATTTTTTTTTATTCATTTTTATATTCAGCAATTTGGAGATACTTTTTCATATTTTGATATGCACTTACTTTATATTTGATTAAATTTATTATTTCAGAGTTTATCCAATGATTATTTTCCCTAGATTTAATTATTATATTTTTCTGAGCACCATGCTTTGCAAGAGTTATTACACTTGCTAATTCTTCAAATGATTTTGGTTTATTAATAGCTAACTGTTGTGATAATATGGATCGAAATTTGTCAATTTCCAATTTTTTGATGATTTTTTTGGTCATTATTTTTTTAAATATTGGATTTTTAAAGATCTCTAAAACCAAAAAATTTTTATGCTCAGATAAGTCAGTAGGTACATATTTAATTTCAAATTTCATTTTGTCTAGTTCGTAATTGGAAAGTATATGATCTACTAGCGGCCGCCCGCGACTTCATCCGCGTGGACTTTAGTTTTTTGCCACCGAGTTTCATACAAATTTGCAACCCCTATTTTAAATCCTTAGCGATGGAATTTAAAAAAGTAATTTCTTAGTACACCACTACGTAATAAAACAAATTTATTTTTGAATTTTCAAGACCCTGCGCGTCTATCGACAATTTCATGTCGGCCAGCAGCAACGTGCTACCGTCTCACCGCTCCACACACCCCGCTCAGTAAAGCGCGATTGGTATTAGACTATTATTATTTTAAAACTTTAAAAACTTGCATGCTATATGCATGCAAAATTTTAGCCCGATCGGTTTGAAATTGACAAAGTTTCATAAAAACTTTCACCCCTATTTTATCCCTTAGGGGTGGAGTTTATCAAAATCCTTTCTTAGGGGATGCCTAAGTCATAGTAGCTATATGCATGCAAAATCTCAGCCGGATCGGTTTAAAACTGACACAGTTTCATATCAACTTTCATCCCCTATTTTATCCCCTTATGGGTGGAATTTATCAAAATCCTTTCTTAAGGGATGCCTACGTCATAGTAGCTACATTCATGCAAAATCTCAGCCCGATCGGTTTAAAATTGACAAAGTTTTATACAAACTTTCATTCCCTTTTATATCTCCTTAGGGATGGAAATTATTAAAATTCTTTCTTAAGGGATGCCTACGTCATAGTAGCTATATTTATGCAAAATCTCAGCCCGATCGGTTTAAAATTGACAAAGTTTCATACAAACTTTCATCCCCTATTTTATCCCCTTGGAGATGGAATTAATCAAAATCCTTTCTTAAGGGATGCCTACGTTGTAGTAACTATCTGCATGCAAAATCTTAGCCCGATTGGTTAAAAATTGACAGAGTTTCATAAAAACTTTCATCCCCTATTTTATCCCCTTAGGGATGGAATTAATCAAAATGCTTTCTTAGGGGATGCCTTCGTTATAGTAACTATATGCATGCAAAGTTTTAGCCCGAACGGTTTAAAATTGACAAAGTTTCATACAAACATTCATCCCCTATTTTATGCCCTTGGGGAGTGGAATTAATCAAAATCATTTCTTAGCGGATGCCTACGTCATAACATCTACCTGCATGCCAAATTTCAGCCCCATCGGTCCAGCGGTTTGAACAGTGCGTTGATAGATCATATAAACTTTCATCCCCTATTTTATCCCGTTGGGGGTGGAATTAATCAAAATCCTTTCTTAGCGCATGCCTACGTTATAACATCTACCTGCATGCCAAATTTCAGCCCCATCCGTCCAGCAGTTTGAGCTGTGCGTTGATAGATCAAACAAACTTTCATCCCCTATTTTATCCCCTTGGGGGTGGAATTAATTAAAATCCTTTCTTAGCGGATGCCTACGTTATAACATCTACCTGCATGCCAAATTTCAGCCCCATCCCTCCAGCGGTTTGGGCTCTGCGTTGATAGATCACTATATCAGTCAGTCAATCAGTCAGTCAGTCACCTTTGAGTTTTATATATATAGATTATTGATTTTGTTCCGTTGTAATGGATACGGGTGGGATGATCACTGTCTATTTTATTTAAAATTTGGTATCCATTCATATTAATTTAGTTAATATATTCATTGAACATTTTTTCTGTATGTAATAAATTTATGTTAAAATCTCCCAATATAATACAATTGGAATAATTTTCTAGTAGTTTATCCATTAACTCTAATAATATATCATTTGTCACTTGTGGTGGTTTATAAATTACACCAATTTTTAATTTTGGTTCGATTGAGAAAATGTCTAAGAATATATAGTTACAGTTATTTTCACTTGAAGACACAATTAATGAGTATGTTTCGTGATTAAAATTGTTTTGTTCTAAATTTTTATAGTTACTAGCGTCTTTAAGTAGTATGTTTGGGATCTTAATTTTGGGATTAAGTAATTTTTTCATCTCAAGAGAATAGTCGTCTTTACACAAAGTTTTATCAATTTCTTCTTTCATTTTTTTAAGATTTTCAAAGTTATCACATTGAATTTCGAGTCCTCCATTTGAAATATTTTTAATGCTTTTCACGCCAATTGTAAGTTTGTTTAAATTAACTTGCATAATTTCGTTTTTAGTTTTTTGGTTCTTATTATGTTTTTTTGGTTTTATAATTAATGGTTGAAAAATTTTTTGGCTTTGTTTTACTTTACAAGAATTTTGGCAAACATCTGCATAGCTAAAAATATTTTTTTTTGTTAGATTCAATTTTTTTAGATATTGAGTTTAGTGATTCTGTTATGGTTTCTTTATGCACTATGTTTGTCATTACAAAATCGTAGTTTTCTTTTAGATAATTTTTTTGTTCTTTTAACAATGTTATTTTTTCATCTTTTTCTTTTATAATCAAATTTTTTTGTTCAACTATTTCATTAAATAGCTGTATTTCTTGCTTTAAATGTATTATTTCCTTTATTAAGTCATTTTTTGTTTTATTTTGGCTGCTATCATCAATACAGTTTTCATTTTCTATTTGGCTGTTTGAAACATCATTTTGTATATCGTCTTTTTTCTTCTTTCTCATTTTAAGAGTGATGTATTCTATTCATTTAGTTCATTCAATATTTGTCAAAAAAAAAAATAAAAATTTATATGTCAGTAAAAATAAAAATCTATATATAATATTCTTTCCTTGAAATGCCGAGACAATTCTTTAACATCCAGCACCTGATAATATCGTTAAAAGTTCACCACAAAACTTTGTCTTTTTAAATTCTTCTTGGAATCTCCACAGTATCCAATTTTTTTCACAGGTATTTTAAGATTTCTTGACAGTATCTATAGATAAATTAAATTTATTTATTTGTTTCTTCAAAGACATAAAGCTGCCCTGACAGTTCGATTGGCAGAAAATATAAAACGGAACCGAGCGGCTATAAGTCGGCCAGTTATTAATGATTTTTTCAATCGCCTTGAAATGAGTCTTGCAGGTATACCACTAGAAACATAATTAATTATGACGAAACCTGTTTCGTAGATGACCCTAGAAGAAAACATGTCGTTGTGGGGACGAAAACCAAACGTGCAGAAAGGGTTATGGATTCGACAAAGACATAAACGTCTGTTATGTTTGCGGTGGCTGCGTCTGGACATTTACTATCCCCATATGTGGTGTATAAGTCTGAACATCTGTGGGCGTCATGAACTGAAAGGAGTCCAAAAAATTGTCGATTTAATCGCAGCAAATCTGGTTGGTTTAATCAACATCTTTTCGAGAACTGGTTTGTTACGGTCATTTTGCCATTTTGCCGTTGGTGATACAAGAATGTGAAAGGCTGTAACGTTTACAACGTTATTTGTGGCCTGGCCTATTGACTAATAAATTTTTATAATTTTCGGGTTATCTTGAGTCGTCGCGTATACTTTATCAGATTTGAGAAGGCGAATTTTTAGTTCGATCGTGAGAAGTGTCGCTATTTTAATTCTTTTCATTTTGTGCTTCTAAAGTAATCAGTTCTTCTCACTACATTCTCCCTTCCGGTGAGTAAATTTAATTTGTTATAATTTTAAATAATAGTCAAAAATTTGGTGAATTTATTTTTGGTAGTTATATTGGATATTTTTACTAACAATTAAATCTTTCGATTACAATCATTTGTTAAGAATCAGTTTTTAATTGAGTTCAAAATATATAAACACATCAAGTGATTAACTTTTTTCTCTCTCGAACTTTGGAGAAACCTTGGATGATTGTAATCGAAATTAAGGTCTATTGGGACGGAATTTTAACTGTTCTGATCTTAAATCTTAGGGCCGTTGCCAATTAGTGAAGGGTCCAAAGTGAGGGCTTATTCTAAGAGAGGGTTTATTCTAAGTGAGGGCTTTCCGAGGCGAATTTTTCCATTTTGCCCATTGTCACCAGAGACAGATTGTTATCCACAAACCAGAGTCTTGCCTCCAAATTTTGCCAGTTAGGAGAAAACAACTTGCCATCATCATCAAAAACCGGTGCTATCTACAACAGAGATTCCGTCCACCTCATCGATTCCGAAGAAAACAAAAGATAAGAAATTAGTTATTCACTTTTTTATAATATCTTAAAGTTTTTGAATAAACAATATAACACTGATTCACTCTTTTATTTGTATGTCTGTACTTGGCGCCCTTTATTTGTTTGGGGAGAGTTGAAAAAGAAAGCCAGAAGGACGCCACGAACCCTGGAGCTAGCCAAGGGTATTTTCACGCTACAAATTTGGCGCCCAACGTTAAGTCTTCTTGCTTTTTTTTTGAAACTTTTTCCCATTCATTCACTTATTTTAAATTTCCATCAAATTAGTACAGACATTCAAATATTTTTTTTTTATATAGTTTACTAACATTTAAATTTTATCGCTACATTTATTTCGATTGAATTGTTATCTTTATTCAAGATTAACCACAATCGAATTGGTATATTTCGGTTTTAACTTAACTAGTTTTATTTATCGACGAATATTTTTATTCTTTATTTAATTTTTTTTTACCTTACAATTATGTTGCGTTCCCATTTAGTAGTTTTTCTATACAGAATGTCTCTTGGGATATTTTCTCTACATTTAAAATTATTATTTCTACATGTTGAATTTATTGTTAGGGAGTTTCTTTCTTAGCTTATGGCGGTATTTCTTGGCTGACGTTGGCTTTTTGGATGATTTTAATGTGTTTGTACCGTTTTATCAATATGTTCCTTTTTCGTTGCTATCTAAGCTTGTGTCTGTTTTTATATGACTTTATTTTGTGGTTGTGAGAGTTACAGTCAAAATCTTTTTTGTGTATTCCGTTAGTTTCTGTATTTTTGGTTTCCTTTTTTTTTCTCTTTTTTATCTCATTACCTTCGGTTAACATTTGGAAGATGGTCATAAGGAATTTCTTTTTCTTTCTTGAGTGTGGGTACCTATCATTGTTTGCCGTGGGCATTTTGGGTGTGGGGTCTGGTTGACCACATTATTACCGTGTAAGGTCTGTGAGACCTTAGTATCGTGTAGGGGTCTGTGAGACCTCTTTATCGTTGTAGCAGTCAGGTGTGACTGCTCTTTTTAGCTCTATTGGTGTTCCGTATGGATGGAACACAATAGGAGTTTATCTGTGGGATTATGGTCTATTTTGTTTCTTTTTTTTTAACCTTTAGGGTTTATCATTGTGAAGCAAATAGATTTTCCATGTGAGTAGTGATGCAACGCCGATTCTAGCTCACTGCTTCCAAATTTCACCGCTAGATGTCGCCACAGGTGTATTCTTCTGTTTCTTCGAGTGGCCTCTGACATTTGGCGCAAGCAGCCAATTCTTCTTTTTCGAATGACAAAAGAGCATTAATATTGTATCTCGTAAACGGCCCAACAGATTTCGACGTATGACGTATCATTGTAAAGGGGTTGCTGTATAGGGTAAGATGAAGTGTTCAAATCTTCTAAAATATCAAAAGCGCGTGACCTTGGTGCATTAGCAGGTTCGCGATGTGTGACGTAATCGACTGATATGTGTTAGAGTGATAACAGACTTTGCTTTCGCTATTAATAATAAAACATATCATGGAAAATATTTAGTTTTAGAATGCTTCGAGAGAATACAGTCAAAAACTTGAAGAGTTTTGTAAAAATATAAGAAAATTAAACTAACAGATTTCTGTCTACAAAGACCAAAAAGAAGTGTTAAAAAAAAATTAAAAATTTAAGTTTGTGGGACAAAGTTTTTGAAAACTATTTACCAACATCATCAACGCCCACAAGACGAATAAAACCATGGCCTTGCTAAAAGCAAATTTTGTTCTTTTAACAGCAATATTAAATAACGTTCCGCAAAACGTTGTACATATTGGTGTGTGTTTAGACACAAACGGAACAAAACAAAAATGCAATACATGGCAAATGATGAGTCAGGCGTCAGTAAATGATGGAAAATTGCAGGTGTTTGCATTGAATTTAACAGAATCGCCACTTAACTACAAGCTAAAATTAATCTTTAACGATAACTCTGAAGGAGTGGGCAAGTGGCGATCTAACCAACAAAGTCCAATACAGGAATTATACTTAGACCTAGAAGACCCAGTAGGAGCAAAAATGTACCAAATCGTACAAATAGAATGGGCAATGTTAGTAGGAGTTTACTTATTAATTCTCAAAATTATATTAAAAGAGGCAAAAAGAAGAATGAAGCGATGAAATGTATTTTTAAATAATAATAATAACAATAAATATTTGTAAACTTTTAAAAGGTGTTTTAATAAAAAATCGAGAAAGGAGATATAGATAAATCTAAGATGTGTAAACCTTCTTTTAATTTTCTAAATCACGAAATAAACTGGACTGAAACAAAAATTTGATGTAAAGAGAAAATTCTATAAAAAAAAATTAAAAGAAACAGCACACATTTTATTAAATCCAAATGAATGTATTTCAAATTTTACTTTGGATTTATCTAGATCTAGACTGACCAACTTAAAAAAAGAATGAGTTAATAATCTATAGGTATATCTATAGTAACGAAATAACAAATCAAAAATTTAAAATCTAAACTTGCACAAAGAAGTATAGAGTAAGAATTTATTATCTTTAAAAACAACAACCGATCTAGTTGTCGAAAGCTTAGAAAAATTAAAAAAATTATTTTTATTTTTGTTAGGCATTTTGAGTTTTAAAAAAACTCTTGACAAATTTGACATATTCGTCAAGATCAATAAGCAAGGGTCATTATTAAAATTATGATTTATATTTTTTATAAGTTTGTTTTAGTGGCAAAAAAAATTATATTATAGATGTTATAATAGATGTTATTATGCCACAAAGAAGCTATCGAGAATATTTAAATCATAAATAAAGTCACTCAAACACTATTATAACTACACAATCAGCAACAAAAATTTAGGAAAAGACAATTAATTTTAACACGAAGCAACATGGATTTAAATATAGAACCAAAGTACTGTATACACAACCTTTGTTTACCTTTCAGCGGCCATATTGGTAATAAAAACGTCAAAGTCCTAAAATGGCCAATTAGCAGCTAAAACTTAAAGGTGGTTAAGGTTATAATACAGATTTATAATTAAACTATTTGTTTACCAATAAGAAAATTATTAATAAATGTATAAAAAGAGGATAATTTTATATATACTTTATAAAAAACATTACGAATTTTGTAATGAATTAAATTTATAATAAACGTTTGTTTCACGCCATCTATAAAACAGAAGCGGAACTTAAAAGCTATTTAAAAAAAACGTATTTTTATATAATTTATTAAAAACAGTGTAGTAGCCAATTTAACCATTGGGTAAATTGATTTAAAAAATCTATTAAATTAGTCTATAATCGGTTTGTTAATAGCAAAATAATTCCCATTATTAATATTTTACAAATTTAAACAAAAGGTGGGCAGTTCACAATACAATAAAAATTTTACAATAATTAAGCAATCTGCTTTGGTTCCGATAGTGAAAATGTTAGTAATTATATTTAAAAAAGGCGATTTTAAATATATATTTAATATAAATTATTATCATTTAAATAAAAAATTAAATAAATTTTCTAATAAAAATGATCTGAGTACCATCTATAAAACAATAAGAGGACTTTTAATACTCGATAAAGTAGAATTAAGAAATGCCTTAACCTTAAAAATAAATAAACAATGTTTATTTTTTAGTTTTTATATAAAAAAAACAAAGGATGTTATAAATATAAACAAATTTTTTTTTCAATCAATTCTTTGACAGTTAATATTACTTAAAGTGACATCTGTTAAGAGAAAGTTGAACTAATATTTAATTATTGATATATTTCATATAAAGTCTTTGTAAAAACATTTAATATTATTAAAATATATCGTTTAAATTTATAAAATTGCATAAGATATTGATTTGATGTTACAAAGTTTAAATTTTTTTATACTAGGCAGCGCTTGAAATTTATTTTTAATATTTTTATTTAATTAGATTATATTGTAGTCTTTTGTTTAAATACAATAAAAAAAAGATTAAAAAAGGTATATTTGATTGATAGTTTTTTAAAGGCAAATTATTAATTTTGTTTCCTTTAAAAAATTTTGGACTTTTTGCCTTTCCTATAACTAATGGAATTTCTTTATCGCCAAGCATGTTTGTACAAAATAAGATTGTTAATTTATTTTTCGCGGACTTTTTACCTGTATATATTTTGTTTTTTAAAAAAACTTTTTAGTTGGCAGTGCTCTGTAGAACAACCCAATTTCATCGATGTTAGAAATATCTCTTTCCAAATATTCTTCCAGAATTCATTTTAATTTATTGTTCCAATCTTCTAAGAAATTAAGGATAATATGAGCAGCTTCTTTACAAATAGATTTGAATGTTATGCTTTGTCGAGTACAGAATTTATCTAGCCATCAGTTTGAAGCCTTAAAACTATCAAATTTAAATTCTCTAGCAGTTTCTTAAACTTTATTTAATGAAGGACCCATTTTACTATAAACATTATCATTTAGATTTAGACACTTTAGTGAATCAGTTTTTTTCTTAAATTATTACTTATATGAGATTTTCCTACTTTATATTTTGCTGCCAGTTTTCGAAAAATTCCACTTTTTTTACTGTCTTTGATAGTTTAAATTTTTTATCTGATTAACAGTAAACTTTTAATCATTATTTACACTTCCTACATAAAGTAGGTATTTATACAAAAAGTTAATGTGCATCACTGTTTAATATCATTTAATGATACCTACATAGAACTAAACAATAAAATACATTCATAAGATAATTTTAACGACGATTTAGGGTGCATATTAATATAAATCTTTTTACCTGTCAGATGGAAGGGGTCGAAATTCAATAAAAGACCATTGTTCTGTACCCATTTTAATAAAATTTTGAAAAAAATATTTCATACAGTTTAGTATACTTACAATAAATAAATTTCTATAGGTAGCTGTCCAATAAAAGGAGGTCCATTTTAATGATATAGGATTATATATGTATACTGTATAACTTCTATGTAAGGACACTTTTTAATATCAGAAAACTCTAAATATTGGACAAACGGCCAGATTCAAAAAGTTAATTAAGGTATTTTAAGTATTAATTTCCTCTATATAATGGACCATCTATATAGTCGACGCGGACACATGATTGTATATATATATATTTCAGATAGCGATGCCGTCAATAAAAAATATATGGATAATTATTTGCAAAAGTTGACTGAAAACATGAATGCTATGAAACTTACATTTAATAATGACTTGATGGCCATAAACACTTTTATATCATATAGCTAAGAAAGGGACCTTGCTATGCTTTCAGCGAAGCAGTTTCGGCGACCCCCACTCCTCCTACCTTTTCTAGGCAACTCAGCTACCAAAGATTCTTCTTGTAATTAAATACAGCAGAAAAGCCGGTGTTTACCGAATTTAACCGAAACCAGTCGACATTTCTCTATAAAATCCCGTGGTAATCCTATTTTTATTTAGTACTTTCTGTTCGCCGAAAGTATTAACATGAGCACCTCTAAAGTGTTTAACATTTCCCAACTGTACGCGAGGAAGATCAAGCCGACCAACGAGAGATTCGGACTTGGCCATTGTTGGAAAATCTGGACAACCTACTAACGGACGTTGGAGATATAATTTATACGAAAGAAGAAAAGTTACTTGCTGGTAAAGATTCGCTTATTCCCATTACGGATCCGTTTTGCGATAACATTATGCTCGTTAAAGTATGTGGTTTTATAATTTTGAATTTTCTACATCGAAATTAAGAAACATGGCAGATATTAGTGTTAAACAGGTGGAGATGGAGCAGTTTAATTCTATTTTAATGGAAGAAATAAAAGGAAGGGTTAAACTTTCCGAATGTCGTAGGTTGGAAGAGTTAGAATAGGGAGCAGAGCTGGTTGTTAAAGGACTTAAAGAAAGCCGTCATAGACAGAAAACTAGATACATTTTACAGTTCGATAACATAGACTCATTGTACGTGTCAAATTATTGGTTGGAAAAAGAACTAGAAGAAATTAAAACATAATCCTAATAGACACAAAGAAAGAGTTGTTTTTTGTGTTTAAGTATTACTACTGTAATTTT
Source organism: Altica lythri (assembly GCA_964028335.1). Classification (NCBI taxonomy): domain Eukaryota; kingdom Metazoa; phylum Arthropoda; class Insecta; order Coleoptera; family Chrysomelidae; genus Altica; species Altica lythri. The sequence goes on along the minus strand of OZ034806.1, from coordinate 26,398,874 downwards.
AGTCTAATAAACGTCATTTTTAAAAAAATGTGTTATTATTTTTCCTTGTTGATCTTTGGTAGCTGAGTTACCTAGAAAAGGTAGGAGGAGTGGGGGTCGCCGAAACTGCTTCGCTGAAAGCATAGTAAGGTCTCTTTCTTACCTATATGAAAACAATTATCATTAAAATTTCTTTTAAAAATATCTATAACATTATTATAAAAAAAATTAATGTTAATATTTTCTATAAGTAAAATCTGATAAGCTATGATAAAATGATGTACTCTAACAAGTTCATCTACATCCTTTTCCGTTAGATGATATCTTACACCATGTTTTGCAACTTCTATGAACTTGGTGTCATCGTATACCAACTGTCGTATTGTACAAAAATCTCCACAGGAAAATGTTACTGGATCATACTCATCTGCGTAGGTTGGTAGTGGTTCAATAAAAATTGTGCTTGTGCTCAAAAATTCAATAAGGTCAAGCCATTCCATTTTTCCAAACGACAATTTACTTGACTTACAGTATTCTGATAAAATAATAGCTGGGGAAAATGTTCTTGCAGGAGATAAGCCAACTGTTTTCGATTTCAACGGTCGAGTCCAGAGAAATTTTGAGAAGCAGTCAATTACCACTAGAATCATTTTAAACGATCAATTTTGAGTTGCGTAATAACTCATTTCAGCCGAATCAATTTGCCATAAATCATCCAAACCTTTGATAATTGTTCGTCGTCGAGCATAATTTATCCGAGCCGGTTTATGCAGCTCATTAACGACTTGAACCTTTTCCTTTGAAAACATGACTGTGACTAAATCTAATGTTTAGGGATTTTGTACTAACCGATTCTCCAATGCTTTAATAATATTTACAACATTACGCAGATTATTTTGATTTATAGTTATTGTATCGGTCAAATCAGCAATGTTTTTTTCAATAGCCAAAATTTTTCCAGAGAGTACATTAACATTTTTCGTTACAGAGTCAGTTCTTTTAAGAATCTCATCGAACAAATCTTGTCGTATATCTGGAATATCCTGATTATATAATTTTATTATCACTTTCTCGATTTTATCTTTTAAGTTTTCTACCGTATTTGTTTGATTTACAGCTAACTGTGCAGAGTTTACATTAATCGTTGCTATTTGTGATTCTAAACTTTTAAGCGAATTTTTAATATCTCCTCGTAGGTACTGTTTTGCAGTGACAATTGATTCATCTACATACTTTTTATTAGCCATATGTTTGCTGGCTAACGGAGGATCTCTTGATATAAAAGTGTTTATGGCCATCAAGTCATTATTAAATGTAAGTTTCATAGCATTCATGTTTTCAGTCAACTTTTGCAAATAATTATCCATATATTTTTTATTGACGGCATCGCTATCTGAATCAGGATCTTTAACATTACAAAGTTTTAAATTTTCAAAATCAATATCACCGTTTGCAGTATGGGCTAAGCTTGGTTTAGACATTAGCAATAGTTTTTTATTGCCTATATCATGTTTAGTACGTCCGAATTTGTCGACACTCATTGTGGTAATGATGTTTAAGCAATAATATTTGCTTCTTTTAATTCCTTAATAATTGCAACAATTTCATTATTATTATTCGAAGTATTTCCTGCTTCTTTTGACGCTATTAAAAGCCGAAGCCTGTCAACGAGTTCGTTTGGATCGAGACGAGCTTTTCTTAATTTTACTGTTTTTGATTTTATTATCAGGATTTAGATTTTATATATTCACAGATCATGCCTGCGCAAAATAAACTGAATATCAGTTCAAATAAATCATATTTTTACTACTTTATACCTTTAACAAAAGTTGTCTTTTAGTTTTGCATATAGCCTCTCAGAAGGAGCCACCCATTGAACCTTCAGGCACAATTTTAACCTCTATCTCTTGTTGATTTTAATTAACAGTCTTATTGCCATAAAACTAGAAGTGTAGGTAAAGTGAATTTTTGAAATTAGCAAGTCGGTCAAAAAATGGATTTTAGCCGAGAAAATTTTCAAATAATAATTTTTTACAATTTTCGGATAGGATTCAAATATAAAACATTCTACGTTTTTCCAAGGAGGTAAAATCAAAATTTCTTAATAGAATGTTGTAGTCTATACCTCTGATAGGATAAACCCCATTTTAAATATAACTCTAAAACAATAAGAAATTTAAGTTGCACTCTATTTGGCAAAAAAGAGATACTCTACAAAAAGGCAAAATTTGTAAAGAGACATTGATGAAGATACTAAGATACAATTTAAGAATACTATTGTTTTAGAGTTATATTTAAATTATAATAGGCAGATTTTTGTCCATGCCTTTACATTTCACACCACAGTTTTTGTCTCAATTGACTACTTAAAAGATTTCTGAAATAAAAATCTTTGATCATCTTCCTTCCTTTGGACGTGATATTACTAAAATAATCTATACAGACTATTTTCCACTTATATTTGTAGTATGTAGATGTATACATTTTATGCTTTAATACTTTTTAAATAAAAGGTACCAGACAAAATTCTAGGCTAAATTTGTTTATTTATTGTTAACTATTGTATACTGTATAACTTCTATGTAAGGACACTTTTTAATATCAGAAAACTCTATATATTGGACAAACGGCCAGATTCAAAAAGTTTATTAAGGTATTTTAAGTCTTAATTTCCTCTATATAATGGACCATCCATATTGTCGGCGCGGACACATGATAATACAATAAATAAAAGATCAGACATTAACCATCTTAGTGAAATCTTTTCCTATTTACTAAGTTTGGATAAATTTGACAAAAATTTAAATGTCAATGATTCTTCATCAATTGTTGACTAATCCACTAAACTTTAAAAATTGCACCTTTAGTCTTAAGTCACATTAAATGAATATCAAACGAAAAATTACATCTCTTTTAAATGTTAATTCCACCATGTTCATAATATATTGTAACGGGATAACCGTAAAGGAAGGGACCTTAATTTAAAAGATTGTTGTTGACAGTTGATTTTTAGTTGTTTGTAAAAAAAATCAACTGACCATTTTAAATAATGTTCTAGAAAATTCTAGAAACTTCTAAACACACTGACTAGATTAAATAATGTTGTATATAAGGGGATGCATGGGCAGTTTAAGTCAGTTCGAGTCAAGTGTTCAGAAGAGTTCATTGTATTGTCAAGTAGTTAGACGTTATCCAGCAGAGTTCAGTGTATCTTAACAATTTTGTAAATAAATTGTGTAAAAAGCCCCCATACGTGTTTCAAATTGGTGTCAGGTGTGGGGTGAAGATACAAAAATGCCTGGAAAAAAGAAATATGAACTATTGGTGGCTGAGCTCAGAAGAGAGCTTGAAGAATTAGAGTTGGAAACTACTGGAAGCAAATCCGTATTGTTGAGAAGGCTCCGTGAGTACTACGTAAATAATAATTTGGACCCTGATGCTGTGGAGTTCGAAGACCCAGTTCAAAAAGCAAATTCTGAACTAACTCAACAACTTTCCCGGCAACATGAGGAGCTATCCAGTCAGATGAAGAGCCAGCGCGAAGATATGTCCCAGCTGAAAGAGGAGCTATCAGGACGAATGACGAGCCAACATGAGGAGCTATCCAGTCAGATGAAGAGCCAGCGCGAAGATATGTCCCAGCTGAAAGAGAAGCTATCAGGACGAATGACGAGCCAACAAGAAGAACCATCACAACAACTGACCCAGTTGTCCAGTCAAATAAACAGCCAGCGCGAAGATATGTCCCAGCTGTCACAACGGATGTCCACCCTATCAGAAGAGTTGTCCAGTTCCTTCTCCCAGCAAATATCGCATTTGCGCTCCGAAATGTGCACTCTTCGTGATGAGCAAAATCAGCTGGTGACCAACTTGCGAGACGAGCAAAATCAGCAAGTGACAAACTTGAATCAGCAAATTGATAACTTGAATCAGCGAGCGGACAACTTTAATCAGCAAGTGGTCAACATGCAAGACGACAACCAGCTAATGCAGTGCGAGATAGAAAAGCTTAAACAAGAACTTGAAGCTTGTCGCCGAAACCAAACCATCCACCATGGAGACGGAGATGCAGAAAGGACGCAAACCTGGCACGTAGACGTCGACCGACGAGGAAATGGGGAGACTACCCAGGTACGAACGACGATGAAACCCCCAACCTTCGACGGGAAGACTTCCTGGCCAAATTACCTGAAACAATTCGACGCAGCGGCCAGAGCTAATGGATGGTCATCCCAGGAGAAGGCATTGTCCCTAACCGTAGCTCTGCGAGGCGAAGCTTTAGACGTCTTGCAATCATTGACACCGGATGAAGCTGACAACTTCGAGTTATTGGTGAATCGTCTAGAGATGCGTTATGGTCAAACTCATCTACAACCGGTGTACCGAATGCAGTTAAAGAGCCGAAAACAGAAAAATGGAGAAACCATCCAGGAATTTGAAGCGGATGTAGCAAGAATGGTACGACTTGCGTATTCAAATGCAGCGGAGGATTTCCTGGAGTGCCTAGCAGTCCAAACCTTCACCGATGGTCTTCGAGACGTCGAGTTGCAGCGCGCTGTACGGTTGGCGCGGCCGAAGACTCTTGTGGACGCCTTGACCATTGCCCTGGAGTTTGAGGCGGCAACGGAGGCCTCACGTGGAGTTGCTCGACTAAGGGAAATCACCGGTAACTACGACCATGCCGTTCATTCCGTTAGCGACGTTGAAGCGGTAGTAGAGAGATTAATAAAGTTATCTCCAAGAAGAAGGCGCCAAGTGAGATGCTGGAACTGCGGAGAAGTAGGCCATATAAGAAATACTTGCCCCCAAAAAGAAAAATCTTCTGCTGAAGTACCCCAGCAGCAGGAAAACTAGAACGGGTCGACTCCTGGAGGGCGAAATCGACCCCAAACATTCCCGAAGCCCCTCACACCATTAAATTGGCAACTCTGCGACATCACGTGGACAGCTTATATGTGGATGGCCTCCTTGATGGGAAAAATATTAGCATGCTGGTAGACACTGGAGCTACAAAAACTATCGTCCGACCAACCATCATTATGCGAAATAAGATGTTGCCTACCAGTTGGAGACTGCGTACCGCTACCGGAGATTCTGCTAGAGTCTACGGTGAGATACAGGTGACGCTACAGTTCGGTTCAACCTCTCTTGTTCACTCAGTGCTGGTGGCTGACGTTGATGAAGATGTTGTTCTGGGCATGGATGTTATGCTCCACTGTGGTTTTCATTTGGATCTTCGCCAACGTATCCTTCGTACTGGTAATGAAGAAATATTCCTGCACCGAAAACAAGTTGACAATGCCTCGATTAAGCTAATCGATGATATCGAACTTCCGGCAAGCTGCGAATGTGTCGTCACAGCGCGGTTGGATGGACTGGAGCCAGATGGTGCCCCAGCCATGATAGAGCCGAAGAACCATGACCATGAATTGGGAAAAGGACTCCTTGTGGGTAAGACTCTTGTAAGATCCGCCAAAGAGGTACCCATCCGAGTTATCAACTTGAACGATCATCCAGTTCTTCTCCGAAAGGACACGGAAATGGGAAGTTTAGAACCAGTAATGGCCATAATTCACAAGATAAATGTTACGGAAACAGATGAGACCAACGAAATTGAACAATTAATGACAAAATTAGACCCCTCTTTGTCAAAATTAGAAAAGAAACAGGTAAGAGATCTACTTTACCGTTATAAACCTGTATTTGGTTCTAAAAGTAAACTGGGAAGAACTGATGTTGTACAACATAGAATTGACACTGGTGATGCACGTCCGATTCGACAGGTACCCCGAAGGATGCCTCAAGTTAAAAAGGAAGAAGCAGACAGAGCCCTTAAAGAAATGATTCAAAATGGCATAGTCGAACCATCCAGTAGTCCGTGGGCTTCTCCTGTGGTATTAGTGAGAAAGAAAGACGGATCAATGCGGTTTTGTGTCGACTATCGAAAGCTAAATGATGTCACTAAGAAGGACAGTTATCCTCTGCCAAGGATTGATGATGCCCTCGACGCTTTGGCGGGTTCTACTATGTTTTCTACCTTGGACCTTAAAAGCGGATATTGGCAAGTTAAAATGAATCCTGCAGACAAAGAAAAGACTGCCTTTACCAGTGGATCAGGGTTATGGCAATTCACGGTCCTTCCATTTGGCCTCTGTAATGCTCCTGCGACGTTTGAACGACTAATGGAGAACATCCTGCGGGGTTTGTCATGGAAAACTTGTCTAGTTTATCTAGACGACATCATCATAATGGGTAAGACCTTTAAGGAACATTTATCTAACCTGGAAGAAGTTTTTAAAAGATTACAGAACGCTAATCTAACATTGAATGTTAAGAAATGTCACTTGTTCCAGAGACAGGTCAACTATTTAGGACATAACGTAAGCAAGGATGGCGTTGCTGTTGACCCCGCTAAGATACAAGCCGTTCAGGAATGGCCAATTCCTATCGACAAACATCAGCTCCGGAGTTTCTTGGGTCTTTGTTCCTATTACCGACGATATGTCAAGAATTTTGGAGACATCGCCAAACCCTTGACACGTTTGACAGAACAAGATAAGTCCTTCTGTTGGGATCAGGAATGTCAAAAGGCGTTTGAAATATTGAAGAAACAGCTTACGTCAGCACCTGTTCTTGCTTATCCACTTCCTGATGGTAAGCTTATTCTGGACACCGACGCCAGCAATGTGGGAATTGGAGCCGTCTTGTCACAGCTACAAGACGGTAAGGAAAGAGTGGTTGGTTACTTCAGCAAAACTTTATCGAAAGCTGAAAAGAACTACTGTGTAACTCGGAGGGAACTGTTAGCAGTTGTAAAATCCGTCGAACACTTTTATAAATATCTGTATGGCAGAAAATTCCTGATCAGAACAGACCATGCTAGTTTAAAGTGGCTACTTAGCTTTAGGAACCCAGAAGGACAGATAGCAAGATGGCTCGAAAAACTGCAGGAATATGATGTTGAAATCGAGCACAGACCTGGAACCAGACATCGTAATGCTGATGCACTTTCCAGAATACCATGTCGACCTGATTGCCCCCATTGTACCCGTATGGAGCAGAACGAGGAAAAACTTGCCTTAGTTAAGGTTGTACCAGGAGACGAGAGCTCTATGCTGGAGGAGCAACAAGAAAACGATCCCGTTCTGAGAAAGATTAGGGAGTGGAAGAGAATGAACCGTCGTCCGTTGTGGAGAGAGATATCCTCATCCTCTCCTGCTTTAAAAGCATACTGGTCCCAATGGAACTCTTTAATTTTGGACGGAGGGCTCGTTAAAAGACTTGTAGAAAATTCCGAGGGCACAGAAACAAGGAAACAAATAGTGGTCCCAAGAAATGCTGTACCGGAAATTTTAAAACAGATGCATAATGATAGTTCTGGAGGACATCTGGGTATCACGAAAACGCTGCAGAAGATCCGAGATAGATTTTACTGGGTAAATTGCACTAATGATGTTAAAGATTGGTGTCGTAAATGCACTACATGTGCTGCCAGTAACGGTCCGCACCGAAAACCGAAGGCGGAAATGCAGCAATACCTGGTTGGAAGTCCTTTTGAAAGAATCGCAGTAGATGTATTGGGGCCACTTCCACAGACCGATGTAGGAAACAAGTACATCTTTGTTGTAATGGACTACTTCACTAAATGGGTTGAAGCATATGCAGTTCCCAATCAGGAAGCTACCACTTTGGCAGATATATTTGTTGAAGAATTCGTAAGCCGATTTGGGGTACCATTAGAATTACATTCAGACCAAGGAAGAAGCTACCACTGAAATACCATTTTTGGAGTGAAGATGGAACCACTTGCGACTGTTTATCAGTTTTGCAATTTGACATCTATAGATATCGTTCGATTTATAGCAGGGATGTCTCTTGATTAGTGACTTGAGAGACATAGCCTGTACTACACTGACGAGCTCAAACTAAGAGAGAAACACGTGTCTGGAGTTTGGTTTTGCCCTGATATAGGTTGAATGATATTTATATCTATTTATATCGCAGCATCCAAGGTGTTTTTTAAAGTGTTAGAAAATTCTAACCGACACCATTTCAGTTCAAAACTGAAATTATTACTTTTGACAGTAAGGCACTAGATACTTTATGTATCATCTTTGGACATTCTTAGACTGTCACAAAACGCTCTGTTCGTTTTATATATATATAAAGAATAAGGTGACTACTAAACATGTAAACTAACAATATCCAAATTGGATTGGGCAATGTAGTCAGGGGTTGGCGATAAAAGAAAACTTCTTTTTAGTTTGGTCGAGCTTTCGCTGTTTTATTTACAGCTTCATCAGGACACTGATAAACCAGAACACACAGTAAGTATATTGTAATTATATATATTGTATATTACAGTTACCTTTTATCCTGGGAAAAAGAGAATTATATGAATCCTTTTTAATAATACCATCTCCATCTATTTTTCAATATTATTATTGTTTTACAATTAAGTTGGGTTAGTACTACTTCTTCTTTCTTTTAGCATTCTTGTCAATTTGTTTAACTAGCTACTAAAAATCATCTCCTATGTTTAGACAACATACATTACTATTTATTGACTTTGGGTTTAATACAGTAACAAATGAAAAACAATAAATGTTTTGTTTGGAAATTTAATGGTTTAATATTACAGTCGGGATTATTTTACAATCGTTTTCTTAATTTTTAATTTTTATTATTAACAATTGAACACTTCTGAAGAAATTTCTGCAGTAACACTCTAATAGTATATACAAAAAACTTTTTTATCTTAAAAAAAAAAAAACTTTTTTAAACTAATGTCCATTATAGACATTTTTAACTTTAGTTTCCTGACTGAGCTGATTTCGGCTTTACACACCACCTAAAATTATAAAATGTAGATCAGTTTTAGTATGTTTTTTAAAAAATCTGTTTTTAATGTTTTTAATTAATTATGTTTTTAAACTTATCTGTGCTGTTTTCTATTAACTTCAATGTTTTGGTGGCATTGTCCTCCTAAAATATGATTTTCTTTGAGCATATGGCTTTTATCGTCATCTTCACTTAGTGTAAGTACCTACAAAATTTATATATGTTAACTTAATTGTACATTACAATATACTTACTGTGTGTTCTGGTTTATCAGTGTCCTGATGAAGCTGTAAATAAAACAGCGAAAGCTCGACCAAACTAAAAAGAAGTTTTCTTTCATCGCCAACCCCTGACTACATTGCCCAATCCAATTTGGATATTGTTGTGTAAAGAAACATAAAAACACATGTTTCCCCAACATCCTTTGCTCCCAAGTACCCAACACTTTTGCTAGCCAAGTGCAATACCCTATTTGGTTATGCCGCACTATGACGGCTAATGAGCCAGAAACATGCATGTCTGCGGTTACCATTCCTACTCGTGGCCTTATTGATCCTTTTTGCGTACATGCCCAATAATTTTCCCCTTTTGTTTATATTAATACGCATTTTCTTGGCACTTTGTTTATATATATATATATATATATATATATATATATATATATATATATATATATATATATACAGTGTGTCCCAAAAAGTTTTATACAAATGGAGGAAAATCTTATCTGGCATGTTAAAAAAAAATTATTCTTCATAAAATGCTCTGCATAACCTAGACATCCATAATCAAGTATAAAAATTTCAAGGCATTCGCTGGAATACAGGGAAAATAAAAAAAAATGATTTCTGCTGAATTAAATGGAGAGAAAAATGTTCATTCATCAAAATCGTGGCGTTTCTAGTATTCATTTAAAATAACTATATGGATAAAAACAGATTTGTTGGGCAATACTTTTTCTTAAAATTGCATGAATGCAGAAAATTATTTCAAGAAACACGTTAGCAATTATTACATTGTAATAAGAAAATAACTAAAAACTGCTGCAGTAATTTAGATTGGCATGTTTAAGTTAGGAAATGTAATCTAGTGTGTTGCTGTCAATAAACTTCAAAATATTCTTAGTGTCTATTAGAAATGCCTGTAAAATTGAGTATTGCAGATAAAATTGAAATTGTTCTCATTGTTGGAGATAATTATAAAACATGTAGGGAAGCAGCAGAGATCTTTAATAATAGACATCCCGATAAAATTGTACACTTTACAACTGTAAGGTACATAATAAATAAATTCAAGATGTGTGGAAGTGTCGAAAATAAATTTAGAAGAAATCATAGAAAATGGGTTAGAACTGAAGACAATGAAAATGAGGTGATGCTATCGGTAGTTGAAAACCCAAAAGATTCAATTCGAAAAACATCAAATTTATTGAAAGTGAGTAAAAGTACAGTTGCAAGAATTTTAAAATCAAATAAATTTAAACCATACAAACCCCAATTTACCCATACTTTGTAACATTATCATGTTATTTTTATTTAGTAAAGTCGTTGGGGACTCTAATTTTCAATTTGTGCGAATTGCGCTTGTCTAAATAACGGCTAACGGTCAGGTTGCAAGGGAGAATTCTCGATTTATTCGGTTCGTTTAGCGTTTTTAAATTTTAACATTCTTTTTAAATTCAGTGCTCTTCGATGAAAGCTTGTCTTGGTGAGTTATTTATTTTATAATTTCTTCTTTTTTAATTTGTTTTAAAAAAAGAAAATGCTTGATAATATTTTTTAGAAATTAACTTTTCTCATTTCAATAATTTATGTAACTGTTTCGAATAGTAATTTTGACAGAGAATGTTATCTTCTCTTTGTATTGATAGTCTAACTTGGTTAATTATATATAATAAATTCTGTTTTTTATACTGTCAACCTTGAGCAACAAGCATGTTTTTTGAGTTGTTTTTTTGCTATTTCTGACGCTGAAAATTATATTACAGCGAATATAACATCGTAGTCATATTGGATTACCATTTTTTGTCACATTGGATTACCTTTTTTATTGTCACATTGGATTATTTAGTAGTAACATTGGATTAGCTATAAGCAATGTTATCTAGAAGAAGCAGTTAGAAATAGAACATAACCTAGAAGTTGTTTACTTAGAGGTTGAATGGTTATCAACTCCACTGACACGAACTCTCCAAGAATTTTGAAGCTTTAATGAAGATGCTGTAGGCTTGCCCTTGGGGTCTACTTCATTGACACGAGTAGATTGGTATTTCCAAAACCAACCTTTGGACTCCACATGTGCACATGGTTTGAGTAACTATATGTTTAATTGTAATTTTTGGCCATATTTGTTTTTTCGGGAATTTCTTTAAAAAGGTACCTATTTTGTAATTACATTGCTGATGGTTTAGGTTTCAAATTTTTCTATAATTGTCACAGATTTTTTTAAATATTTTACAGGTTATCTTGATTATAATAAACTGTGTGAAATTTTAATTCTATCTTTTGATTAACATTAACATATCTTGAGGTTGCTAATGGTTTTCTTTATTTTTGAGATAATTACTTTCTTGTAATTTGAGTGATAATAATATCTAAAAACATTTTTTGATTTTGTAGTATTTTTTTTACTTTGCTAAAAGAATATATTGAATTCAATCTTCTTATCATTTTAGTAATTAATGTTTTTCTTGTTTTCAAAATACTTCTTTTAAGTGTTTTCTTCAATTTTGAAAATAATTGTAAATTTCTTTGTTTTTAAATATTTCTATTAATATAAAGAAGAAAACCCTTTGGCGCCTAACAAAACTAACAAATTCCTATCCTAAGAAAATCTGCTATCATCAAAAGGACCAGCGCCTTGAGAAATCCGACTGGAGCTAGACATTTTTCAATTATTCAATTTTTCTTTGACCAATGTAAAATTGACACCCCAACGGGGTTATTAATGTTACAAATTGGCGCCCAATAAAAAGTGATGAATAAAGATTTTTGAAGGATTTGGGATTTGTTATATTTAAATAAAGGTATCTTTTATTAGTCTAACTAGTAAAATTTGCTTTATGTGAAAGTCTTACCTTATCTCTTTAGATAATTTTTTGCTGGTGACAAAGGATTAAATGTAAATGTTTAAAATAACTTGTTTATTTATCAAATATTGGTAAAACTAATTTATTCGTCGTTACTCCATTAATTTATTTATTTAACGTTTATTGCTATAAATAGAAATAATTTTGACCTAAGAGGATTTGGGGGCGGTGCCGAGTTGCGCAAAATTTTATCTGCGTCTGTAATCCTAGTCCGAGTTCCGCAAAAGGTTGTGAGAGGATTAACTCCTAATATCTCTCGTCAGGAAAAGGATTAAGTAATAAATGCCAAAACATGTTTGTAATTTCTTTAGGAAATTTTATTCACAATTTAAATATAATAATAATTTTATTACGGCAAATTTTTATAAGCAATACATCTAACAAACATATAACGACTGATACTATTACTGGTGAATTCATTAATTTTCTGCAATAAGAATTGTTCTTTTTCTCTTGAAGTTTTACATTGAAATTTTACAGTACCATTTACAACAGACCTAATTTTGCAGTCATTTTCCATTTGTAAATCTAATAGGATTTTTAAAAAATTGTTGATATTTGGATGACTGGAATAAAATTCGCCATTAAATTTTGAATGGAATGCTTCACAAGCGTTAGTACTACGGTGTAGCTTTTCAGTTTGGCAAGCCCAAATTTTAGGTGGAAATAATGAATGTTCAGAAATATAATTTTTATATAAATAACGCCTCAGTTCCTTAAATCTATCATCGTAACCTGGCAACAAATAGTACAACTCATTATTAAAAAAATCCTCAACATCTTTTGGATTTAGATAAGGCAACCCGAAAATAGTCTTTAAGTATTGCCCTTTGGCAGAATCCTTATCTTTATATATTGAAACTAAACCTAAATTCTGAATCTTTCGGAACCAGGCTTGTGCCAAATGAAATCGGCACCCTATGATTTCGGCTGATGGCCAAATATTGCATGCTGCCTGATGAATTGCCTTTTCAAAATCCATTACAATTTTTTGTGGCACAAAGTTTAAACCGAAAGAATTACATTTATCTACAAGATTTGTAAAGAGATTTTCATAGCTCTCTGTCTTCTTATCGTTTAATAAACCGTACACTAGAGGAATATAGTAGCCATTTTTAAATCCATGAATGGTAAACATTTGAAGGAACCATTGCGTACAATAATTAAAAGTGCCGTCCATATAAACCATATCACAATTACATAACAAGCTTAAATTAGTAAAACATGAAAATATTACGATTTTGTCATTTTTACTAGCGTATAAAAGAAATTGTTCTTTCCTCGTGGTGAACAAATTTTTATTTATAATTTGTTCAACCACTTCATTTTGTGATTGGGGTAATTTTGGTTGTAACTGACGACGTTCTTCGTAGATATTTTTTCTCAGTCGACGGAGGTCTTCGTGGGAGAGGTCTTCAGCATATGTATTGGTTCTCAATTCCTGACGAATTAATTTCCGGGGTTTTTCTTGCACGTCTTCGACAGCTTTTCTCTTCAACGAGTTGCTACACGCTTGGCGATGAATGTTCGGTTCTTCAGGGTGTGGATGTTCAAATTGCCCTTCTACGATTACCGTTTCATTTGCAGTCATCGTATACAATTTCGCGGTACACTTATTGTTTACACAACGCCATATTATTTTACCACTTTTCGACACATACGACTTGTTAAATTTGTAATTTTTATAAACCAACAGAGGTTTACCCTTTTCACTGAGAATTGGCCTCGCTTCCATGATGGTCAAAGATAAACTGAACCACTTGTGAAGTAACTTTCTGTGCAGAACCATCTTTATTTCTATTAAATGATAATCACATTAAGTTTTATGATAGTGTTACTAGGAAAATCGTCCCGAATTATGCTTAATGAGGTTGCACCCACCAGGGACCCGATAATCCCTCCTGACGGTTCTTTCAGGTAGATTTGCGGAACTCGGCCCTAGCCGGATTTGGTTCGACATTTAATAATTAAAATAATTTTGCAACCACTTAGGAGTTGACTTTGCAATTAACTTTGATACTTTTGAACTATTTATTACTATTTGTTGAATAATTTTTTCAAGTTAGACTTAACTTTTAATTTTTTCGATTCTTGCTATTAACAAATAAAAATGCAAGCCAACTATTTGAAAGATTATGAACTAAAATATGAACTTAAGTTATATGGTTGTGAAATACCAAAGACTGTGGATGAAATGCGTAAAGTTTTTAGGGGATTAATGGCTCAACAATCTTCTGATAGATCTTTTGAAGCACCTGTAAATAATATTGTTTTTGAAGATGGCTTAGTAGAAATTAATAAATCTCTCTCTGAAATAAAAAATGAAATCAATACTTTTTCTGGTACTAAAGTGGATTTAGCTTATAAAAGAATATGTTCTAGACTTTTACATGTTAATGGTAGGGTACATAGACTTAACGTTACAGAAACAAAACATACTAAACAACAAAAAGATTTAAAAATTAGTATTCTAAACTTAGAAGCAGATTTAGCTGATAAAGTTCCTGACCCTATTAGTACAAGTAGTCCTGTTTTGCAGTCGGCACAAAGTAATTTTTCTGTTAAACAAAATGATATACACAAATGGAACATTTACTTTGATGGTTCAAATTCACTTTATGATTTTTTATCTCAGATTGAGTTGTTAAAAGTTTCTCGTGGTGTTTCGGATGCGGAACTATTCATTAAATGCTTTGAATTTTTCAAAGATTCTGCTTTAACATGGTTTTTGTCAATTAAAAATAAAGTAAATTCATGGCCAGAATTAGTAACTACACTAAAAGCTGATTTTTTACCATGCAATTATCAATTTAATTTAGAACTTGAAATAAATAATAAAATGCAGGCTGTAAATGAACCAGCTAACCTATATATAGCAAGTATGGAAAAAAATTGATGTAAATTTTCATAATCTCTCTTATTCAATGTTATCTTCCCTTTGTGTGGTAAATTCAATTCAACCAATATCTAAATTGTCTGGAAAACAAAGAAATGATTTAAACAGGGTAGTTAGACTTTTTCATGACATTTCTCCGAAAGATTCAATTGGTAAGACTCATTTAATAGAACATGATATCGATACAGGGGGGATACCCACGTTTCGCCGGTAACGATTCGCCGGTAACGATTCGCCTGTAACCATTCGCCGGCATCACGATTCGCCGGCATCACGATTCGACGTGAACATGTTGTTAATGCTAATTGAACATCGACACATCTTTAATTTATTAATGGCATTTAGAATTAATTACTTGGGAATTCCTGTCCTTAACATCCCTATTATTTATATTATAAAAATTATGGGAAATCCCTTCAACGGGCTTATTTTAATCTTTTCGGTAGAATTTTAAGCAAGTAATAAAAAAAACATTAGTGCTAATTACATGCACAATTACAGCTAAACAGATATAAGTGCAACCGTGACGATTTGACACGACAGGACACGACAGACGTTGGTTGATGCGGTGATGCCTAATCGAATATTATTTTAGAGGTATAAGAAGGACATTTCCTTCTGCTTCCAGTTGCGTGAATTTTAAAACCGAGTATATAATTTCACGAGCTTGTACACTCAGAATCCGATTTTTTACGGCACTTACGCGATTCACTTTAATAAAAAATTATTTCACCTCTTAGTTTTTAATATGAAAATTCAACAAACAATAATTAAACTAAACCACAAACTTAATGAACTAAAGATGATTAGTCAAAAAAGTCAAAAAATTAACAAATAACAGAAAAAAACTTATTTAACAGCACAAAAATTAATAAACTGAACAAAACAAACCATTCAACAAGTTGGGGTTAGACCACGAACTGACTATTTTATGGAACATTGTAATGAATTTCTTGCAAACCCTTCTTTCGAAAAATATGGTTTTTCCAATTTACTTATAAAAATATCATTAACTTTTTTCTGGAAACAAGAAAAAAAATAGAAGAAATAATCCATTTACAATATGCTTGGGTTTAAGTATTTATTTGATTCAAAATCCCGAGAAATAATATTTCTTATCTTAATTAGAGTTGCTCGCCGATCTGGTTATCGCTTGCATTGTATTCTATTACCTGGTTTGGATTTTCTCACATACCTATCCTATAAGCTATTAAAAATATTAAAATATTAAAAGTATTCATTTCATAGAATGTAATTGAAATTTAATTGTAATTTTAAAGTAACGAGTAATTGAATTACAAATGAATTACAGCTGAGTATATTCCTTTTGCGGCCAAAGCTTTTACAACATAATAAACGGATAAATGTAATGAGGATGTAAAATATTTATTATATCTAGTAACTAAAGGACCTAAACCTTTATGATATGAATACAATAATATACAAAAAATAAATGGGGACAATAATAGCAACAAAATCTTAAAAAATATCTATCTGGCAACGTCGCTAAATCCTCGCAATACTGAAGTATCCATGTTAACAGCTATGCAACACGAGATGAAATGAGCTTTTCAAGCTCCGCCCCTTTTTGTTACGGCGCATCGAATACTCATAACTATTGCTATTCTGGGTTGACTGTATATCTGTCGAGCTGTACTTGGGAATTCCTGCCCTTAAAATCCCTATTATTTATATTATAAAGATCTTTCTATAAAATTTCTGTAGAATTTTAAGAAAAGTAATAAAAAAAACATTAGTGCTAATTACAAGCACAAACTTAAAAACTCCGAAAAGTAAGACAGTTACTTTTCTAAACAGTTAGAGTGCAGTCATGGAGACGAAAAGAAATGGTAGAATTTTTAGTGATGACGGATTTATGTACATATTTGATTCGCTTAGTGCAGACGGTCAAAAACAATATTTTCGGTGTCGGAGACGAGACATACAGTGCAAAGCTAGAGTGCATTTATCATTAAATAATGAAATTCTTAAAAAAATTGGGAGACATTTGCATGATGCTTCAGCAGCTAAAATAGAGGTAAGTTCTATATGTGAGTGCTAAATAAAAAAGTTTAATTTAAAGTGAATATTACATAGATGTTTGATCTGAAGGTCTTTTTATTTTAAAATAATTCGAATGATTTTAAAACTACATACGTATATTTTAGCTTGCTACAATGGATACTTCATTAAAAAGAAGAGCTATTGAAACACAGGAAACACCAACGGTGCTTATAAATAATAGTCAGCAATCTTTATCTGTATCTGCAGCTGGAATTTGCCCTTCAGATAGAACTTTAAAAATGCAAATAAAAAGAGCGCGGAAATTAAATAACAATGCTCCTGCTGCACCTAATTCTTTGGAAAATTTGGAAATTCCTATAGCTTATAAAGAGTATATTTTAGAAGATGGCACCACGGCAAACTTTTTACTAGCAGACAACGGCCCACAACCTGAACGAATATTAATATTTGGACGTCAACGAGGAATTGAAATTTTACAGACATCAATGTCTTGGTACGTTGATGGTACTTTTAATATTGCACCTATGTTGTTTAGTCAGGTATTCGTCATTATGGGTGAAAAGTACGGGGGAATTCATCCTTGTGTGTATGCACTTCTACCGAATAAGAGACAACAGACATACGAAAATATGCTTCAAATGTTAATAAACTTAGAACCCCGGTTAAATCCTACAAGAGTATCCGTTGATTTCGAAATTGCCATTCAGAATGCTTTTCGCAATATGTACCCAGAAATAGAAATTAATGGCTGTTTTTTTCATTTAATAAAAAACTTAAAAAAAAACTATTGGACAAGAACAGTTAACAAGGTATGATATCAGTATTTTTTTTTCCTATAAGAACCTGTTTAATTACTGATATGCCGTTTCTAGAGAATACCGAAATAACGCAGATTTTGCTCTACAAGCAAGGATGATCACCGCACTGGCTTTTGTACCTATTGAAAACTTAAGTGAATCATTTGATGTTTTGTACGATTCTCTGCCAGAGCAATTACTACCAGTAGCCAACTGGTTTGAAACAAACTACTTGGGTCAACGCAATCGAAGAGGAAATGGTCGACGTCAAGCACTTTTTCCTCCAAATACTTGGAATTTGCATAACCGAGTTTTGAATGCAATACAGGTACCTAAATAAACACTTTTTTGTAAAAAACATGTTTGTAATAGATACTTACCTACTTATTTTTAGAAAACTAATAACATAGTCGAAGCAACGCATCGAAGAATACAAGCACAGCTGGCTTCGCAACATCCTACGTTGTGGAAATTTATTGCAGAATTAAAAAAAATCCAAAAAAACAGAGACATTTTTTATGAAAGCTTAGTAGCCGGAAAGGAACCCATTAAAAAGAAAGATATCTACATAAGAACCGACAGACAAATTCTAGCTATTGTGCAAGATTTTGAAAATAGAAATATTTTAGATTATTTAAGAGGACTAGCTCACAATTTTGAAATGATTTAGATGTTTTGTGATATAATTAATTAGTTCACTATTGTACATTGTGTATAGTATTATTAAATAAAAATTAAAAAATCATAGGCTATTACACAAAAGTTCACGGCGAAACGTTACCGGCGAATAGTACAGCGGCGAATAGTACTTGCGGCGAATAGTTCCCGGTGAAACGGTACCGGCGAAACGTACCCTATCCGATACAGGGAATGCTAAACCCATTTGTCAAAAACAATATCCGTTAAGTCCGACAATGCAGTCTCATCTCAAAAAAGAGATTCAAGACATGTTAAAACTTAATATTATTTAAGAAACAACGTCGCCATGGAACTCGCCTTTGTGGTTAGTAAACAAGAAAAATGGAGAATACAGGGTTTGTTTTGACGGAAGAAAACTTAATTCGATCACAGTTAGTGATTCGTATCCGATGCATTCTGTGGATGAAGTTATTAGTAAACTTCGTGATGCGAAGTATCTTTCTTCAATAGATTTGCGTAAAGCTTTTCTACAAATTCAATTAAACAAATCTTCGAGAAAAAAAACTGCTTTTTCAGTTTATGGTGTAGGTTCTTTTGAATACACTAGAATGTGGTTTGGTCTCAAGAACGCTCCTAGAACTATGGCTCGTCTAATGGATAGGATTATCGATCCTTCCATTACCCCTTATTGTTTCTGCTACCTTGACGATATTATTATTGCAACCCCTACTTTTGAACTTCACTTAAAAATTCTAGAAAAATTATATCATAAATTAAAAGAAGCTGGTTTAACAATTAATGAGGAAAAGTGTGAATTTTGCAAAGATTCACTTAACTATCTTGGTTTTACAATTGATAAAGATGGTTTACGTACCTCTCAGGACAAAATAGACGCTATTTTGAATTATCCTGTACCTAAAAACACGACAGAAATTAAAAGATTAATTGGATTAGTTGGTTGGTATCGCAGGTTTCTGAAAAACTTTTCTGCTATATGTTCTCCAATCACAGATCTTTTACATGGTAGAAAGAAAGGTCAACCTATAGAATGGACGTCTGAGGCTGACGAAGCTTTTTCCAAAATTAAGTCTCTTCTTACTTCTGCTCCGATTTTAGCAAGTCCTGATTACACAAAACCTTTCATAATTCAAACCGATGCTAGTGACACTGGTTTAGGTGCAATTTTATATCAGGAATGTGATGGAATTGACCATCCCATTGCTTATGCCAGTCGGGCATTATCAAAATCGGAAAGGAAAATTTCTACGACTGAAAAAGGTGTCATTTTTGGCATTGAAAAATTTAGATGTTATGTAGAGGGAACAGTTTTTACTCTGGAAACCGACCATTCTTCCTTACAATACCTTAACAAGTTATCTAATCCTAGTGGAAAACTTGCTCGCTTAGCTTTGAGGTTAGCTCAATTTGATTTTGTCATTAAACATCGAAAAGGTTCCACTATGTTAGTGAGCGATGCTCTTAGTAGATCTGTAAATGAAGTTTCTGTTTTGGATGTTTCAGTTTTTAAACCAGATAATTGGTATAAATCTATGATTAATAAAATCTCTAAAAATCCGCATAAATATCCATCTTTTAAAATAGAAAATAATATAATTTATAAACATGTTTTTTCGAATATCCCTATTGAAAGTAATTTACATGATTGGAAAATTGTTGTTCCTTCCAGTAATCGTAAAGACGTTTTAAAAACATGTCATGATGATGTAACTAGTGGACATTTAGGCATTTCTAAGACAATTTCTAGAATAACTGAATTATATTATTGGCCTAAACTTCGTCAAGATGTGTATCGTTATGTACAAAAATGTAAAATTTGTTCTTCTTGTAAAAGTACTAATCTACCTAAAGCTGGGGTTATGGGTTCATATAAGGATATTAATTTTCCGTTTCAATGGTTAAGTGCAGATATTATTGGTTGTTATCCAAGGTCCAAACAGGGTAATCGTTATGCATTAGTCGTAACTGACTGGTTTACAAAATTTTGTTTTGTACATCCTATGCCGAATGCTACTTCCTCTAGCATTGTTAAATTCTTGGAAAATAATGTTTTTTTGGTCTTTGGTGTTCCTCAGGTTATGTCATGTGATAATGGTTCTCAATTTATTAGTAAAGAATTTAAAAATCTAATGAAAAAATATAAAGTTCAAAAAATTTTTTATAACCCTAATTATCACCCTCAAGTAAATCATACCGAAAGAACCAATAAAGTAATAGTTACTGCACTTCGTTGTTATATTCACGAAAATCATAGAGATTGGGATTTATACATTCATCAGGTAGCGCAAGCTATTCGTACCGCAACTCATGAAGTTACGGGTTACTCTCCCGCTTTTTTAACTTTTGCAAGAAATTTACCTATCTCAGGAGATTATTATGAGAAATTTTCAGAAAATACTAATAATATTATTTCAATAGGAGAAAAGTCTCAATTAATACAAGACATACAAAATGTACCTAAATTATATATCGATGTTAGGAAAAAATTAAAAGAAGCATATTTAAGAAACGAAAAATATTATAATTTAAGGAAACGAGATGTTGAATTTCACGTAGGGGATAGATTATGGAAAAGAAATTATGTACTTTCTTCAAAAGTAAATAATTTCGCAGCTAAATTCGCTCCTAAATATATACCGTGTGTTGTTAATAAAGTTTTATCTAAATTAGTATATAATTTGAAAGATTACGAAGGAAATGATTTAGGAAATTTTCATATTTCAGATCTCAAACGAGATTTTTCAGATGTTTACACAAATTTACCGGAAAATAATAATGACGAGGAAAATAGGGAGAGGGGGGTAAAATGATCCCCGCGGGTTGAAATGATCCCTGTATTTAAAAGTTCGCCTTTCGTGCAAAATAAGTGTAATATTGGCAACATTGTACTAGACGAAGCGGCTAATAGGAGACAACGATCGTAAACACAATTTAGTTCGAATCCGACTAGTAATCAGTGAACTTGTGTTTTTTCCGTTCATGATATAAGGTAAGGTATTTGTTTTTTAGTGTGCTCTTTTTAAATGCTGTGAATGACTGATTTTTTTATTATCGTGTTTTGTTGAGGAAGAGTTGCTGAATTGATTTATGGTATCCATTTTCAATTAATATATGCAGCTAAATTTATAATTAACAAAACTTAATGCATATCACTTTGGAGTAAAACGATCCTCTAGTAGGGGGGTAAAATGATCCCGGGATCATTTTACCCCTTAGATTCTGCAAAAATGTTTTAAATCATAATTTTGATTTTTAAATTCGTTTTACGTCTCTTACAGAATGCCACGAACATATAAACGAGTAACCAATAGGCAAAATTGGGATGTTGAGCATATGAAAAATGCTATAGAAGACGTTAAGCGAGGAATGCCTGTGAAAACCGCTGCGCGAATCTTCAATGTGCCAAGAATGTCGCTCAAGCGGCGTGTAATCGACAAAAATAAGGCAGCAAAGCTAGAGAAGAAGTCACTTGGCAGCCGCCACCCTGTATTTTCGCCAGAACAAGAGCAAGAACTAGTAAAGCACATCCTAGATTTTGAAAGTAGGATGTATGGACTGACCTTGCGTGATTTGCGACAATTGGCTTATCAGCTTGCTGAACAGAACAAACTCCCCCACAAGTTTTCACATGTCGAAAAAGCTGCCGGTAAAGATTGGTTGAACGGGTTTAGAAGAAGACATCCAGAGATTTCTTTGAGATGTCCTGAAGCGACCTCAGCTGCTAGAGCAAGAGCATTCAACAAACCGGTTGTGACAAAGTTCTTTAATCTGTTGAGGGAGATTTATACAAAAAATAATTATGCCCCTCACCAAATTTATAACGTAAACGAGACTTCGATTTCTACTGTTCCCGGGCGAAATTCGAGAATTTTAGCAAAAAAAGGTTCCAAACAAGTGGCGAGGGTAACATCAGCGGAGCGCGGAATTTCGACAACAGCGGTAGTTTGTGTATCAGCTGCGGGAAGTTTTGTCCCCCCAATGCTTATTTTCAGCAGGAAGCGAATGAAGGCCGAACTGACAGACGGAGCTCCTCCGGGTACCATTTTTGCTTGTAATGAAAGTGGTTGGATGCGTACAGAAGTTTTTAAGCAGTGGTTTGCTCATTTCGTATCTTTTGTGAAGCCAAGTGTTCATGAGCCCGTGTTGCTTATATTAGATGGACATTTATCGCACACAAGAAATCTCGATGTTATTGTAAGTGCCAGAGAAAACTTTGTAACCATCTTGTGTTTACCTCCCCACTGCACGCACAAGTTGCAGCCGTTGGACGTTGCTGTTATGGGTCCACTTAGTGTTTATTTAGACCAGGCATTAGAAAAATGGTTGAACCATCATCCTGGTAGAACCGTGACAGTGTTTCAAATCAGCCAAATATTTTGCGAGGGCTATTTAAAGGCTTGTATACCAACAAATGGAATAAACGGGTTCCGCAAAACTGGAATATTTCCATTTGACCCTGAGGTTTTTTCAGATGTCGACTTTTTAGCAGCTGAAGTAACCGATCAAATACCTAGTGGTCTTGATGAAGGTGAGGATATGGCTCCAGGATCCAGTTCATGTAACGTATCTGATTTATTGGCAGACGTAACCAACAAATCAGATAATGGTTCCAGCGAAACAAACGATCTATACAAGAATCCTGAACCTGGGCCCAGCTCAAAACGAGATGAACAAATGAATTCATCTTTTACAGTTACACCACAAGAATGTCAACCTTTTCCTAAAATTCAAGGCAAGAGGAACGCAACAAAGAGGAAATCTTGTGGAAGTGCAGTTTTAACCAGCACGCCATACAAAACTGCTCTTGAAGAGGATATCAGCAAGAAAGAAGTAAAAGGAAAGACAATTAAAACGAAAAACAGAAATGATAAGAAGACACTCAAGCAAAAGAAACCAAAACAACAAAAGAATATAAAAGAAAGTCTTTCCAATTCTTCGGATTCAGAAGACAACCAGGGAAATGCAACATGTCTCTACTGCTCCGAGGAATATTTTACTTCAATTGACGGATGGATTCAATGCAGAAAATGTTTCGAATGGGCTCACGAATTGTGTGCGGGAGTTGAAGAAGACGAAAATGAGTTCATTTGTGAACATTGCTCTGATGTTCCTTTTGCGTTAGCCAGAGTTCAGAGAAAAATTAGGTTTTAACGACTTTTTTCTTGATATTATATTCGCAAAGTATCATTATTAAGTTGTTTGTAGAAGGGATCGTTTTACCCCCAATATGCGGGTAAAATGATCCCTTTGCAATTTTTTTTATTTTGTGTTTTTTTTAAGAAGTGAATAAAGTTTTTTTTCAAAAAAGTGGTGTTTTGTTAAAATAAATTACTCTTTTAGGGGCTTATCATATTAAAATAAAATTTTAAAAATATTTTCCCATTTTTGGGTAGTTTTTTTCTTAGGGGGACCATTTTACCCCCCTCTCCCCTAGTGATAGATTAGATGACGGTTTACCTAACAATAAGGACCCTACCTACACGAGTGACGACGAATAAAAATCACATCTTTTTACTATAAAAAACACATGTGACATAGAATCTCAATTGAGATTAGACGAGTATTGGACGCTAAAAGGGCGCTATTTAATAGAGCAATGTTTTGTCATTTTTTGTTGAATTCTAATGTTCACTTTCTATGTTCTTGTCCCTTACTTTTTGGTCATTATACATAGGGAATACTCTGTCATTTATCGTTATTATCATGTTGGTAATTTTTTTAAAAATTAACATAATGGAAATATATCTGCAATTATAATTTTGTTACTTATTTGATATATTTTAAATTTATAATTTTATTTCTCAATATCTAAGGAATTTTTATTGTCTCTTAAAATATTAAAGTTTCACAACCAATAATTTTTTTATCGTTTGAAATATCAAAAATGTCTCAGGAATGACGTTGTGATATTTAGTACTTGTTTAAGATTGTAGACAAGTTCATATAAAAAATTATAAGGGGTTAGGTTTATTCATTTTGTCTAAAAGAATAGTTATTACATTAGCATATGCTGTATCTGGTCTGTATCTTAAAGGCAGAATGGAATTTTTGTTTCTTCTTCAAAAAATAATTTTCAGCTACTTTTAGGTAGTGTGTAATTTTTTGAAATTTCTGGACCCCTTATAATTTTTCTTTCAGTATCTGGGATGCTTGGTTATGTATCTCGAATTTATCTTTTGATCTTAATTATCTTGGTTGGTGTATATACATGTTATATACAATTTATCTTATCTTTGAAAAGGATGGTAAAGTGATTACCATTTAATGTCTGCAATATGCATTTTATATCTTTGGATGTTACAGATTGCCTTAATATTGCAGAAATATCTTTATTTATTATAATTGGTGTGAAACAGGATGGTTATGAATATGTTTATTTATTTGGAGAAATAAAATTGCAGATATATCGTCAACAGTTTGCCAACAGTTAACAACAGTTTATTTCAATTTGTTTTCTTTTCTTAATTTTATAATTTTTTTAAGAAAGATCATTTCAAATTGTGTTTTATCACCTTGATTTTATTTGGAGGTGTACAGTTTCTATTCTAGTGAATAGGTTTTAGCAGGAGCTTTGGTATTGCATAGAGTGAGGTTCTAGAGACTTATTCACGACGCGACTTTACAACTTTCGCGGGGTTTCTCTAGAAAATACCAGATGTAATGGCTGCAATTTTGTTCATGGCATAGCAGTTGTAGGACTTCTGAGTCAGGAGCCTATATTTAAAGTTTACAACTTATTATGGTTTGTAACTTTTAATGTTCTATTTTTTATTGTAATTTTTTTCCTTGCATTAAAATATCGAGTTTTCTCTTGAATTTTCTATCTTACTTTCAGGATTTTCTTAGTAATTTTGAATATGTTTAGGTTTGTGTAAGTTCGGATCTATTGGCTCACATTTTTAGGACGGTATTTACATACCTATGTGAGAATAGTTGCTGAATCTTTGGAGTGTACACAAATTTTGAATTTTTTTATTGGTCTCTT
This sequence comes from Altica lythri, assembly GCA_964028335.1. Taxonomy (NCBI): domain Eukaryota; kingdom Metazoa; phylum Arthropoda; class Insecta; order Coleoptera; family Chrysomelidae; genus Altica; species Altica lythri. The sequence continues at coordinate 26,373,606 of OZ034806.1, read as the reverse complement.
TGTGTTACTATGTTAAGAGGAAACTTATATTGTCTTAATATTTTGTTTTTTATATTCATTAATTCAATTAATTTTTTTGAAGAAATGAGATGTGTTATAGCACACCTTATAATTTTTTAAATTTTTTTTGATGATTATTATGATTGTTACAACTGAAGTGATACTTCAGATGATGATTTCTATGCATTGCATTTTACCTTTTGTCATCAATTTTTTGATTTAGAAGGATTTATTATTTACATAATAGTGTATAATTATAATTGTAATTGAAACGTTACAAATTTTGTTAATTTATATGTAAACAAACATTTGTATTTTAATACTGATGTAAAATTTATGTAATTATCTATTATTTTTGAGGGATTTATCAAGCAATTTTTTTGTTCTATAATTTTTTTAAATATGACTTCACAAGACAATGGGTTTTTCAATAATTATTTGAAAAAAAATTGAAATAACTTCATTACAAAAAATTTTTTTTCTAAAAAAAAAATTTTTGAAACGGTTAGGGGGGATGTAACATTATCATGTTATTTTTATTTAGTAAAGTCGTTGGGGACTCTAATTTTCAATTTGTGCGAATTGCGCTTGTCTAAATAACGGCTAACGGTCAGGTTGGAAGGGAGAATTCTGGATTTATTCGGTTCGTTTAGCGTTTTTAAATTTTAACATTCTTTTTAAATTCAGTACTCTTCGATGAAAGCTTGTCTTGGTGAGTTATTTATTTTATAATTTCTTCTTTTTTAATTTGTTTTAAAAAAAGAAAATGCTTGATAATATTTTTTAGAAATGAATTTTTCTCATTTCAATAATTTATGTAACTGTTTCGAATAGTAATTTTGACAGAGAATGTTATCTTCTCTTTGTATTGATAGTCTAACTTGGTTAATTATATATAATAAATTCTGTTTTTTATACTGTCAACCTTGAGCAACAAGCATGTTTTTTGAGTTGTTTTTTTGCTATTTCTGACGCTGAAAATTATATTACAGCGAATATAACATTGTAGTCATATTGAATTACCATTTTTTGTCACATTGGATTACCTTTTTTATTGTCACATTGGATTGCAATTTTATCACATTGGATTGCATCTTGTCACATTGGATTATATAGTAGTAACATTGGATTAGCTATAAGCAATGTTATCTAGAAGAAGCAGTTAGAAATAGAACATAACCTAGAAGTTGTTAACTTAGAGGTTGAATGGTTATCAACTCCACTGACACGAACTCTCCAAGAATTTTGAAGCTTTAATGAAGATGCTGTAGGCTTGCCCTTGGGGTCTACTTCATCGACACGAGTAGATTGGTATTTCCAAAACCAACCTTTGGACTCCACATGTGCACATGGTTTGAGTAACTATATGTTTAATTGTAATTTTTGGCCATATTTGTTTTTTCGGGAATTTCTTTAAAAAGGTACCTATTTTTTAATTACATTGCTGATGGTTTAGGTTTCAAATTTTTCTATAATTGTCACAGATTTTTTTATATATTTTACAGGTTATCTTGATTATAATAAACTGTGTGAAATTTTAATTCTATCTTTTGATTAACATTAACATATCTTGAGGTTACTAATGGTTTTCTTTATTTTTGAGATAATTACTTTCTTGTAATTTGAGTGATAATAATATCTAAAAACATTTTTTGATTTTGTAGTATTTTTTTTACTTTGCTAAAAGAATATATTGAATTCAATCTTCTTATCATTTTAGTAATTAATGTTTTTCTTGTTTTTAAATATTTCTATTAATATAAAAAAGAAAACCCTTTGGCGCCTAACAAAACTAACAAATTCCTATCCTAAGAAAATCTGCTATCATCAAAAGGACCAGCGCCTTGAGAAATCCGACTGGAGCTAGACATTTTTCAATTATTCAATTTTTCTTTGACCAATGTAAAATTGACACCCCAACGGGGTTATTAATGTTACAACTTTAAAAGACGGAGATGTCGAACGAAGGTTCGAATTTTGTGCACGTATCCAAGGAGAATTGGAAGGTAACCGATTTATGACAAGACACATCCTTTTTTCTGATGAGGCAACGTTTACATCTAATGGTACTGTAAGTTCTCAAAACTGCAGATGGTGGAGCGATGTTAATCCCAATTTCAATATCCAAACGCGAGATCAGTATTCATTTAAAACAAATGTTTGTGTGGCATTTATAAAGACAGAATTGTTGGGCCATATTTTTTTAGAAATAGCATGAATGCAGAAAGATACCTACAATTTTTAAATAATCGGTTGTCTGATTTTCTTGATGTACTACCATTAAATGAAAGACAAGAATTATGGTACCAACATGATGGGGCACCATGTCATAGTACAAGAAATGTACGAGATTTTGTCCTACACACTTTTAACGGTAGGGTGATAGGGAGGTATGTGGACTTTCTTTGGCCTCCGAGGTCTCCAGACCTTACCCCTCTGGACTTCTATTTGTGGGGCTATTTAAAACAAAAGGTTTACCTTAAGAGGCCATTTAGAGATGTTGACCATCTAGAAAGAGTAATAATAGAAGAATGTGAACGTATTACACCCAATGTAATTAGAAATGTCATCAATGAATTTAATCGAAGAACAATTATCTGTTTAGAAAGGGACAGTACATACGTTGAAGTTACCATGTAAATTATATTAGTCTTTTTATGTTAGTTATTAGTTAGTTTTTGATGAAATTGTCGCTACATTGATAAAAAGGTTATCAGAAGTAGTTATTTTTTTATTGTTTTATTTAATAAATAATGTAACAATTGCTGACGTGTTTATTAAAATATTTTATAATTTTTCCTTAGAAACGCCACGATTTTGATGAATGAACATTTTTCTCTCCATTTGAATTTGAACATTCATTCTTCGGCAGAAATCATTTTTTTTTTATTTTCCCTGTATTCCAGCAAATGCCTTGAAATTTTTATACTTGATTATGGATGCCCAAGTCATGCAGAGCATTTTATGAAGAAAATTTTTTTTTTGACATGCAAGATAAGACTTTCCTCCATTTGTATAAAACTTTTTGGGACACACTGTATATATATATAATGTATTTAATTTTCTTAGGTCTTCCTATCATTGGCAATTTACATTACCTTGGGTCTTCCATGTCAATAGGTCTTCCGTATACGGAAGACTTAATTCTTATCGTGTAAAAAGCATCATTCTATCCATTTCTACCTGTAGAAAAATTTTGGGAAGGACGACTTAATACGGTTTTTTTGAAAATTTTGTATATTTTAGTTCACCTCTTTCCTGCATGCGCGTTGGCGCTGCTGTTGCGTGTATATCCGAGCAAGTATATTTTTAACCATGCTATCGCTTCTTGCTCTTCCAGCGTATATGTTCTTTTCATTTTTCAGCTTTTTCGTCTTCCACAAAACCGGCAACGCTGGTTAGCTATTGCTTACTACATGGTCGTGTTTGAACGGTCTGAGAATAACAATTTTAAGTTCATGGTGTCTCACCACTGTTCATTTGCAGAATTCGCTGTGCGCGCTGAGAAGTATAAATATCGGTTTTACCATTTCGAAAGACACATAAGACATAATGCACAATTGTTTAGTATTTTTTTTTGTCTATTATTCATCCAAAATTACAGAAAAATCAAAGCCTACCCTTGTATTGTACATTAAAATAAAATGTAAAAATTATATTAATCGTTTTAGAAAGCGACGAAATAATTTTTAACCAAAATCCCTTTGGTCAAGAAGTACGATCTGATTAAGCTGGGTGTTAAACCATAACATAAGATGAAAAAAAAATTTAAATTTCACAATTTGTATAGCTTGGCCAATTAAATTTTTTCAATTCTACTAAACTTTAGAAACTAAAAGTAAAATCTCTACTATAACTATAAATGCAGAAAAGAATTCCTGTAAAACAAAAGGTATAACATGATCACCTAGAACTTGAATGAAAGATACTAAGATGCTCAAAAGATAGAATATTTTGAATATTTAAATGCCTATAATGCTCTTAGAATGCATTTCAAATGATGCATCGAATACGCCTGATGAATGTTGACATTTTCTATAAATTTATACCTAAAAAGTAATCTATATATATAAAAATGAAACCCGTTTTTTCTGGTCATGGCATCACGCGTGAATGGCTGGACCGATTTTACTAATTCTTTTTGTGTTGTATTTGTTATTATTGGGAGTAGGTTATTACGGAAGAAAATATTAAGAAAATCTCTCAGAAATATTGAAAAATAGACATTTAATTTTGCATATTTTTAAAAACGCGCGTAACGAATGTCAATGTCATTCACAGCCATAGACTTTATTAAAAGAGAATTGTTTGTTCGGAAACGTGGTTACTTAATTAAATAAACCTTAAATGTGACATCAACCCCTAACCGTGTGATGTCACAGGTTAATTTAATTAAGTAACCACGTTTCCAAACAAACGATGCTCTTTCAATATAGTCTATGGCTGTGAATGACATTGACATTCGTTACGCGAGTTTAGTTTTGGATTACTTCTACCCTCCATATTTTGGATAAAGTTTGTTTTGTTTTAAAGACTAAGAAGATTTTTGTTTGCTAATAAGTGTTTGTTAATCACGGTAAGTTCACAGCTTCAAATTGATTTTTAGTAACTTTTGGTGACTACACAATACTACAATTTGGTATACATGGTTATACAGAAAATGTATGAGAGCTTTTTATTTTCAGTTGGATTTTCGTTTTTAACAATGCCACCAACCAGACGTACAAGCTTAGGCCGCAGAACTCGAAATACGGCAAGTCAAAGAAATATAAGAGCAAATCAAACTGATGAGCAACGCGAAGCGCGAAATGAACTTGAACGGAATCTATATCAAGATAGAAATGTTGTGTTTAATCCCTACAGAGCTGCATTTAGATATAATGTGGCAATTGATTACAGTTCAGAGCAAATTGTTGCTATTGGACTAATGATTATTGTGTGTCCACATTGCAAGGCATTGAAATTTAAAAATGAAGCCCCTGGATTGTGTTGCGCCAGCTACCAAGTAAAATTGACGCCATTGGTACCGCCACCAGAGCCACTACATTCATTGGTTTCTGGAATTGGCCCAGATTCTTATCATTTTTTGACTCATATCCAGCAGTACAATAATTGCTTTCAAATGACATCATTTGGGGCAACAAAAGTTATTCGAGACAATTTTATGCCTACTTTTAAAGTAAGTACTTAAGTATAATGACAAACAATTTTTTTAGTTTTACAACCATGTAGCTGGTGCAAAATATGTTGAGCCAGTGATGTGTTTATTTTGTAAACAATAAGTCAAATGCATAATAATAGTCTATAATCCAATGACTTAATCAGCAACATTTTATAACATGTTGTATTTCATAGTGGCATGAGCAAGGTGTTCCAATACTTGGTAAAGCCCTACCTAAAGCTGTCATGGAAGGCTGTTCAATGTCGAGGTTTAAAGTAGTTTTAATTTGAAATGATGTAAAGTATTGTGGCAGTATTTTGAGAGCCACATGGTGGTACAATTTGCTATACAATTACCTATATACATATTTATATTCTTGCAGATTCAGGGTCAAATATATCATCTAACAGGTTCCTTATTGCCAGTGCCTGATGAAGACTATAAATTTTTGCAAATATATTTTATGGGCAATTCAGCAAGAGAAGTCGATCAGCGTTGCGCAAACAACAACTCAGTGAAAAGATCCATTGTGGAACAACTTCAAACATTTTTCCATCAACACAATGAATTAGTTGCATTATTCACAACTGCATTAGACCGCATGCCATCAGATAATCACAAAATTGTAATCAGAGCCGATAAGGCGCCTGCAGGACAACATGCTGGACGTTTTAATGCGCCAACAATTTCAGGTATAGCGAGACCAGGGAATTATGGATTCATTTTTATATGGAGGATATTACAGATTCCAGTTTAAATTGAATAGGTACTCATAACTAAGATAGGTCAGCTATACAAAATAAAGTAGTGCATCATTGCTACGATAAGGCGGTACGAAGTTCGCCGGGTCAGCTAGTTACTATATAAAGTACAGACAAACCACTTATTTACAATAATTATTAGCGTTCTGAAATTACCACTGGCTCCATCCGATTATGTGTTCAGTCCGATTCTGCGCCTTTGAGGTAAACAGTCCGAGCTGCCTCCAGTGTAACTTCCAAATTTTCTCAGTCTTGGTACAACCGCCGAAGTGTAAATATTAACGACTAATATAATAACGATTAAGTGCCAAGTGCTAGCAGGTAGGAATATATCTATTTAGTTTTATTTTTCTATAATTTTCCTTTTTTATTAAAAATTAATAATAAAATAATTTTTGAGATCATTTCCATGATTGAATTAAAAACTTGAACTACATAATTTTTAATCCACTTACATATAATGTAGTATTTACGTCTTCCGAGTAAAATATACGGAAGACTTAGTTATGTTTTTTATATACTAAAATATGCAGTATATTAAAAGAATTGCTAAATATTTAAAATACGGTTGTTTGAACCACAAGAAGACTTAAATCCTCTGGAAGAATTTTTCGAACGGCTCTCACTTTAGGAACTGAGTATTCGAATTTTGAAGTTACACCCAGAAAAAGGTATTTTTGTGATAGTTCCGAAACTGTGAACTGGTATCTATTTTTTTTTTATATAAAATGGAAAATGATGCTTTTTAAGAAAAACATTTATCAAGCTGTTGCAGATTATAATTAAAATCACATTGTTATTGTTATTATTTTGTGTCACTTAAACTGAAGATACTTTTCACCGGTTAGGTGTATTATCGCTTTTGATCGTTCGGGTTGATTTCACACTTTCCGAGATATCATTGAAACAATATCATCAGTGTGTGACTTTAAAATAAGAATAGTTTCGAAAGGAACAGCCGTATTAAAAATACATGTAAAACACTTAAGTTTTATTTTGTTTCAACCAACCGTCATTCAAATGTCTCTCCCGATTCTTCTGGATCATCCCGAATAATTAATTTTTCTGTAAGACAATATTTCTTAAAGGTTACTATGTTTTAGAATGTCTTTGTCTCCAAGAAACAGAATATTTACAAGGAATCGAATGTGTAATGTACCACTTACTCCTGTCCACGTGACTAGAGTTCAAGATGCAAGCATTACTTCATGTGATGATTCGGTGCCAATGGAAAAGGATAATGTAATAGCTTCCTATATTAAATGAATTTATATGTCAAATATTTCAATCAATTTCAGGAACAGTTGAATTCGCTTATGAACTTCTCAGATATGGAAAGTGGTGTTGATGACTTAGTTAAGGACCCAGATTATTGCCCTTCAGTACGTTCTAGGTATTGCAGTTCTTACTCTTAATAAAATAATTTTATTTTAGGAAAAATCAGATACCTCACCTATGTGTATTTACACGATTGGAACACCTCCGTCCTCTCCAGATCCCCCGTCCTCTCCAGATCCCCCGTCCTCCCCAGATCCCCCGTCCTTTCCACCTCCTATGTCCTCGCCAGATGAAGAACAGCCTCCAATTAATATAGTTCAGAATACAAAAGAACAAGAGATGCTTAATGAAAATAATTCATTGGTACGTTTGGAATAAGCGAAGCTTCTGTTTTATTACTTCATAATATTTTTTTAGGAAATGCTTGAAATGAACCAACGATCAGAACAAGAAACTATCAAACAAAAGATGAAGTTGAATGAAGTTTTTTGTTTCTTTTGTGAAACTTCAGTCACGAATTTTCCAAGGCATTTGTTCAGGAACCACAGTATGGAATTCGATGTTCAAAAAATTTTGGCTTTACCTGCTTTAAGTAAAGATAGGAAAATATTGCTTTCCACTTTGAGAAAGAAGGGTAACTATTTAATCAGTAGTAGTAATATAAAACCAGTGAGGAAAAATGAAAATGACAACAAATATTTGCCTTGCTCTTACTGATTTGGATTTTATACAGCAAAGCATTTATGGCGACATCGTAAGCGTTGTACTGAAAACACTGGTGCTGAGAATTCTGGAAATGCACAAAGTTCAGGCCAAAACTTATTGTTGCGACATATTCGAACTAACCCAAGATTACGAGAAATGGTTTTTCCACGTATGAGAGCTGACCACATATCTCTTGCTGCAAAGAAAGATCCTATTATATGTGCATTTGCTTCAAGATACCTATCAATACACAAAGAACCTCATTTCATTCCTGTTACTTCAAGAAAAATGAGAGAATTAGCCAAACTATTAATAGAAGTTAAAAAAATTGAGCCTTCCATCAAAGATCTTTATGGTGCTCTTAAAGGCCTTCATTATGATACGTTAGTAGCCGCTACTAAAACCGTTGCCAAATATGATGAAATAAATCAACAGTTTGGGGCTCCTACGCATGCATTGCAAATGGGGACAACACTTAAGCAGCGTTGTGATATCGCAATTATGCATGCATTAAAAAAATCAAAGATGGGCTCAACACTAGAGCTAGCCAATGATGAAGTGGAACTTAAAAATTTAATCCAATTGATAGGACACTGGAAATTCGACATTTCTAGCCAAGCCTCAAATGACATAAATTTAAAAAGATGGAATAAAGTAACTGTCGTGCCTTTGGCCAGCGATCTTAAATTGTTAAAAGATTTTCTCATTAATAAAGCTAATAGCTCTTTATTAAAATTGAAAGGGAACCCACAAGATAAAGAAGAGTATGTAACCTTATTGGAAACTATTTACTTTCGAATATTGTTATTAAATAGGAAGCGCCCCGGAGAGCTGCAAAGACTTCTTGTTAATACATATAAATCTTCATTAACACAAAATAACACTCAGGGATACGAAGAATTTACAGAGGTTATTTCAGAAGCAGAAAAAATGCTTATGAAAAATTTCAAAAGAATTGTGATACGGGGAAAAAGAGGTCGTGGAGTACCTGTTTTATTCAGTAATGACGTCCAAGAACATTTGTCTGTCATTTTGAAAATTAGAGAATCTTTCAACCAAAAGACGAATATTTATCTCTTCGGTCATCCAAGAACAGGTGAACCAATAATTGGGTATAAAGTCTTGAAGAAATATGCAGCTGCTTGCGGAGCCAACAATCCCGAGGCTCTGACTTGTACACGCCTGAGAAAACATCTAGCTACTCTTACACAATTATTTAACATGAATGAAAATGATATGGAACAGTTGGCTAGCTTTATGGGACACACATTAGGAATACATAGATCATCTGATAGACTACCTGACGATGTATACCAGACATCAAGAATATCAAAACTTCTTATCCTCATGGAAAAGGGGGAGGCTAGACAATTTAAAGGGAAGACCCTTGACGAAATTGATATAGATTTGAACGAAAATTTGCTCCAAGATTCAGATCAGAATTTAGAAGAACGTCAGGTAATATTCCCTTTTGAGGAAGGAAAAGTAGAAGAAAATGAGCTAGAAGAGGATATATATAAGAAAAAAGAAAAGAAACTATCTGTCGGAAAAAAAAAGAATATTGGTACCTTGGACACAAGAACAAAAAGACGTTGTTATTTGTTTCTTTAAAAATCACATAAGAAGAAAGCAACCCCCGAAAAAAAAAAAATGTGATGAGGTAATAAGAACCAACTCCACACTTTTGCAAAATAAGGATTGGTTGAAAATAAAAGTATTTATACAAAACCAATATACAAAAAAATAGAATCAAGAAAAATTTAATATTTTGGACGATGGAATAAAACAATTTAATTCGTGTAGAACTTTATTATATTTCAATTTAAACTTGTGACGCATTTCGCTAACACAGTAGCTTTATCAAACGAGTGAAGGTATGATGAAAAATTTCCATTTATACAGTACCTACATAAATACGGAACTTTGGGAATATTGACAAAAGTATTATAGAATATTTACATGGAAATAAAGTGCAAAAAGTGCCTAAATATGGAATTCTATGAATATTAACAAAAATATTGAACACGTTCACCTCGGAATGCATTTACAACAATCATTCTTGAACAATTTTTTAAGTAAATAGGTTCATATAATAACGGATATCTATTTGGTCGTTAAGAAAATCACCTGATTATTTATTTTTATCCATTTCAAGAGCTTCTAAAAGATTTAATTATGCAGTTAAACCTATGTACTTGTTCAATATTTTTTTCCCGAGCCCGTCTGACAAGTCTCCGATAACACTGCAGCCTAATGGCTTATTGAGTTTTTGCTCGTGCTTTCTCATAGCACCCGGTCCAGCACCTTTGTTCCCTGCACCAGTTTGTACAGGTTCTTAGCTGGGTGTTTGCTAAATAATATTTTTGTTGATATCCGTAGGTACTTTTTGCACTTTATTTCCATGTAAACATTCTATAATACTTTTGTGAATATTCCCAAAATTCCGTATTTATGTAGGTACTGTATGAATTAAAAAATGTTCAGTATATACTTGCCATAATACATATTATGCGAACTTAAAGCTGTCGGCTCTTTGTCCGACCGTGATTTAATACGGTACCGTCATAGTCCGCTATATAATTTAAAGGAGATATACGATTAGATAGCTGCATTAAAAATATTACGTCCACTATACTTTCACTCGTTTGATAAAGCTACTTTGTTAGCGAAACGCGTCACAACTTCAAATTGAACATTAGTTCAAATATAACAACTTAAATTATTCCATTTTATCGTTCAGCATGCATCTTCATCGACTAAAAGCCTAATCCAAACAATTTAAAATTTTTTTATTTTATCATTTTATGAGTATTACATTTTTTGCGGGGTTTTAATAGTTATTTTTATTTAGAAAAACATGGGATGTTGTTTATTGGCACAGTTTTAAATATAACAAGACATATGCTGACCGTAAAAAAATATAAAAAAAAAGTTTTATAGTCTTATTAAAATTTAAATTTTGAAGATTAAGTATTTGTATTTATAAAATTTTGTAAAAGCAAAAAGTTCCAAAATGTTTAAATATAAATCTGTGAAATTTAATGTTTTTTAATGAAATAAAGAGTACCTATATTAAACAAAGAGTGACTGAAGTTTGGTAAAAAAAAAATTCCCATGAGTTGAACACAGAACTCATGTACGGCCTTACCTATGACATTAGTTTATATCTGATAAATTTGGCAACTTTTTTATTGTTAATTTCAGGAAAATGAAGGTATTCTTTATCAATATTTTGTATGGCCTAAGACCCAAAATGCAACTATTAGATATCAAATTTTGTTAGTTGTATACGAGGTTATAAGCAGATATCTGATATAATTCCTATCACCCTAAAATTTGTTCACTTTATGCGTATTATCGTACCCCAGGAATGGTTGAGGCATCGTTTTGTCGATTTCGTGGAAAATAATTGGAATTGAGTTAGGTACCTACTTATAGTATTGTAATGTTTTTCTTATTTATTTAAACTGTTTTCACCGTGGGATGAAATGATACGCTAACTATGGCTAATTACTATTTATTTATTTAAGAAACACTTACACACTATAATAAACTTAATTTACACACTACTCTATGTCCACTAATTTATCTACACTCGGTATAATAATTGTCCTGATTTATCTTCAACACTATTTATATTCACTATCTGTTCACTCACTGTATACTGAAACTGTTTACCGATTCACTGTATACTCAGGTTTTCGAGTAGATATATAGTTATATAGTTCTTCGCAGCTCTAAAACATTCTTGAATTTACGAATTAGAACATTCAGGAATAACCTATTGTATTGCCTTGTACGCTTCGAGAACAGTCTGAATATAACCTGCGAAAGAACCTTTCTAGAAAGGTCGCATTCTTAGTTTGCAGCAGGACCGGCTTCTGAATCACTGAGTTCGTAACAGTATTGAGGTATCGAATTTAAAATGCTTTTGATTTGAATACAGAGCATTTTAATGAAAACTATCCATCCCACATAATTCTGAAGGAGTCACTTTTATGAAAAAACACGTCAAAAATCTTGGGGTAATAAATAATTTTGCTCATAAGTAGACGTGATAACTTCAAGCCCCTCCCCCCACGGTGACACATCCCAATTTTTTTGATGAAACACCCTCCATTTTACTTCAAAAATGAAATTTGCTTCACTTCGCCACTAGAACAATATGAGGTTGTAATCTGTTAAACGGGATATTTTAAAAGTTATAACCAATTTTCTGTCAAAATCATAACAAGTTCAACGACCTGTATAATTGAATAGTGGAATACATTGTATTTTATATCATTGTCGAAAATTACTATTTCCATACTCCTATTTTTATTAAACGTTTCCCATATCTAAAGTTATTAGTTTTTGAGATATTCAGCAAAGAAGTAATTGGGTATGAAATAGTTTACGAGATGTTAGTTTACAGTTGGAAGTTTACAAAAATTTATAGTCATGGGGAAATAAGTAACAACGCGCAAAAATAACACTATTTTCACCAAAATTGAGTAGGTCTCAATAACATCACATCTGATACACTATTGCATACCTAATTGATAGTTTACATAGGAAAATAATAATGTACTCGAGCTTTGACTCACCATGTATTTGATTCAATGAATATTTGCAAAATCATTTATGTCTGTAAATTTTAGTAATCATTAAAATTGAAAAATAATAAAAAAATCAGAACTTCCACCACTGAAGAAATTTTCAACTGATTTGGTTGATATATATATATATATATATATATATATATATATATATATATATATATATATATATATATATATATATATATATAATCCTACATCATTAAAATGGACCTCCTTTTATTGGACAGCTACCTATAGAAATTTATTTATTGTAAGTATACTAAACTGTATGAAATATTTTTTTCAAAATTTTATTAAAATGGGTACAGAACAATGGTCTTTTATTGAATTTCGACCCCTTCCATCTGACAGGTAAAAAGATTTATATTAATATGTACCCTAAATTGTCGTTAAAATTATCTAATGGATGTATTTTATTGTTTAGTTCTATGTAGGTACCATTAAATGATACTAAACAGTGATGCACAATAACTTTTTGTATAAATACCTACTTTATGTAGGAAGTGTAAATAATAATTAAAAGTTTACTGTTAATCAGTTGTTGTAAATAAAAAATTTAAACTATCAAAGACAGTAAAAAAAGTGGATTTTTTCGAAAACTGGCAGCAAAATATAAAGTAGGAAAATCTCATATAAGTAATAATTTAGGAAAAAAACTGATTCACTAAAGTGTCTAAATCTAAATGATAATGTTTATAGTAAAATGGGTCCTTCATTAAATAAAGTTTAAGAAACTGCTAGAGAATTTAAATTTAATAGTTTTAAGGCTTCAAACTGATGCCTAGATAAATTCTGTACTCGACAAAGCATAACATTCAAATCTATTTGTAAAGAAGCAGCTCATATTATCCTTAATTTCTTAGAAGATTGGAACAATAAATTAAAATGAATTCTGGAAGAATATTTGGAAAGAGATATTTCTAACATCGATGAAATCGGGTTGTTCTACAGAGCACTGCCGACTAAAAAGTTTTTTTAAAAAACAAAATATGTACAGGTAAAAAGTCCGCGAAAAATAAATTAACAATTTTAGTTTGTACAAACATGCTTGGCGATAAAGAAATTCCATTAGTTATAGGAAAGGCAAAAAGTCCAAGATTTTTTAAAGGAAACAAAATTAATAATTTGCCTTTAAAAAACTATCAATCAAATATACCTTTTTTAATCTTTTTTTTATTGTATTTAAACAAAACACTACAATATAATCTAATTAAATAAAAATATTAAAAATAAATTTCAAGCGCTGCCTAGTATAAAAAAATTTAAACTTTGTAACATCAAATCAATATCTTATGCAATTTTATAAATTTAAACGATATATTTTAATAATATTAAATGTTTTTACAAAGAATTTATATGAAATATATCAATAATTAAATATAAGTTCAACTTTCTCTTAACAGATGTCACTTTAAGTAATATTAACTGTAAAAGAATTGATTGAAAAAAAAAATTTGTTTATATTTATAACATCCTTTGTTTTTTTTTATATAAAAACTAAAAAATAAACATTGTTTATTTATTTTCAATGTAAATTTATATAACGTAAAATCACTTTTAAGGTTAAGGCATTTCTTAATTCTACTTTATCGAGTATTAAAAGTCCTTTCATTGTCTTATAGATGGTACTCAGATCATTTTTATTAGAAAATTTATTTAATTTTTTATTTAGATGATAATAATTTATATTAAATATATATTTAAAATCGCCTTTTTTAAATATAATTACTAACATTTTCACTATCGGAACCAAAGTAGATTGCTTAATTATTGTAAAATTTTTATTGTATTAATAATAGGAATTATTTTGCTATTAAAAAACCGATTATAGACTAATTTAATAGATTTTTTTAAATCAATTTACCCAATGGTTAAATTGGCTACTACATATTTTTAATAAATTATATAAAAATACGTTTTTTTTTTTAAATAGCTTATCGATGACTTAGAAACAACAGGTCGTAACCCTCAATTTTATTAAATTTTTGTTTATGGCATATTATAACTTAAAAATACGTTTTACATCTAATTTCAATAGCTCGTAACCCAGCAACCAATTGAAAACGTAGAAATTAAAATATTCCATATAGTCGTATTAGAAGATGACAACAATGCTAAGTGCAACAAGTCGTAACCCGCAGTCAGTAAGGTAACTCCCATAAGCAGTGTTGTGTGTTGTGTCTGTAACCAATGTTTGATGTCGTTAATACATAAAAGGTAAGTGAAAATGTAAGTAATATGATTTATCATGCATTTAGGAGTTTTATTAGTATTAAAAATATGTATTTTCTTGAAATGGATTATTATATAATTATAAAACACCTAAATAAAAGTGGGGTGTTGATACGACATGTTAGAAATAGTGGCTGTAATTTGTAGGTTATGGAAAAAAATGAACTCATCCAATTCGACTTTTAATGTTTATAAATTTAAAATAAACTTTAAAATAATGTATTATAAAGTACAACATTAATTTTTTTTTTTTAATAACTGCATAGCTATTTCTAATGTATCGCAAAATAAAAGTTATGTTTTTTTATTTAGAAGTACATACATTACTCTGGTAGAATTTAAAGTACTTGGCACATTTTTTTTTTCAGAAGATGAAAGGTAGAGGGAAGATGTTGGTTGACATGGCTTTGAAAACGGCAGAGATCGAGGAAAATAATGTTATTTATAATTGTCAAATCAAAAATACAGATTTATATGTTTTGAATGTTGTGAAAGAAGCTAATGTTATTGAAGAAGTTGAAGTCAATGAAGAGGCAAGAATTATAAATCAAGTCACTTTTGATGATATAACAATAACAGAAAATGACGATATACTGGAATTCAACTTGGAGGAAATAATACAAAACGAATAGAGCAATGTAATAGAAAATAAGAACTTAGAATACCTGGAAAATCAAAAAGACCAAGAACACCTGGAAAATCAAGAAGACCAAGAACACCTGGAAAACCAAGAAGAAGATCATAACAATTCAGAAAATATAAAAGAAGACGAAAATTTAGCAGATCAAAATAAAATATTAACACCGCAAGAAATAGGAAGAAAAAAAAGAGGACGAGTGGCTGCGCCTGAAGAATGGCAAAAAAATAAAAACAAAAAATTAAGGATGCTAGGCAAAAAATACGCGGGATACACAAGACAAGGTGACAAAGTTATGTCTGGTGTCAAAAGATCTTCACGAATACTAAAACCGGGATGTAGTAGTGACTATTGTAAAAGATCTAAAACAAAAAAATGTCATTTATTTCAGGAGAGCCAACGCGAGGAAATTTTTAATTCCTTTTGGAATACAACATGGGAAGAAAAAAGAATGTATGTCCTAAATTTGGTATCTTATATACCAAAAAAGAGAACTTATGTTGAAGGACCATCAAGACGTGAAGGAACTTATATTTATCATTTAAAGTTAAACCAAGAGAGATTACAAGTATGCAAAAAAATGTGCCTTACAACACTAGGATTAAATGAAAAAATGATTCACTATTGGATAAAAAATAGTAAAAATCACGGTCTTGTTGAAAGTGAAGATAATAAAAACAAAAAGAAGACAGAAAAACGAAGAATTTCTACAATTTCTAAAAAAAAAATCGGAAAGAAAAAATTATCTTAAGTCGTTTCTAAACAACTTACCCCAATTGGAATCCCACTACTGTCGAAAAGACACACAACGTAAATATTTTGAGTACCCGTTTCACACAAAGACTGAAATATATAATTTATACAAAGAAAAATGCAACGAAGAGAAAAAAACGTGTTTATCAATATTTACTTTTGAATTAATTTTCAATGAGATGAACTTGGCGATTTTTAAACCCCGTAAAGATCAGTGTGACACGTGCTGTCAGTACAAAGCAAAACAGCTTAGCATTGACGAATATTAAAAACATATTAAATAGAAAAACATTGCCCAAGCAGAAAAGACATCGGACAAAGAACGCGCTCAAAATGGTGAAATTCATTGCTTTACAATGGATGTGTAAGCTGTAAAGCTTTGTCCAACATTACTGGCCAGTAGTCTATACTACAAGAGAAGACTACAATGATGTCTTCTATAGGAGTTATTCCAACGCCATCGGTATTTGAATTAATGGCTAATCAGAGGTAATTAAGGTACTGATAGATACTTGCTCTTCCTTCGTCGTATTGGTTTCAGTTACATTTTGAAGTTCAACGTAGTTTTTTTCTTTTTCACCCCTATCACCCGTAGTTAAATATTCTCCTTGGAATTCTTCAAGTTGATCTGGGTTGACTGGTACTGCTTTCGCTGAAGTTGCCTCAAACGATTCGGGAAATAGTTTGGTTTGATCGACATCTAAAAGTTTAATTTTCTTTGAACAACGACTCTTGTTTTCATTTGAAATCGATGTTGAATATTGGGGACGAATACCATGAGAGTTTATTGTAACTTCATTGGCTCCATTAAAACTATGTTGTGGATCACCCCTGTAAATTCGGTTTATTTACAATCATTAAAAATAACTCAAACTAATATTTTATGCACTATTATACAGTATGTCGCAAATGTATGGAATACATTCATTATTTCCAAAATTTGCGACATTAAAAAAAAATCAAAAAATAGGTCGATTTTTGTTTCGAGGGGGACACTTATTTGTTCTAATTGCAGCATCGGCACTTCAACCCTTGAGCAGGGAGATGAACAACCCTTAAAATTTGGATAGGGAAAGTACCAAGTGTGGTACATTTTTAAAAAGGTAATTTTATGGGGAATTCAGCAATACCAATATTGTTGTGTCAAATTTTGATTTGAGGGAAAAATAATCGTTACGTAATTCAAAGTGTGACACCTCATTTGAAAGGTATTATTATTAGTAATTCAATGATATAAATAACATTATCCTTTAATCACATTTAATAAGTAAAATCAACTAGAAAGCAAAACATAGTGTATATTACTCTTTTCATTTTTAGTTGATTTTATTTATTAAATGTGATTAAAGGATAATGTTATTTATATCACTAAATAACTAATAAAAAGACCTTTCAAATGAGGTGTCATACTTTGAATTTCGTAACGATTATTTTTTCCTCAATAGGGCGCTAAAATCGAAATTTGGCACAACAGTATTGGTATATCTGAATTCCCCATGAAATTACCTTTTCAAAAATGTACCACACTTGGTACTTTCCCTATCTAAATTTTAGGGGTTGTTCATTCCCTGGACAAGGGTTGAAGTGCCGATGCTGAATTTAGAACAAATAAGCGTTCCCCTCGAAATAAAAATCGACCTATTTTTTGTTTTTTTTAAAGTCGCAAATTTTGCAATTAATGAATTTATTCCATACATTTGCGACATATTGTATGTAGGCAAAAAGGAATGAAGTTTAATAAAAAAAGTCTTTATTTTTGAATAAAAAATAGTTTCATTCAAATTTTAACAACCAACTTCCTACATCTGAATTATTCTGGCAAAAATTTGTTACCAGTAGCATAACCAGACCCCAACTTTATGGCAGGAGCATTTGAAAGTAATTTTTCCAGTAGACAAGGAAAATGTTTTCTTTAAAATGAGAAAATTTAACATAAAATTTGTTAAGTGGCTCTTTTATAAGAACTGTTACAACAGAAGTAAGGAAATTGCCTTCGCAGGTGAAAATTTTTGACAACGTTATTTGGATGAAATA
Organism: Altica lythri; assembly: GCA_964028335.1. Taxonomy (NCBI): domain Eukaryota; kingdom Metazoa; phylum Arthropoda; class Insecta; order Coleoptera; family Chrysomelidae; genus Altica; species Altica lythri. The sequence goes on along the minus strand of OZ034806.1, from coordinate 26,355,444 downwards.
TTTTTTTGAACTTCTTCCTAAAAAATCAATAGTAGGTACGTCAAAATTATGTAGTAATTTCCCCAAAAGGTCCCTCTAAGCGTCCTTTATAATTTGAAGGATTAGGCATTAAAAAAATGTTTACACTTTTGTGTGCCTTCATACTTAGGGCACGTGTTCCCTGTTTACTATGCTACCGGTTAAAAAGCGCGGTGACTCAGCAAACGGTTTATGATTTTTTGCCAATTTTATTTGTCGCTATTTACGAAAAAGATTAGTACAAAATGCACATTAACTTATTTAAAAAAACATTAAAGAACGTAACAAGTACTTACCCACTACTTTTGTGTGGTTTTTTTGCTAACATTTCAAGCAGTTTTTTTCCTCGACTAGACGACATTTTTTTGTGTGCACTTTTATTTACTAACAACATAATAAATACTCAAAATACTTCAAACTTGCAAAAAGCAACGTAAGGCGGTTTACCTCACCCTCGTTTTCGGTAATATTTTAAAAGAAGTCTAGTTAGATATCTTTGCTATCGTTTTAAGGAGGCTAAGTAAAGTTACTTGATTCTTCGTTCGTATTTTAAAGTTCCTAACATAAAGTAAATCGACTCACATGCTTCTTAAATTGCATTTGTGTAAAATCTCCGCAAGTAACTCTAGTAGATTTATTAATACAAAGGAAAAGTATAAGCAAGAATAGGATAATACAAAACTTAGCAGGTAAGAAGATTTACTAAAATATATTTTGAAAAGAAGTAGAGATGCTAGAATTGAGTTGTAAATAACTTCGTATTGGAACAACACTTAATTACCAGGATTGTAGGAGACATAGGTTGTCAAAAGAGAAGCCCAAAAATGAATAAAAAGCAAGAATCAAGTAAGTCGAGTTGCTTGATTATGCATTTTTATATACTGATCTTAGAGGGAGATACATCCAGGATAATCCCTTAGGGCTAATAACATCTAGGCTTTAATATTGTTATATCTTATTACTTCCATACTTAATCTAGCCTTAATATTACCTATTCAACATCAGATAGTTAGCTATAAACAAAATATAACTTTATATGTCAATCTGACGATGCTTAAATGCGAAACATATGTCATTTTTTAAAATACATTTAAAGTGAAAGTTTTATATAAAAAACTAACGTTTTTTATTATTTTTATTATTCCCAATAAAAATGAACTTTCAAGTAGTATGGGTCGATACAATTAATTTAACCAAAGCAGGTCACAACCGATAGGGGTATAAACCAAAAAAAGAAAGATACTATTATTAAGGAGCTTATACAGTACATGCCACCAAGAAAACAAATTTTTTGGAAAAATCTGCCAAGTAGAGAAGATGTTGATGACTTAGGAATTATTCCTGCTGTTCAAACCTAAAAACTGCTGCGAAGCGTTAAATACTGGAATTTTTATCAATAAAATTACTATTATTGTTTGTTATGACAAAGTGTTTGTTTTTAAAATGTTAAAAATAATAGAATTACTCTTCAGTTTTTAAAAAAAATATATGTTGCCCCATTACTTAGTTTTGTTGCCTTGTTATGGGATTTTTTTGTTTTCCAAAATTAAAATACATAATAAAAGTACTGTCTATTTTTGTAAGTAATATAAGTTGTTATATTATTATTGGTTCCCATGTTTGTTTAAATCTTATTTGACTTACTAAAAATAAAAAATAGTTTTACTTTATTTTAATAAACCAATTTAGAAATTCTTTTGCATTTTAAATCTATTTATGTGAGTTTTTTATTGCTTATACTCTTTTAGTTTAAATTGTAAATCCTGTTACTTGATTTTTTCATTGTTTTTGGACGCATAGTTCATTAAAATATCTAGCATGTGGAGTTACTTCCTTTTAAGATTGTATATCAGGGAGATTCTTAAATCCAGTAACTCAAAAACTCTCAAAAAAATAGATATTAATAAGATTATTTTATATTTATTTATACCATTAAAAAGGTCATAAAAAAACATTTAATTTAAAAAAAAACAACACTTTTTGGTCAAACATCTACAGAAGTTAAACGAAAAACCATTTTAACATAAACAAGTTGCTTTAACCAAAACCTTTAAATTTGGAGTTACTTGATTCTTGCTTTGTAGGGCAGAATTGCACAATTACACAATCTACAACTTAGCCACACACCACTGCATGAATTATATTTGGAATGAGAGTGAAGGTGACTTACAAGCTTCATCATTCACTACTTGCCTTCTTTGGCATTTAGAACAATTTTGTTTGAATGATAAAAAACCGGTGATCCTATATTCAGATGGATGTGGGTACCAAAATAGAAACAGCATTCTTTCAAACTCCATCAGTAATTTTTGTGTGAAACATAATATCTCTATTGAACAGAAATTTTTAGAGAAGGGTCACACTCAAATGGAGTGTGACTCTTCTCATGCACTAATTGAAAGGAAATTAAAGGGCAGAGAGATTCATTTACCATCCGAATACATAACTGTTATTCGTGAAGCCAGAAAAAACCATTTCCGTTAGACGTTAAATATTTTACACATGATTTTTTTCTAGATTTTACAGATAAAAGATTAATAAGGTATGAATCAATAAGACCCGGAAAGATGAAAAATGATCCTACAGTTTCAGATCTTAGGACTTTAAAGTATTCTTCTCATGATGGACAGATCTTATATAAGACAGATTTTGAGACTGAATACCAAGCTTTACCACAACGAATGAAGAAACTTGCAAAGACTGATTTTGTGCCAAAAAAATTACACGAAAATCGACTGCCTATTTCAGCAGACAAATGGAAACATTTACAAGAATTAAAGTCTGTTTTACCAGAAGAAACACACAATTTTTATGATAACCTACCACATAATTAAGTAACAGGTAACGACAACCTTTTAAAATCATTGGAGCGTCGTGTTGTTATTTTTATAATGATTATTATTTACTTTAGTTTTGTAATAAAGATTTATATCATTTTGTATTTCATACCATTTAAAGAATGTGTTCAGTGCAAACTATTCGTTGTACTAGGTATACTGTGTTAATTGTTTTAAGATTTTGAAGATCTATCTATATTTTATGTCAGAAAATTTTTGAGATTTTTGTTTATTATGAACAGTGAATAAGTTTATTTTTGTTATTTTATAAAAAAATTTAGTATTAAAGGATTCCAACCATGAATTTTTATTAGTTATATTGCAAAATTTTCAAGAAAACCCATTTTCATAATATGGCAAACATAGTTATAAACTTGTACGTTAATTGAGTAAAAAGGTCGTATCCTCAGCTTATATGACTGTCATAAAGACGTAAGCCACTATACTTGATAAGTTTTCAACTAAAATTTATAATAATGATTTACGCTATTGCTTTGTCTGTTTTAATAACTCAATAAAACAAAATCAGAAAGATAAACGTCATAATAGTTATTTAATACAGTTTTTTTTGTCTCCTGTAAAATTGTTTGTTACGAGGTTACGACCTGTTGTTTCTAAGCCATCGTTATAAGTTCCGCTTCTGTTTTATAGATGGCGTGAAACAAACGTTTATTATAAATTTAATTCATTACAAAATTCGTAATGTTTTTTATAAAGTATACATAAAATTATCCTCTTTTTATACATTTATTAATAATTTTCTTATTGGTAAACAAATAGTTAAATTATAAATCTGTATTATAATCTTAACCACCTTTAAGTTTTAGCTGCTAATTGGCCATTTTAGGACTTTGACGTTTTTATTACCAATATGGCCGCTGAAAGGTAAACAAAGGTTGTGTATACTGTATACAGTACTTTGGTTCTATATTTAAATCCATGTTGCTTCGTGTTAAAATTAATTGTCTTTTCCTAAATTTTTGTTGCTGATTGTGTAGTTATAATAGTGTTTGAGTGACTTTATTTATGATTTAAATATTCTCGATAGCTTCTTTGTGGCATAATAACATCTATTATAACATCTATAATATTAATTTTTTTGCCACTAAAACAAACTTATAAAAAATATAAATCATAATTTTGAAAATGACCCTTGCTTATTGATCTTGACGAATATGTCAAATTTGTCAAGAGTCGTTTTTTAAAACTCAAAATGCCTAACAGAAATAAAAATATTTTTTTTTAATTTTTCTAAGCTTTCGACAACTAGATCGGTTGTCGTTTTTAAAGATAATAAATTCTTACTCTATACTTCTTTGTGCAAGTTTAGATTTAAAATTTTTAATTTGTTATTTCGTTACTATAGATATACCTATAGATTATTAACTCATTCTTTTTTTAAGTTGGTCAGTCTAGATCTAGATAAATCCAAAGTAAAATTTGAAATACATTCATTTGGATTTAATAAAATTTTTAATTTTTTTTTATAGAATTTTCTCTTTACATCAAATTTTTGTTTCAGTCCATTTTATTTCGTGATTCAGAAAATTAAAAGAAGGTTTACACATCTTAGATTTATCTATATCTCCTTTCTCGATTTTTTATTAAAACACCTTTTAAAAGTTTACAAATATTTATTGTTATTATTATTATTTAAAAATACATTTCATCGCTTCATTCTTCTTTTTGCCTCTTTTAATATAATTTTGAGAATTAATAAGTAAACTCCTACTAACGTTGCCCATTCTATTTGTACGATTTGGTACATTTTTGCTCCTACTGGGTCTTCTAGGTCTAAATATAATTCCTGTATTGGACTTTTTTGGTTAGATCGCCACTCGCCCACTCCTTCAGAGTTATCGTTAAAGATTAATTTTAGCTTGTAGTTAAGAGGCGATTTTGTTAAATTCAATGCAAACACCTGCAATTTTCCATCATTTACTGACGCCTGACTCATCATTTGCCGTGTATTGCATTCTTGTTTTGTTCCGTTTGTGTCTAAACACACACCAATATGTACAACGTTTTGCGGAACGTTAACGTAAAGCATGTTATTTAATATTGCTGTTAAAAGAACAAAATTTGCTTTTAGCAAGGCCATGGTTTTATTCGTCTTGTGTGCGTTGATGATGTTGGTAAATATTTTTCAAAAACTTTGTCCCACAAACTTAAATTTTCAATTTTTTTTAACACTTCTTTTTGGTCTTCGTAGACAGAAATCTGTTGGTTTAATTTTCTTATATTTTCACAAAACTCTTCAAGTTCTTGACTGTATTCTCTCGAAGCCATTCTAAAACTAAATATTTTCCATGATATGTTTTATTCTTAATTGCAAAAGCAAAGTCTGTTATCACTCTAACACCCATCAGTCGATTACGTCACACATCGCGAACCTGCTAATGCACCAAGGTCACGCGCTTTTAATATTTTAGAAGATTTGAACACTTTATCTTACCCTATACAGCAACCCCTTTACAATGATACGTCATACGTCGAAATCCATTGAGCCGTTTACGAGATACAAAATTAATGCCCTTTTGGCAGCATTAATACGGTCTTTTTGATGCTTCATCTTACCCTATACAGCAACCCCTTTACAATGATACGTCATACGTCAAAATCTGTTAGGTCGTTTACGAGATACAACATTAATGCCCTTTTGGCAGCATCAATCCGGTCTTTTTGACGCTTCATCTTACCCTATACAGCAACCCCTTTACAATGATACGTCATACGTCAAAATCTGTTAGATCGTTTACGAGATACAACATTAATGCACTTTTGGCAGCATCAATACAGTCTTTTTAACGCTTTATCTTACCCTATACAGCCACCCCTTTACAATGATTCGTCATACCTCGAAATCCGTTCAGTCGTTTACGAGATACAACATTAATGCCCTTTTGGCAGCATTAATACGGTCTTTTTGACGCTTCATCTTACCCTATACAGCAACCCCTTTACAATGATACGTCATACGTCGAAATCTGTTGGGCCGTTTACGAGATACAACATTAATGCCCTTTTGTTATTCGAAAAAGAAGAATTGGCTACTTGCGCCAAACGTCAAAGGCCATTTGAAAAAAGAAGAATTGGCTGCTTGCGTCAAATGTCAAAGGCCACTCGAAGAAACAGAAGAATACAGCGCCGCCACCTGTGGCGACATCTAGCAGTGAAATTTGGAAGCAGTGAGCTAGAATCGGCGTTGCATCACTACTCATGTGTTTTTGTACCTACTCGAGATTTTTGTTTTCCACATACCATTCTTTCATTTTTTTTCTGTATTGATTTTGTGATACACCAAGTACAGAAATTCCTTTTAATAGCTTGGACTGTTTCTTCACATACCTAGGACATTTTGGTATAATTTGTGATTTTTTCTTATGTTTCGTTATATTTGTAATATTTTTGTAGTAACTTTTTTTGAAAAATATTAAGATATCGTATTTATTTTATCTTCTCTCGATATTTTTACATTTTGTAATTTTGATATAGCTTTTTGCTTTTAACACTGGAGTCACTACACTGAAGGCACTAGTTGTATTAACGTTTCATTAACTTTCTCTTTCTATTTCAATTTTTTGTAAATGCTTTTAACTTTTTCAAAATTCATTTCAACTTTTTAATTAACTTTGATTGTTATTTAATTTTTTCTAGTTTAAAAAATTTATAAGGGTTGGTGAATTCAGGTCAGTACTGTACCTTAGGGATAGCATTTATTTGCGAGTACAGGCTGAAGCTGTGCCTCTGTGCCGCACCACCAAATTAATATAAATTTGTATTTTTGAATAATTAGTTTTTCTTGTTCCTTTTTCTTAAATTTTCTCTTTTCTTGTTGATTATTGCCTTTCAGTATTCTTAACGTTGCGTATTGGTTTCCTGTTCCTGAGTGATTTCGTCGTTTTTACTTTTATTAATTATCCTATATTAGTGTTTTCTTTTGGATTTCATTATTTCTGCGATGTCTTGTCTTTTTTACTGTTAAATAATTATCTTTTCATCGTTTCTATGTCTCGTATTTACACAGCGATAAGACTGTCAACCTATGTTTTGTTCTAAATATCAATCGATTTTTCTTTTTGTGTTTAGACACATTTTCGTTCAATTGATATTTGGTTTCAATTTTTTCTCGTTCATTGAATATTTCCTTGGCTGGTGGCTTATTTTATTACTCTTTTTGGGAGTTTTTTTGTTGATGTATTCAATGATTCTGTTGACGTCGGTCTTATCTTGTTTTGGTTGTTTTGGAGACATATTTTTGTTTTTCGCTTTGTTCACAATTGCCTTGTGAACAACTTATCTTTGGTTTCTTTTGACATCGCGTCAAATTGTTGTTTTGCCTTAACGACATTGATTAGGATAGTTAATATTATCTTTTTACCGATTTACCAATATACTAATTTTCTCCTTTCTCCTAAAGGGAGCATGGAGTAAAGTGCTCGTTGAGTGGAAAGGAAAATACAAAGGAACACTCAGAAAAGATCATTTTCCTGCATTGCTAAAAAGAACAATTGAAGCCATATCTGCAAGAAATGTTAATAATATCCGTGCCGGATTTAAAGCAACAGGAATTTACCCGATGTGCCAAAATAAAGTTTTGGCCCGACTTTCACTAGAACTAGAAGAACATGTCGATCAGGATGCGACGAGTGTGGTTTTAAAAACTTTGGAAAATTTGTTTAAAGAAGCTAGGTTTCTCAAGACACCCCTACATTGGGGTTACAAGAAGAATAAATGATTTTTAAACGTGTTTCTCAAGTCGCCCCAAAAGAAATCGAGATTTTTTTTTCGAAAACTGGAAACATTTTTAAAGTTTTATATATGGGGTCGTATAGCCCAGGTCAAGACCCATATTGTGTAAAAATCTGAATCGTGTATGTTTAAAAATACGTTTTGTAAAAGGTGTCAAACGTAAAATGTGTCGAAAGTCACCCCGTTTGACGGTACTGGAAAAAGTGTCTTACACTGCTGAAGTTTTGAAAACAACAATAAATAAAACTACTTATGATTTTATTAGGTCCCAAGTGAGGTGCCAAGGAGTAAAACCTATGGGAAGATGGTATTCCCTTGATGAAAAAATATTTTTTTTGTCACTTCTTAAGCAAAGCCCTAAGTAAGGGGTACAAACTAATACGAAAATTATTTGCTGCACCATTGGGAAAACCACTTACAAACCTGCTGGGAAAAATTTATTTTAGCTCGGGAATAAATCCAGCTATCATGGAATCACTCGCAGTTCAGACAAAAAATATGTCAGAAATGGATAAGTATTGCAGCGTTATGCTTGATCAAATGGTCCTAGATCCTACTTTCCAATATAACAAAAAAAAAGATATTATTGATGGCTTTCAAGACAATGGTGGTGAAGAAGGAAGAAAACCAGTTATAGCTGACAAATTAATAGTTTTTTTTGGCACGGGGAGTATGCAAAAAGTGGAAACGACCATTAGCATATTATTTTAATGAAGGTGGAATGAAAACGGACATGCTTGTAAAAATAATAAAAGAGGTGGTCCAATCATATCAAGATGCTGGTTTACATGTCAACGCAATTATTTGTGATCGGGGAAATGCTAACGTTGCAGCCATAAACAAGTTGTATGCCCAGAGTATTTTCTACGAAAGGGGAAGATAATAGGTTATTTGGTATCCTCATTAGAGATAAAGAGGTCGTCCCTCTCTATGAACCTCCACACCTACTTAAAGGTATAAGAAATAATTTATTTAAGTATTCTTTTCGTTTCAAGCGGAGAAAAAATTGCAAAATAAAAACACCTAAACAAATTATTTAAAATTAAAAACTCTGAGGATGATGACTATAAGCTCTGCAAAAAAATAACAGCGCATTACATGGCTATGGACAATACTACAAATAATTCAAAAGGAATCCCAATAGAGGCAGAAGAAACTGCCAAATTTTTACTATTCATGAATAAGGTGTTTAATAGTGTCAATGGGACGTGCATTAAAATAAAACACCCACAAGGTTTAAAATGTGCTGTTTTATCAAAATCAGTACATAAAAAGTTTTGGATGGAAGCTATTAAAGTTTTCCAAACAATGGAGTTCTTTTGTACACAAAGAGCCAGAATTGTTCCCCCTTCTATAAAAAATTGGATCCATACTTTGAAAGGATTTGTATATCTATGGGATCAATTCCAAAAATATAGTGTCGCCTTTTATGTACAAAGCACATGGCTCCATTAGAACTCATGGTGTTAGGAATATAAATCCCAATGCAGCTTCCTTTGTAAATTCATTTAAATCGCTAATTATTCTTCCAATTGTGAAAATGATAACTTGGAAGGCTGGGACAACCTAAAACATATGTTAACTTCCCCAGTTTTAAAGCCAATACCTTGGTTTAGCCTTCCAAATATTGAATTCCCTGAATATAAATTAGACTCAAATAGTCTTTTAAAAAAAGGGAAGCTGACATATGTTGAAGAATTTGTAGCAAAAAAGCTCTTAAAATCGATAAAAATATGCCAGCAGTCCGGCAGGATTTGGTGGGAAGGGACCGAAAAGAACCGGAGTATTTTGTTATAGATGCTAAAGCATATTCTGCAAATGCTTTGCTGGCACCTTCTACTAATTTTAATAAAATTGTTAACAAATGTATATTTTTATTAAGTAACAATATCTGGATGACCGAGCTTTGCTCGTGAAATATCTAAATCATAGAGCTTTCTGTTCGTATGTTAGTTAAAAATTTTCTAAATTACTTTATTTTATTAACAGTTATAACAGTTAAAATAATAATTACTGTTTTCACATGTAAGAACAAAAAAAAAACAAAAAAAAAATCTTCTCTTTCGCGTAATCGATCCCATTATGATAACATAACAGAACTGTCACGATTGACAGAGCTGACCCTTATCTAACTGAGCCATCACAAACTTATATAAAAGCTTTCAAAATGATATTATCTATACACAGCTTAAATTAATTTAATAACAATTCAGTTTAAATTTCGAATAGAATGAAATTTTCTAAAAATGATTCCGCTAGATCGATTTATCGTCCCCGAAAACCCCTATATACTGAATTTTATGAAAATCGTTGGAGCCGATTTCGAGATTCCAATTATATATATATATATATATATATATATATATATATATATATATATATATATATATATATATATATATATATATATATATATATATATATCTATATATATATATATATCTATATATATGTATGTATATATATATACAAGAATTGCTCGTTTATATAGGATTATGCCTCAATTATGTCACTTGGCGAACATTACCTCAGTGTTGAGATAATTATTGGATGTGAGGATCATGATACGTTCAGATTGTTTCTTAATTATGTTTACATTTATTTGTATGGTTGAAAAACATATAAGATAAAAATACATGCTGCACAAAAATTTGAAAAGCAATTAAAGTATTCAAAAAAAATGAAAAATCTTAAATGATTAAATATAATTTAAGTACCTATCTAGTTATATACTTAGTGTTAATAAAAATATATTGTAGGAAAAGTGTTTTATTTTTGCTTTTCGTAATCCAAATGTTCAAAATTAACCTGAACATTGATTTGAACTGAAAATTTTAAACATTCCGTCAAATCTTTAGTCGGTGTTATTTTCTAAACCCGAAAGGTGGCGCTGGCCGTAGTGTTCAAATATAATGTGAACAGTTTCCTATCTATCCCACTATATACATCCTTTTATCTAAGATCGGTTTGATCACGACAACATTACACAACTAGAATCGCGTTTAGACGACATTTTTTCTTTATTATCGGAATTCAAAGAAGAGTCAACGATCGAAGAAATTTGACGAATCCGAATTTAATAGCGATGAGCGAGAGTTATTTGAAAATAGATATTAAGAATTAATCGGAATAGCAAAAACGAAACTACGCGAATTCTATGCACAGACAAACCAATCTAGTACACCGGTAACATCGAAAATTTTAAGCGGTAGCAATTTCAACAATATCGAGTTTAAAAATAATGTAAAATTACCGATAATGCAATTACCGATAATGCAATTACCGACTTTTAACGGGGAATACGAACATTGGGAACATTTCCGGGACATGTTTCTAGCAATCGTACATCGAGATGAATCGATCGATAACATAAGAAAATTTTACTATTTGTCAAGCTCGCTTAAGGCTAGTTCAGACTAGGCTAGTAATTTAGTTAAGTAGCGAGGAATTTAGTGGCTAAATGTGTGCGAACCACAAAAAATTAGTTGAGTAGTTGAGTGAATGATTTAGTCGAGTCAATCCATTCCACTCCATTTTTATCGGGCGAGTAGCTCCTCCAACACACGTCGGAGCCTACTTGTTCACAGGCTAAACAAATCCGAACCTGTTGATTTAGTCTAGTACATTAGTGCCCGCAAAAAAGTCGTTACGGTGGAGTGAACTTTGAAGTTTGTTTCCAAGTACTTAAAGAATGTTTATGAAATATTAAGTCGCCACACTACAAAAATAAACAGATTAAATAATCCGCATACATTGACTTACAAAAAGAGATGATCATACCCGGATTTGGGGAAAAGGATATTTAATTAAAAATTAAAAACATCAGGTTAGTGCACATTTTATTATTTTTAGTATTCCAAAAGCATATTTTTTAATGATACAATAAGCTCTTAATTATTATTACTACTTATTGTTTTTACCTAACGAGATGCATTCTTTTTAGATCTACCTACTCGCAGGAATTAAAAAAAAAAAAGATTCTAAAAATTCAAGCGCTCGGTCAGATATCATTTATATTCCCAATGTAAAATGGTTCTGTTTATTATTGCAAAATTTATTCTCAATGCTGACACAAACTAAAAGTAATTCGGTTAGTAACTACCTACCTACTTATTCTTTATACACATTATTACAATACAATAATCATGTAATACAATACAAACAAACTCTCTTTCGCATTTATAATGTTAGTCACGATACGAGAAAAAAAAACAGAAGGTAAATAAACCAACTACTTATGATGTAGTATGGCACTACCCTGTATATAAAAGATTTATATTTATAACCTTAATTAATTAATTGTTTATATTATTATAAGATTATTGGGAACGCCGACTCAGCAGAGTGAGTCGCGTGCAATTGCATGGGTAACCCAAAAAGTGATTATTATTAATAAACTAAGTTAACTGAACACTTGTTTCATTATTAGTACTTAAGGGTGGCAAACTTCGAAAGTATTACATGGCGATCCTGCCAGCTCTTTAAGTACTAAGATCAAAAAGAAAGAAGTTGTGAATGGCTAAATAAAGAAAAATGGGAAAAGCCAATTCTAAAGAAGAAATAGTTATAAATCAGGCATCAAATGGAGACGTAAGAGGTCAAATTTCAACAAAGGATGGTCTAACACTATCTGAATACTTGTTAGTTATATTAGTAGCAGCATTATTGGTAGGAGCAATTTATTTATTGGTTAAAAAATGCCAGAAGGGGTTGAAGAAAGCAATTAGACGTGAAGTTAATAGAGAAGTCCTCCGTGGATCCACTGACGCCTTAAGCCGAGAAGAAGCAGTTTAAAAATTCTCTTTTAGGTTTAAAAAAAAAGAGCGTAAAAATTAGGTTATTTTAGAAAATATAAGGAAATGGAAAAAATAAAGTAGAAATAAATAATCATTTAATTAGAGTAATAAAAATATAGGTGAACAAAGAAGATTATATCGTGGGTTACAATTACATGTAACTTAAAAGTATTTTTATTATTTTTAAGGGTAAGAAAATAAGGACCTGTTAACTAACTAAATCCATTTTATTGTTAGTTTTTTTTAGTTAATTTAATCACCCAGTAAATTCTATGGGAGATAGGATTAGAGAAATTTTTGAGGCGTTACAGGCTATTAGAACTAAATTAGTAAAAACTAGCTACGAAAAGCGTAAATTACCGTCGACACAGAATAAGGTTCAAGAAGCTAAAGTTATTTTCGGTAAGCTAGAGAGGGGAATTTCTATTGTAAATAAAAAAATTAGTAATTCGGAAATAGTTGAGAGTGATGTTGAAATAATTAAAGACCTTGTGTCAAAAATTAAAGCTATATATAAGGAAATATTAACGTTTAGTCAAAATTGCAGTAAAAGAGGTGATAATTCAGTACAGAATATGGCATCGTTTGATTTAAAAGCGGCATCTAATCTTTTACCTGTTCTAAATGAGTCGGAAGAGACAACAAGGAAGTTAATAGAGGCAGCGGAATTTTATAATTCAATTCTTAAAGAGGACGATAAACCTCTTTTATTAAAATTTATTTTAAAAACTCGACTTTCTACTAGTGCTAAACTAAGGTTAAAATCTAGCTACGATTCCCTTGAAAATCTTATAACCGATATAAAAACTTATCTATTAACCAAAAAATCGAGTAAAGCTCTTCAAGCAAAGCTATTTTACGCCAATCAAAATAATAAATCGATCGAAGAATTCGGTAGACAACTTGAAGATATTTTTATTAATTTAAACATTGCTCAATCTAACGATGATCCGGCTGTCTATGACATCTTAAGGCCTATCAATGAAAGTACGGCAATAAAAAGATTCGCGAACGGTCTTAAAAATCAAAGGCTTAGTACAATTATTGCGTCTAGAAATTTTCAGTTTTTAAAGGATGCTATAAAAGAGGCACAAGACGGAGAAAATTCTTGGAATCATCAGAAAGTCACCATGTGTTTAGTATGAATAATAGGGGTAGAGGACGCGGTAGTCAAAATTTTTATAGGAGTTTAAATAGAGGACGAGATTTTTCAAACAGTTTTAGTAACAATAATAATAGAGAACAAAATTTTTCGGAAAATTATAATAATTTTAGTAACAATAATTCCGCAAACAATGATAGTCATCAAAATTCAAGAAAGGACAACTTTTATGGGTGTCAAGTTAACAATGGATATAGGAGTCAGCGGTTTCGGGAAAATAGAGGACGGTCAGTTACTCGACGAGGTAACGGCAGAGGATTTCAACAAAATAATAATAACAATGTTTGTTTTGCTGAGCCAGCGGCGCTAAGTAATGTAGGTGAACCAAGTAATCCCAGTAGTGAGCCACATAGCGAGGAAATATTTTTTCGTCCTTAAAATTAAAAATCAAACTAAACAAATATTTACTTATTCAAACAAATGCGCTAATTCGGTTTCCTTTTACGTAAATAATAAAAAACAAAAATTTTTAGTAGATTCTGGAGCATCTATTTTCGGTCCTAAATTATCATGTTTAGATCCATCCATAACTGTGTACAAAGAAAAATTAGAAATACGTGGCATAGGCGGTAGAGTAGTTTCTCTAGGTTATAGTTTTATAAATCTCTTCGTAGAAAGGGTAGAGTTTAAGGTTAAATGTTATATTTTTAAATCGTTACCATGTCACACTGATGGGATACTTGGGAAAAATTTTTATAAAGCACATTTAAATTACGAAATAAATACTTTAACGTTGATAAATGGAGCAAAAAGAGTAAATTTACCATTAGAGTCCGGGGACATTTATGTTTTAACAATTCCTCCAAGGTGTGAAATAATACAATATATTTTAGAATGGAAGGATGCCGAATAAAAAGCAATTTAAATGTTCTCGATAAGCGATGTAGATATTTGGAGAAATTGTAGAAAAAGCAGCAGCAATTGGTGGCCCAAAAAAAGGTAAATATTCATTAATAGTTTTGTAAAATGTGATATAGGAATTGGCTATTTTTAAAAAGTAGTAATTATATAAAAAAAGTTAGTAGCTGTTGTAGGTAGTAACGTATAGTGGAGTGTCTAGAGGTTTTTACCTCGGACTAGAATTACAGTGAATGAATTTATATAATCGACGTGGGGTTTTGTTTTTTATACTATAAATTACAATGTTTACCCAAAATTTTTTTGTGCTTTCAATTTTTTCATTGTTTAAACAAATTATTATGAAAAATTAATTTTTGAGCATATAATTTTACTTTAAATAGTAATTTTTTTTCATTTATACGTTAAATTTCACCTGAATAGACATAAGGAAACATCTTTCGAGAATACCTGTGTATAAAAATAGCAGTAGCGATTTCGAACAGGTAATAAAACTTGGAGGGGAGAGCAAAGCGGCAGCTGCTATGTAGCGCCTATCCGAGCGCGAGCGCCTAGATGTGAAATCCTTCCGAAATTTTTTAACTCCGTCGGGTCCATTTTATACTGTAATTCTTTCATATTTTGTAGATAAATTTGTGAAGCCTTCACATAGGAAAAATGCCTTGATGCATGAAATAATGGAATCATTAGCCCAATACTATATAAATGTAAATTCCTATCTCTCATACAATCCGCAGCAATGAAGTCCTTTAATATAGTAACCATTCGAAAATAAGTAATCCATAGCTTTGACGTTTTATATTTATTTTTAAGCTCCAGTAACTTATTTTAAAAAAATTTAGTAAGCGTTTGAAATCCATGGTTTCCAGTTATTTCTGTATAGTTGAACATTTTAAAAATCATAGAGTTATCTTCATCACTTATTACATTTGCAAAATCAGTATTGTGTTCCATAAGATTTTCAAAAACCAATTGTGATAAGTTATGCGATCAATTATATTTTTAGCATATATGGTAGAAAGAGCTTCTTTTATCCCACTTCCAGCCATAATATAACCAATGGATCCCATGTAAGATATTAGAGTATGAAACGAGCCTAGCCTCCACTTGTCAGACTAACCAGAGCAACGCGACGTGTCAACTCAATCCACCCTTATACTGTTTAATGCCCGACATCGAGAATGGATCAAATAAAAAAATAGATGTTGTTTATTAAATATAAACACTATTGATTGTAAAGGAACGTTTCATTATACCTATGGGAAGCATTGAAATAGTTAGTCCAAGTGATGGTATACAACATACAACCTCGACGACCTATCAAGCGCTTGAAGACACTTCCACCTGAATCTGAATTTTTTCAACACGGATATATCCCTCTGCAAATATATCCAGCTTCTACAGGTACAGGATTTGCAAAGATAATAATCACGTTACCAGATGTTGAACCGGATGTCAAGAAATTTACTACAAATGATCAATTAAATATTTTGTGGACGTATTTAAAGTTCAAAAATAATAACAAATTTTCCGGATGAAATGGATTTATGAATTTATTAACTAATGCCCATGATTTTAATGTGTCATCGATAATTTTTTTGCCTTTCATTAACGCAGCTCCAAGTGATTATCACACAATTTACACAACAATAAAAACTTCAGTAGATAATGCTAAAGAATTGGATATGAGAACATGCATTTTAACGTTCGATCAACCTCTATACATGAAAGCACGGGATATTGCTTCTGCTGTGTATTTTTTTATTTTTTTTATTAAGGATGTCTTCGTAGGTAAAGACCTAAATACAAATGTACCGAGAACATCTATTGCGGCAGAAGAGACAATTTATTAATTTGGCATTTAAAGGCCTGCAAGTTGGGACGAGTGGGGAAGACGTGGGAAGGTAAGAATTTCCACAATCTGGAGACCCTGGGGATGAAGGAACGATCGAATCGATCCGTTCTCGATGTCGGGCATTAAACAGTATAAGGGTGGATTGAGTAGACACGTCGCGTTGCTCTGGCTAGTCTGACAAGTGGAGGCTAGGCTCGTTTCATACTCTAATATCTTGCATGGGATCCATTGGTTATATTATGGCTGGAAGTGGGATAAAAGAAGCTCTTTCTACCATATATGCTGAAAATACAATTGATCGCATAACTTCTGGACATGCGTATGCTAGAGCAGTACGTGCTCATACTTTATTAAAGCAAGCTTTATCACAATCGGTTTTTGAAAATCTTCTGGAACACAAAACAGATTTGGCAAATGTAATAAGTGATGATGATAACTCTATTACTTTTGAAATGTTCAACTATACAGAAATAACTAGAAACCATGGATTTCAAACGCCTACTATCTAAATTTTTTAAAAATAAGTTACTGAAGCTTAAAAATAAAAATAAAGCGTCAAAACTATGGATTACTTATTTTCGACTGGTTAGTATATTGAAGGACTTCATTGCTGTGGATTGTATGGGAGATAGGAATTTACATTTATATAGTATTGAGCTAATGATTCCATTATTTCATGCATCAGGACATTTTTCCTATGTGAAGGCTTTACAAATTTATCTACAAAATATAAAAGAATTACAGTATCAAATGGACCCGACGGAGTTAAAAAAGAATTCTGAAGGATTTCTCATCTAGGCGCTCGCGCTCGGATAGACGCTACATAGCAGCTGCCGCTTTGCTCTCCCCTCCAAGTTTTATTACCTGTTCGAAATCGCTACTGCTATTTTTATACCCAGGTATTTTTGAAAGATGTTCCTCAATGTCTATTCAGGTGAAATTTAACGTATAAATGAAAAAAATTACTATTTAAAGTAAAATTCTATGCTCAAAAATTAATTTTTCATAATAATTTGTTTAAACAATGAAAAAATTGAAAGCACAAAAAAATTTTGGGTAAACATTGTAATTTATAGTATAAAAAACAAAACCCCACGTCGATTATATAAATTCATTCACTGTAACTCTAATCCGAGGTTTTAACGTTTTGAATGCTCCAGGCACTCCACTAGTATAAAAAGTAATAACCTATCAAACGATTGGAAGATAAAGCAAAAATTACAAATCAGGTTTTCATATCGTTTATAGTTATCAATATACAGGGGAAGCACAATGTTTTGTTTTTTAAATTTGAAATTTCCTCGTATATTGAAAACTAAAAAAATTATAAAAAAAAGGTTAACATTTAGTTATTTTTTGTTACAGATCAACTGTTCGACAAAGGAATCCAAGTCTCCATTTTCCACGTAGTTCCCAAAAATTGTAAGGTTTCATGTATAATGTATGATCAAGAGAATAAAGGTCTTCTTGTTTCGGCTTCCACAATGCTAAAAATGACACAAGGATTGTGTTATTTGTGCCGAGAACTGGTGGATACATTAAAGGGTAAGGTTTGCGAATATATTTATTATTATGTGATAGTAATAAACGTAAATTGGCAATTAGCAATTTTACTTAAAGTTTTTTTGTAAAATAAAATCATTTCTTACAGATTTCATCTTAGAAAAAATGAGTTTCAACTTCTCTCCCAAATGGATTTTCGAATCTCAACCATTCGTTTGCCACGTATTTTAATGAATTTAAAACATAAATCAAATTAAGAATAATATAGAAATTAACTAAAAGAAATACAACTCCAGCTGAGTTCGGTAGTGGTCTCTCTACTGGCAAATTAGTGCCCAGCTCAGCCGTAGAGGTCAGTAACAAATACTAGTGAGTCGCGCCACCGATTTAGACGGTTAAAATCGGAAACCCCTGATGTCCCAGGCACCACTTCACCCACTGGAGATAATCAAGTAAATTTAGAATATTTAACGGTTCTAATTGAATTAAATTATAACTATAAATAACGATAAGTGAGCTAAATAAAACTAAAATATCCACTAGACTCTTCTTTAATGAACAAAATAAGAAATTGAAAATTTTCACAATAGTCAAACCTCGTGCTTGACACGCTACCAATATTTAAAACAACAAATGAGAATATGTGAGAATTATTCCAAAAGAATATTAACAAGTAAGTGTGATCACACGCAATACAAATTAAACTAGATAAATAAATCTTAACTACAATTAAGCCCGACTTAAAACTAATAGCTTATCTGTAAGTTTAAATGATTTGCCGCAGTCCTAGGCTTCACCAATACTTGGGTCAGTTCCAAAATTTAAGCCTTATCCAAAACCAAAAGGCTTGCTCCAAACACAATAACCAAAGCTCGTACCAAGTATTAGTCAGCAACCAGAATTCTGCCTGACTCAAGGACTTATGTCCGTAACTAAAAATGTAGCCGGTAACTAAAAACCCTAAAATCGTAATTAAGCATTAACATTAGGTTAAAAAGATTTGAATGACTCCTTGAATTAATCTGATTTAATAACATTACTCTACTTTACTGACTTAAATACAATTTAAACACATTGACTGATATTTGTATAACAATGAGAATGGAAGTGAATTTAAATGAGTATTACAGCATTTAGAAGCTGATTTTTCTGAATCTACAATTAATGATCAAAACTAATAATTAAAATGTGCTTAACAACTTAATTTTGACTGGCTAGTCACTACAAAATTATAACAATAACTTTAAATCAAAATTCACATAAAATTAATTTGTAATAGTACAAAAATCAATTTCGATAGTAAAAAAAAACTAAAAAGGAGTCTAGTTAAACAAAATAAAACACTGTGGACGATACAAAAGAAATATTCATATAAAATAGGAATTTTAACCAAAATTGATTATATGGCGTCATTAATTTATTAAAAACGTAATTATATAACTTACCTATTTAAAAAAAATAGGGTTCTTTTACTTCGTGAGACGATATCCCAGTTGATAGTTGGGTAAGTTTTAGGACAAAAGAAAACAATTTCCTCGCTGCTAAATGCAATGTCGAACAAGCTCCAACCACGATGGTTATCCAAAAAGAAAGGTTTCAAAAATATCAGACCCCGCTACTGTCTGTTTCATAAGGGACAAAAAGGAACATAAAGATCAAATAATCACATGGATAAAGAAGAATGTCTTACTTACCAATAGAAAATCTCAATAAAAATCCGGACAAGCCGAAATCTCCACCAAATTCACCAAAATCCAGCAAAATACCTTCTACACAGTTTTCGATGGAGACAGATGAAACTTAATTACGCAAATCCAACCTACGTTGCCCCCGATGTACAGGGATGCAATTAAGTTCCCAAAAATTTTCTGATTAACACGCGTTCACTACGAGAGACAGGAGTCAAAAGAAAGATGGTTCGATTATCCAACTTCACTTAGATTTGACACACTTCAGTCAGAAACATGATGGCCTCTACTACTACTGACAATAACCATGGTTAATTCAGCCAACCACTTATGAACAAACAGAGGTTATCTGATACATTTAATCCTATTGTTTTAATTAACTAACAATAAATAATCCAACATTACTTAGTTTCCCTATGTATTTTTGTTACCAATAATAAAGTTAAAAATATGGCTGAACGTTGGCTGCAACCCACTACACGTCAGACATTGACAAAAGAACGAAGTTGCACTTACAAAACAGATGCAAATGAAATGTCAATAATTCAAACCATAAACAAATAATATTAATTTTTAACAACCCCTGAATATATTTATAAATTGATAACTAACTATAAACGAGCTCAAATCAACCGATTTCTTACTTGAATAAACACTACAATGGTAACAAATTAAGGTAAGCAATTTGGTTATTTTAACTATAGTAGATTTTGACCCGTGACAACATCCCCTCCCCTAAGAAAGGAGAAAATCTAACGAAGATTTTCGACGATAACGCAATTGTGCTAAATGAGCCAACAGTTACAATGAAAGGGACAACAAATCCATACCATAGCTAACGACAAATTGCTGTAGAAGCCAAGCCAATAAAACGCCATATACCATTTCGTAAGAAAATACGAACTAATTTCACCACAAAACCCAAAGAAGGAAGAAAGAGAAAAAAAAACAAAAATTTTGAGTAATACTCGGGAACGAATGCACCCAGTGCAATAAAGCTGCACCAAACTAAAACGACATTGGTCCTTCCATTTCGTTGGACCGCATTCGAAGTCCACTTAGGTAAGCGGAAGCAATGCACACTTCCAGGGGCGACCTCGCGAAGGATGTTAAACGCGTCATGGTTACACACCCCTGGACCTCACACCATACAGTGTACAAAGCCCTCTCACCCAGCAGCCAACGAACACAATCCACACCCACTTCTGGACCTCCGCCGGTGAATAACAAAGGGGACAAGTTAATAGGTATCAAAGATTCCGGTACGGCTGAGACTTCCACGGGAGGCCCCGCAAGGTCATCTGACTCTGACAGCAGTAGTGAACCCCCGCATAGTGACAGTTTTCCCTCGGGTCCCTGCCGGCGAGCAATCCACCTCCCACTGACGGAGCGTAACCAATGCGGTTCCACTTAAGGCGACACCCCGTGCAGCCCCAGCACCCACCGGAGCCTAAGGCCATAAAGCAAAGAACACGGAGGGACATTTTGGGCCGAAGCCCGGGACCTGAAGGGACCCAGAGTGATAAAGTTCACCCCAGACTAATAACCACACAGAAAAAAAAGAAACCCCCCCAACTAACATAATTCCCTAACAACCTAGGGACTAACAAAATAAATCGTCCTAACTTACTCCTAGTACTAAACCGCAAAAAGGACACTAAAACTAACCAAGACTATCATCCAAACTAAACTGGACTAATATCCACGACACAAACCCAACAACATCATTACCCCTAAACTACAACTCGTAGGGTACCAACTACAGGTACGGTATGTCTTATCCTCGCTCCAGACACAAATAGGGTAACGCATTGATCAATAAAACACACAAAAAAATACTTGGGAGGAGGAAAGAGACGGTAGCATACTAGAAATGCTGATGGAAGCAATACATTACAATTACTGGTGGAAGTAACGTAAGAATACAGATTCGGAGACTAGAAACAAGATAAAATGGAAAACAGATAACGGAAATTCCGAATCCTGTAGTGTTAAGGTTAGGGGACTCTTACCCGCTCCGCCTGGAATATCCTCGGGTGGTGAAATTCTTTGGCCTCCAGCCACAAGGCACTAGAGGGTCAACGATGGTCGTGTTGACAAGGTTTGAATCCAAATAACGAAAGATACCATAAGTTTACAAAACCTAAGTTCCTGCCAAACAGACTGAAAATTCCCTCAATAAATCCCAACAAATGGTTTTTCCACCGGGCACTCAACAACCAATGGCCCGGTCGGAAAATAAAAGGTTTGGCCTCGAAATCCACACAAAACGTGCCGTAGAACCACTACAAATAAAGCCAAAACCATAAGGTCATTCTAAAGCCAAACAAGCAGGAAAACGATGTAACTAAACATAGATAATGGTAAAGATAAGTTTACTAAGGCAGAACGAAATTTGGATCCAGAAAGTGTTAAGGTTAGGTAGAAATCAACGATGGACTTGCTGAAAGGGTTGGATTCAAGTGACGACGGGTAAGATGGGATTACAATAAAACAACCCTAAGTAACGAGCTTGAATCCAAAAAGTGTTAAGGTTAGGGGACTCTTACCCACTCCGCCTGGAGTATCCTCGGGTGGTGAAATTCTAAGGCCTCCAGCTACAAGGCCGACAATACAAAAACACCAAACAGAAAAGTGAGAACAATAAGAGAAATACGAAAATTACAACAGAGAAACAACCAAAGAATCAAACATACTACAAGGAATTGTCGTCTGGAGCGAGTGATTCATAAAAAGGCTTCAAATCCTGAACATGCCAAATACCTTTCGAATTCCCTAATTCATCCTGGAGTTCATAGGACCAAGAACCACACCTACGCTTTACAACAAAAGGACCAAGATACGCTGGCGCTAATTTTGCCGAGTAGAATTTCAGAGCATCAGACAGGACTTTATTCTTTCTCCAAACTTTATCCCCACAACTAAAAGATAAAGGTCTGCGTCGCAGATTATACCGATTTGCATTTTGCTCTCTTGCGGACTCTATACGCTGACGAACTTGCTGATATAACTTCGCGAAGCTCTCACGACGGTTTTTAGCATAATCATTGATTTCGATTGGGTCCGTCCGAAGTTTATCCTCGTAATCCGTTCCGTAAAGTTTGTGTTCCCTACCAAAAAGAATAAAGTATGGACTATATTTAGTAGTTTCACTAGGCGTTGTCCTGATTGCGCAGCCAATTTCATTAAGATGCTCATCCCAAGTCCGGTGGTTGTCTTGTTTTACAAATGTACGTAACATGGTCTTAATAACTCTATTGTGCCGTTCTGTGGGGTTAGCGCGTGGATTGTAATGTGCGGTAAAGAACATTCTGATATTATATTTTTCACACAATCTCCGGAATTCGTTCGATTTCATTTGGACACCGTTATCGCAAGTTAAAGTCATGGGTGCACCATACAACAAAAAGAAACCTTCCATAATTTCTGTCAAGCTTTTGGCAGTAGCGGTTCGACACGGATATAAGAAGACTGCCTTACTGAAACTATCAGACACAACTAGGATATATTGGTAACCTTTTTTCGATCTAGGAAGGGGTCCAATGTAGTCTAGACTTATTGCCTGGAAGGGTTCGGATATTACAGGACGATCGCCCATCAACCCTGCCGGTGCTTTTTGCTCAACTTTATTCTGCGCACAACTCTTGCAACAACGAACATACCTAGACACGTCGACTTTCATTTTGGGCCAGTAGAAGTTCTGACAGATTTTCCCAAAGGTTTTATATACGCCTACGTGTCCAGCAGATGGTAAATCATGACAGCGCTGAAGGATGGAAATGCGTTGGTCTTTAGGTACTACTAGCTTCCAATCGTCTGAGAGCGGAGATAAATTAAGAATATCAGGCTTCACAAATTTATACAGGGCACCGTTTTGTACGCGCCACAACGGATATTTCAAAGGATTACTCTGTACCTTAACTAACATTCTCGTATACCATTTATCGTTGGTGGTTCCCGGTGTAACAAGACAGGAGTCTACCGTATTCAACATGTCAACAGACTCCGGCACGGATCTAGAGAGAAAATCCGGAACTACGTGATCTTTACCTTTACGATGGATGAGTTCGAAATCAAATTGTTGAAGACGTAGTTGCCAACGAGCGAGACGACCTTGGGGATCTTTTAGCCGATGTAGCCACAATAAGGATGCATGGTCTGTGATGACGATAAAGTGGACATGATCTAAATAATGCCTTAACTTCTTGACTGCCCAAATAACTGCCAAACATTCCTTCTCGGTAACTGACAATTTCATCTCCTGCCTAGTCAAGGATCTAGATAGATAACAAATAACCTTTTCACCTTCCTGATATTGTTGTGTCAACACTGCACCGAGTCCATAATTTGACGCGTCAGTCTGTAGATAAAACGTCTTTTCGAAATCTGGGGCCGTTAATATTGGGGCCGTTACCAATCGCTCTTTAAGTTCGGTGAATGAGCGCTGACAATCTAGAGTCCAGTTCCAAGTTGCATTCTTTTTTGTTAATCTCAAAATGGGTGCTAACACAGAGGAGAAATTTGGGACAAACCGCCTATACCAAGATGCTGTGCCTACAAATCTACGGACTTCACCTACACTCTTCGGGGGTGGAATATTGATGATTGCTTCCACCTTCTCTGGATCTGGGCGTAACCCTTTATCATCGACTACGTAACCTAAATACTGCAACTGAGGTTTACAGAAGTGACACTTCTCTTGAGAGACTATCAGACCAGCAAGGCGTAAACGATCAAAAACCTCTTCGAGTAGTCGCAGATGTTCGGAGAAGGAGTTGGTGATTACAATGATGTCGTCCAGGTAAACCATTACGTTAGGCTCCAATTCGGGACCTAGGATGGCATCCACAATCCTCTGCCAAGTAGCTGGTGCATTCGATAATCCGAACGGCATTCGGCAAAATTGGAATAATCCCCTACCAGGTACTGTAAATGCAGTAAACTCACGTGACGACTCCTTTAGTGGTACCTGCCAAAACGCGGATTTTATATCGATGGAACTGATAAATCGCGTATCTCGCAACCGGTCTAAAATGGTCGAAATATACGGGATCGGGTAAGCATCCTTCTTGGTGCATGAGTTCACCTTGCGATAGTCTACGCAAAACCTATATGATCCGTCCTTTTTCCTCACTAAACACACCGGACTAGACCAGGGACTCTTTGACCTCTCTATCACTCCTAATTTCAACATCTCTTCTACCTCATCGTCGATGACTTTCTGTTTATGGGGAGACACCGGATAGTAACGTTGTTTGATGGGTCTCGTTCCAGGCTCTAACTCAATTTCGTGCTCTCCTACCTTACAACAACCAAGACCTGTTCCCATAACTTTGAATTTCCGTTTTACTAATTCCGTTAGTGACTTCCTTTCCGTCGCGGTTAGTTTGTCAATACTCTGAACACTGGCCAGTTCCATATTTAGCGATTCCGAGAAATGCCAAACATCCTGATTCAGATCCGGAATAATCTCCATGGCCTTCCAAAAATCGATTCCCAAGATGATAGTGTGGGACAATGCAGGTAACACAAGGATGTTAATTATTCGTGTTTTTCCCATTAGCGTAAGAGGAGTCTGAACGTACCCACTACTCTGACAAACTTCGCCATTAGCCACGGTACAAGAGCTCGGATCTTTTATTAACTTAAGGCCTAAACTGAGTAAAATTTCAAAACCAGGTAACCCTACTATTGTGCGACTAGCGCCGGAATCTAGTAACCCTAACAAAGAATAACCTAATACATTGATTTGGAGATAAGGCCGTTGATCTGCCTGTGCATGGGAGATAACATAGTCTAGCAGCATCTTATGAGAACTATCCAACGTATTGGTCGTGCTAATACTGCACTGGGAGAAAGGGTCACGACCTAACGATTCTCCCGAGATCCGTTTCCCTGCCGCCTACATTTCAAACAGTCCCTCTGGGTGACATTGGGAGTACCACAGCGATAACAATGGATCTTCCGGGGATTGGGACAATTCCTACTAACGTGTCCGGTATTACGACAATTCCAACAGATTGGAGATCTAGAAGGACGACCTGAGCTACTAGGGTCTGTGTCAACTCTATTTATTCCCGACTGTTGGAGATCGGGGTCTTCCCTGTGGGGTTGTGCCTCAACAAAAGCGAAATCTGGCTCAACGAATTGATTCCTCCTACGAGAAGGGGGCACGTAATTTTCTACCCGGTATTTCTTAGTCTCTAACTTCATACATTCCTCCTCCAACTCCTCGATAGAACGTACGACCGGTAATTGAGTAGCATAAAAAGGGGACAGGTTCCTAACCAACAAATCTAGCTGCACTTCAGGAGCAAGACTACCATGACGCCGAAACAACGCCTTCATGCAAGACAAATAATCGATTATTCCTTCCGTTGTGTCTTGGGTCCTCTCTAAAATCTCTTTAAATAACCTGGCACGATAATCAGGTGGTTCAAAGTGCCTCAGCAACAACTCTGACAAACTCTGCCAATCCCTAAACCTATCGACGTTGGCTCTATACCAAGTTAATGCTTTGCCAGAAAAGAGGTCTATGGCACTGGAAAATAACTGATCCTCGGTGACGTTACGAGCTATCCTAAGTTCTTGAACCCTATCTATAAAGTTGTGTACCGATGACTTGGCATCCCCAGCGAACTTCACGTTCCATTTCTCCAAATTCAGTGGCTTCGATTGGGTATAATATACTGTTCGAGTGATATTGGGGGAGTTCGACGGTGCAGAAACACGAGAACTGTTATGGACTGGTGGAGATTCCTCGTCGAGATCTTGAACAACATGACTGAGTTCCGGGTTTCGTTTAGCAGCAGTATCAACTGAATCTAAGGCGGCTAATGCCTCCATCAACACCTTGCCCCTCTCCAACCTCTCTTCGGGTGTTAATCCGGCCTCTGGAATACGTTGGGCTCGATGGTAAATGTGGACTAATTTCGACATAGAAGAGTTATATTTCCTCTCGATATTTTCGCCCTCAAAATTAAGAACCGTTTCCTCCGACAACAGCTTCCGTATCAACCCTATTTCCTCTTTAAAATCTACTACAGTATAAGGGGGTAGCGTAAAGGTGCCTGCTCTCTCCATCTTCAAGATCGGCCGCAGGGCTGTCCTCATCTGATCAACTGTTTGCCTCGAATCGACTAAGATTCCCCTAACTAAAAGTTCGTGGACCAACATGTCCTTTTTAAGGTATGAAATATCCATTTTATACTCCATGATATGATTAAAATAACAACAATTCAACAAAATTCAACAATAACCGAATAAGTGACAACTACAACCTTTTCAACAAATAATCAACAAATTGCGGTTCGGTAGCAATTAGCAACGTTGGATAATATTAAATAACTTACCAATGATATATAGATAAAAATAAGAAAGTATTCAACTATGTAAATCGTTTCACGTTTGGTGTGATCAGATGTTAATAACGCCAATAATTAAAATATATATATAAAAAAAAGTTACTACTTAGCTCACTTATATACGCGATTAATAAAAAAACTAACAATTACTCGCCCAATTAAACAAATATAGGCCCCACGTTGGGCGCCAAAAATTTGCCACGTATTTTAATGAATTTAAAACATAAATCAAATTAAGAATAATATAGAAATTAACTAAAAGAAATACAACTCCAGCTGAGTTCGGTAGTGGTCTCTCTACTGGCAAATTAGTGCCCAGCTCAGCCGTAGAGGTCAGTAACAAATACTAGTGAGTCGCGCCACCGATTTAGACGGTTAAAATCGGAAACCCCTGATGTCCCAGGCACCACTTCACCCACTGGAGATAATCAAGTAAATTTAGAATATTTAACGGTTCTAATTGAATTAAATTATAACTATAAATAACGATAAGTGAGCTAAATAAAACTAAAATATCCACTAGACTCTTCTTTAATGAACAAAATAAGAAATTGAAAATTTTCACAATAGTCAAACCTCGTGCTTGACACGCTACCAATATTTAAAACAACAAATGAGAATATGTGAGAATTATTCCAAAAGAATATTAACAAGTAAGTGTGATCACACGCAATACAAATAAAACTAGATAAATAAATCTTAACTACAATTAAGCCCGACTTAAAACTAATAGCTTATCTGTAAGTTTAAATGATTTGCCGCAGTCCTAGGCTTCACCAATACTTGGGTCAGTTCCAAAATTTAAGCCTTATCCAAAACCAAAAGGCTTGCTCCAAACACAATAACCAAAGCTCGTACCAAGTATTAGTCAGCAACCAGAATTCTGCCTGACTCAAGGACTTATGTCCGTAACTAAAAATGTAGCCGGTAACTAAAAAAACTGTAGCCGGTAACTAAAAACCCTAAAATCGTAATTAAGCATTAACATTAGGTTAAAAAGATTTGAATGACTCCTTGAATTAATCTGATTTAATAACATTACTCTACTTTACTGACTTAAATACAATTTAAACACATTGACTGATATTTGTATAACAATGAGAATGGAAGTGAATTTAAATGAGTATTACAGCATTTAGAAGCTGATTTTTCTGAATCTACAATTAATGATCAAAACTAATAATTAAAATGTGCTTAACAACTTAATTTTGACTGGCTAGTCACTACAAAATTATAACAATAACTTTAAATCAAAATTCACATAAAATTAATTTGTAATAGTACAAAAATCAATTTCGATAGTAAAAAAAAACTAAAAAGGAGTCTAGTTAAACAAAATAAAACACTGTGGACGATACAAAAGAAATATTCATATAAAATAGGATTTTTAACCAAAATTGATTATATGGCGTCATTAATTTATTAAAAACGTAATTATATAACTTACCTATTTAAAAAAAATAGGGTTCTTTTACTTCGTGAGACGATATCCCAGTTGATAGTTGGGTAAGTTTTAGGACAAAAGAAAACAATTTCCTCGCTGCTAAATGCAATGTCGAACAAGCTCCAACCACGATGGTTATCCAAAAAGAAAGGTTTCAAAAATATCAGACCCCGCTACTGTCTGTTTCATAAGGGACAAAAAGGAACATAAAGATCAAATAATCACATGGATAAAGAAGAATGTCTTACTTACCAATAGAAAATCTCAATAAAAATCCGGACAAGCCGAAATCTCCACCAAATTCACCAAAATCCAGCAAAATACCTTCTACACAGTTTTCGATGGAGACAGATGAAACTTAATTACGCAAATCCAACCTACGTTGCCCCCGATGTACAGGGATGCAATTAAGTTCCCAAAAATTTTCTGATTAACACGCGTTCACTACGAGAGACAGGAGTCAAAAGAAAGATGGTTCGATTATCCAACTTAGATTTGACACACTTCAGTCAGAAACATGATGGCCTCTACTACTACTGACAATAACCATGGTTAATTCAGCCAACCACTTATGAACAAACAGAGGTTATCTGATACATTTAATCCTATTGTTTTAATTAACTAACAATAAATAATCCAACATTACTTAGTTTCCCTATGTATTTTTGTTACCAATAATAAAGTTAAAAATATGGCTGAACGTTGGCTGCAACCCACTACACGTCAGACATTGACAAAAGAACGAAGTTGCACTTACAAAACAGATGCAAATGAAATGTCAAACCATAAACAAATAATATTAATTTTTAACAACCACTGAATATATTTATAAATTGATAACTAACTATAAACGAGCTCAAATCAACCGATTTCTTACTTGAATAAACACTACAATGGTAACAAATTAAGGTAAGCAATTTGGTTATTTTAACTATAGTAGATTTTGACCCGTGACACGTTCTACCCCACATAATTTTTTTTATAGTACCTAATGGAGTTTCTTGTGTAACATGGACTATTACCAAGAAATGTTTAAAATATGTATTTGGCTATTTGAACGTGAGTCATGCAACTTTAAAGGCAGCTTCTAAATTTCTTCATCTATATTCCGCTAAAATTCTAAAATTTCCTTTGGTTAAATTAACTCCTTTAATTTGCCTTGCAAAATTGTTCCATCTTTATCGTTTAAATATTGTCAATCGAAGTTGCACCAAGAAGAGGGCACGCCATTACTTAAATGTAATTCTAGGCAAAAATCATCCCTATAATAACTCTAAGTCAATGCATTATATATAATGAAATTAGTCCGAAAAATATGTTTTTATTATTGTTTTAATAATACAGATCTACTAAATTTTAAACCCAAAGATGAATATTTTAATCACAAAAACTTTTTAACAGATATTTTATGTTTCCATTTGTCAGAATGGCAGGAAAATAAAAACTTTCCTATTCTTTCTAAACAGACAAACCATAAGTATACATCTTATTAAAGAAAGTCTTTATTCTTCCATTAATGAAACTTATGAAGCTGAGAATATGGATTTCAGCTCATCCAACTCGGATAATATGAGTTTTTAAATTACTGGATTGTGTGAAACATTTCGAACAAATCTTACATTTAAAGGGTTTTTCGTCAGTGTAAAATCTAATATGAGTTTTTAACTTACTGGATTGTGTGAAACATTTCGAACAAAAATCTTACATTTGAAAGGTTTCTCGTCAGTGTGAATTCTAATATGAACTTTTAAACTACTGGATTGTGTGAAACATTTTGAACAAATCTTACATTTAAAAGGTTTTTCGTCAGTGTGAATTCTAATATGAGTTTTTAAATTACTGGATTGTGTGAAACATTTCGAACAAATCTTACAATTGAAAGGTTTCTCGTCAGTGTGAATTCTAATATGAACTTTTAAACTACTGAATTGTGTGAAACATTTCGAACAAATCTTACATTTAAAAGGTTTTTCGTCAGTGTAAATTCTAATATGAGTTTTTAAATTACTGGATTGTGTGAAACATTTCGAACAAATCTTACATTTAAAAGGTTTTTCGTCAGTGTGAATTCTAAAATAAGTTTTTAAATTACTGGATTGTGTGAAACATTTCGAACAAATCTTACATTTAAAGGGTTTTACGTCAGTGTGAATTCTAATATGAGTTTTTAAATTACTGCATTGTGTGAAACATTTCGAACAAAAATCTTACATTTGAAAGGTTTCTCGTCAGTGTGAATTCTAATATGAACTTTTAAACTACTGGATTGTGTGAAACATTTCGAACAAATCTTACATTTAAAGGGTTTTTCGTCAGTGTGAATTCTATTATGAGTTTTTAAATTACTGGATTGTGTAAAACATTTCGAACAAAAATCTTACATTTGAAAGGTTTCTCGTCAGTGTGAATTCTAATGAGTTTTTAAATTACTGGATTGTGTGAAACATTTCAAACAAATTTTACATTTAAAACGTTTCTCGTCAGTGTGAATTCTAATATGAACATTTACACTACTGGATTGTGTGAAACATTTCGAACAAATTTTACATTTAAAAGGTTTTTCGTCAGTGTGAATTCTAATATGAGTTTTTAAATTACTGGATTGTGTGAACCATTTCGAACAAATTTTACATTTAAAAGGTTTTTCATCAGTGTGAATTCTAATATGAGTTTTTCAGTTACACGATTCTGTGAAACATTTCGAATATATTTTACATTGAAAAGGTTTCTCGTCTGTGTGAGTTTTAATATTACTTTTTAAATTACTGGAATTTGTTAACAATTACAAAACTAAGATGATTAATTTTGTAATATAACAAGAAGAAATAGAAATTCTTGACGAATCAAAACCAGAAATGAATTGTTTCGATCAGATTGATATAAGTAAAATTTCATTTTAATTCTATTTTGAATTTTTTTTTCCTAAAATTTGAAATTTTTGTGGATACTGATTTCAGCCCGTTAATCGCACCGCTATGTAGCGAGAACGCGAATATAGTAAAGGAGATTACCGCCGTCAGGCAGATAGACACGATTTTAGAAAGTCAACATTCGAGGACCACCGTCCTAGCTATGAACATACGAGACAGTTTGTTAGAGGTAAGTCAAATAGAAGTTTTCAGCCGAGAGAAAGATCGAGTCGCGGAATGAGAGAATTTAACAGAGGTAGAGTAGAAGAATTTAGAAGCTCCCAATCTAATGCGACAGTTCAGGATTTAGGTGAGGACCTGAAGAAGAAGTTGTTCCCAGGACTCAAGAATGCGCAAGACGTAGCAGATAGATTAGAAAGTACTGCAACATTTAGAGCAATTACATTGTGTGTTACAACAAGACAGATAGGTTTTGGCGTTGCCAACATTTTCATGTGTTTGAGACAATTCAATAATGTGCCAGCTACTGGTACAAAATATCAGTTTTACAGAGTGGGACCCGCGCTATTTGAAGCTAAAAACTGGGAATGACCGAATTGTGTAACATTTCGAACATATTTTACATTTAAAAAGTTGTACGTCAGTGTGAGTTCTAATATGAATTTTTAAACTACTGAATTGTGCGAAACATTACGAACAAATCTTACATTTAAAATGTTTCTCGTCAGTTTGAATTCTAATATAAGGTTTTAAAAGACTGGAACGTTTGAAACATTTCAAACAAATTTTACATTTAAAAGATTTCTCGCCAGTGTGAATTCTAATATGAACATTTACACTACTGGATTGTGTGAAACATTTCGAACAAATTTTACATTTAAAAGGTTTTTCGTCAATGTAAATTCTAATATGAGTTTTTCAGTTACTCGATTCTGTGAAACATTTCGAATATACTTTACGTTTAAAAGGTTTCTCGTCAGTGTGTTTGAATATTACTTTTTAAATTACTGGAATTTGTGAACAATCACAAAGCTAAGATGGTTAATTTTGTAATAAAAAAAGAAGAAATGGAAATTCTTTACGAATCATAACCAGAAATGAAGTGTTTTGATCAGATTGAAATAAGTAAGATTTCATTTTAATTCTATTTTGTTTTTTTTTATTTACATAAAATTTGAAATACACACTGGGAATGACCGAATTGTGTAATAATTCGAACATATCGTAAGTTGTACGGCAGTGTGAGTTCTAATATGAATTTTTAAACTACTGAATTGTGCGAAACAGTACGAACAAATCTTACATTTAAAATGTTTCTCGTCAGTTTGAATTCTAATATAAGGTTTTAAAAGACTGGAACGTTTGAAACATTTCAAACAAATTTTACATTTAAAAGGTTTTTCGTCAGTGTTAATTCTAATATGCGTTTTTCAGTTACTCGATTCTGTGAAACACTTCGAACAAATCTCACATTTAAAAGGTTTCTCGTCAGTGCAAATTCTAAAATGAGTTTTTAAATTACTCGATTCTGTGAAGCATTTCGAACATATTTTACATTTAAAAGGTTTCTCGTCAGTTGAGTTCTAATATGACTTTTTAAATTACTGGAAATTGTGCAATCACAAAGGTAATATGGTTATTTTTGTAATAAATGAAGAAATAGAAATTTTGGACGAATCAAAACCAGAATTGGATTGTTTAAATAAGATTGAAATAAGTAAGATTTCATTTTAATTCTATTTTATATATTTTTTAATTTTCCTAAAATTTAAAAAACTGGGAATGACCGGATTGTGTAAAACATTTTGAACATATTTTACATTTAAAAGGTTTCTTGTCAGTGTGAGTTCTAATATGACTTTTTAAATTACTGGAAATTGTGCAATCACAAAGGTAATATGGTTATTTTTGTAATAAAAGAAGAAATAGAAATTGTGGACGAATCAAAACCAGAATTGGATTGTTTCGTTAATGAAATAAGTAAGATTTCATTTTAATTCTATTTTATATATTTTTTTAATTTTCCTAAAATTTGAGAAACTGGGAATGACCGGATTGTGTAAAACATTTCGAACATATTTTACATTTAAAAGGTTATTCGTCAGTGTGAGTTCTAATATGAATTTTTAAACTACTGGATTTTACGAAATATTAGGAACAAATCTTACATTTAAAAGGTTTTTCGCCAGTGTGAATTCTAATATGAAATTTTAAATTAGTTAAATGAGTGAAACATATTGAACAAATTTTACATTTAAAAGTTTTCTCATTCGTGTGAGTTTTAATATGAGATTTTAAATTACAAGTTTCTCATATTTAAAACGTTTTTTGCCAGTGTGAATTCTAATATAATTTTTTTAAATTACTGGAATTTGTGAACAATCACAAAGCTGAGATGGTTAATTTTGTAATAAAACAAGAGAAATAGAAATTCTCGACGAATCATTACCAGAAATGAATTGTTTCGATCAGATTGAAATAAGTAAGATTTCATTTTAATTCTGTTTTGTATAATTTTATTTTCCTAAAATTTGAAAAACTGGAAATGACCGGATTGTGTAAAACATTTCGAACATATTTTACATTTAAAAGGTTTCTTGTCAGTGTGAGTTCTAATATGACTTTTTAAATTACTGGAAATTGTGCAATCACAAAGATAGTATGGTTATTTTTGTAATAAAAGAAGAAATAGAAATTGTGGACGAATCAAAACCAGAATTGGATTGTTTCGTTAAGATTGAAATAAGTAAGATTTCATTTTAATTCTATTTTATATATTTTTTAATTTTCCTAAAATTTGAAAAACTGGGAATGACCGAATTGTTTAACATTTCGAACATATTTTACATTTAAAAAGTTGTACGTCAGTGTGAGTTCTAATATGAATTTTTAACTACTGAATTGTGCGAAACATTACGAACAAATCTTACATTTAAAATGTTTCTCGCCAGTTTGAATTCTAATATAAGGTTTTAAAAGACTGGAACGTTTGAAACATTTCAAACAAATTTTACATTTAAAAGGTTTCTCGCCAGTGTCAATTCTAATATGAATTTTTAAACTACTGAATTGTGTGAAACATTTCGAACAAATTTTACATTTAAAAGGTTTTTCGTCAGTGTGAATTCTAATATGAGTTTTTTATTTACTCGATTCTGTGAAACATTTCGAATATATTTTACATGTAAAAGGTTTCTCGTCAGTGTGAGTTTTAATATTACTTTTTAAATTACTAGAATTTGTGAACAATCACAAAGCTAAGATGGGTAATTTTGTAATAAAACAAGAAGAAATAGAAATTCTTGACGAATCATAACCAGAAATGCATTGTTTCGATCAGATTGAAATAAGTAAGATTTCAGTTTGATTCTATTTTGTATTTTTTTATTTTCCTAAAATTTTAA
Source organism: Altica lythri (assembly GCA_964028335.1). Taxonomy (NCBI): domain Eukaryota; kingdom Metazoa; phylum Arthropoda; class Insecta; order Coleoptera; family Chrysomelidae; genus Altica; species Altica lythri. The sequence continues at coordinate 26,320,893 of OZ034806.1, read as the reverse complement.
AAACTGGGAAATCGAATTATGTAACATTTCGAACATATTTTACATTTAAAAAGTTGTACGTCAGTGTGAGTTCTAATATGAATTTTTAAACTACTGGATTGTGCGCAACATTACGAACAAATCTTACATTTAAAATGTTTCTCGTCAGTATGAATTCTAATAAGGTTTTAAAAGACTGGAAAGTTTGAAACATTTCGAACAAATTTTACATCTAAAAGGTTTCTCGTCAGGAATCGCTAAATACCGCATGCGGTTTGATCCTCCACCTCGGGTATGTTCGGCAAAGCTGTCAAATTTACCGATATAATCGGAATCTGTAATTATTTCAAAGTTGGATACCCTGGTTAGATACAGTTGGATATCTTGATTCCCCTGTCCGATTTTATTTGTGAATTTTGTGGTAGTTCATTGTCGAGAAAAGATAGCTTGATAAGGCATCTTCAAAAATTTCATAATATGCAGAAAGCAATGAAAACAGAAAAAATAAAACATGCATCATGTGATACTTGTGGGAAGCAATTTTCTACAAAATCAAATCTAACGAAGCACATGAAAAATATTCATAAGGAGTCTGTTCAGAAAGAACAATCCATTGAAGCAATCTGCTATATATGTGCCACTACATTTACTCAGAAAGAGCAATTAAATGTGCATTTAAAAACACAACACAATGAACACCAAAACAAAATAAATAATACAAAGGCTAGTAATATTACATGCCTTTTATGTGACAGAGATTCTTCGACAAAAGTGGAATTTGGTAATTATAAGAACTATAATGTTCATTATATAAAAATAACAGAAAGTTTAAAAAGCTTTCCAAATGAAGAAGAATTTAATAAATTCCGAAGTACACATTATGCGTTATCAAATACCCTAATTTTAAAAACGCATAAAATTAATTATTACAATTGTAATAAAAGTAAAGGCAAGTATAATAAGCATATATAATGTATATTATATAATTATTATTTGTTAAATAAAAATTATTTTAATATTTTAGATTGTGATAAAAAAACAAGATTGGGAAAAAGGCCTTCTATAAAATTAAATGGAACATGTCCTTCAAGAATTGTGGCAACAATTTTTAATAATGAATGGACCGATGTAAAATTTGTTGAAACTCATGTTGGCCACGAAGTATCTGTACAAACTCGACAGTTATCAACAGAAGAACAAAATTTCATATACCAACAGCTAAAGGCTGGAATAAATGTCCAACAAATTCTTAAAAATGCAAGAGAATTTGAAGCAGATCCCAATCATCCATCGAAACTACATTTCCTAAAAATAAAAGATATTAGAAATGTAGAAAGGCTTAGAAATGTACAGAAAATGAGGCATTCGGATTTAAACCTATGGGTAGGTAATCTATAATTTTAAATATTTTGTTTCTATGCTTTATTAAAATTGGGGATTCAAGGTTTTGATTAAGTACGTTATTCGTCGGTTTCTTAGTAAGTATTTATTCATTTTGTTAATGTATAGTGTTTTATTCAATTTTTCGTCGTTTTCACGTCTACAGACAATAAAATATTATTTTCTCTATCGCAAATTTTTTACGTGGTTATTGCCAATAATAATTAAAATAATTATGTATTTATTACTATCAACTTATTTTTCTGGTATTATTTTCCTACTCGTTTATGCCATGATTTTATATTTTTATTCAAAGTGAAAGCTTTCTTTTAAATAATGTTAATTAATTTTTTCCTTTTTTCTGTTTTTAGTTTCTAAAAGCTTTATTGTTTGTTATTAAAATTGCAGAAATGAGCAGTCGGACAAAGAAAATGTTTTCTGCTCTGGGCATGCAGTAAGTTCTTACTTAAATATACAGATTTTTAGCTAAATCAGTTGGTATTATAATATTTTCCCTTTATAACTAATTTCTTACGTTTCAGGATTTCAAAAAAGGATATAACTGAAAGCAATGCCCAACCTGTACTGAAAGAATCCACGAGACTGAAGTTAGTGAATGCTGCTAATAATTCTACTGCCGTATCTTCTGTTCCCGGTACATCGTAAGTTTTTAGTTATAATGCAGTTCTTACTAAACTAAGTCCAGTATTTTAACTTTCTAAACTAGGTTTTTGTCTTTTAGACCTCAAAACATAGATGAAACTTTGGAAAACAATGCCCAACCAGTACTGGAAGAATCCACGAGCCTGAAGTTAGTGATTTCTGCTAATAATTCTACTGCCGTTACTTCTGTTCCTGGTACATCGTAAGTTTTTAGTTATGATGCAGTTCTTACTAAACTAAGTACAATATTTTAACTTTCTAAACGAGGTTTTTGTCTTTAGACCCCAAAACATAGATAAAACTTGGGAAAACAATGCCCAACCAGTACTGGAAGAATCCACGAACCTGAAGTTAATGATTTCTGCTAATAATTCTACTGCTGTTGCTTCTGTTTCCGGTACATCGTAAGTTTTTAGTTATAATGCAGTTCTGACTAAACTAAATCCAGTATTTTAACTTTCTAAACGAGTTTTTTGCATTTTAGACCTCAAAACATAGATAACACTCCTGAAAATAGTGCACAATCAATTATGGAGGAAACCATAAACCTAAATTCAAGGACTGTGGTAGATAAATCTGAAACCCGAACCATTAACCCCTCAAGCCCATCACGCTCTTCATGCTCAAGTAAAAGTGGATCGTCCTCTTCATCTGAATCATCATCTTCTTCATCCAGGTCATCTTCTTCATCCAGGTCGTCATCACCAGCTTCTCAATTTGATGATAGTGATGCCGATCCAGTATACGACATCAATAATGAAGTTACGATTAACGAATCTACCGACAGCTATGATTCCAGTAATGATCAGATCGAAGAAGTCAAAAAAACACGGAAAAGAAAGAGAAATCCAGAACGTTGGAAACGAAATATTGCCAAGAAATTGAGAAATTCTGGCATGGAGTATCGTCCTATTAATAAAAAAATGAAGTACTAAGGCCTGCTCGGAAAATGCTAGCAACGTGTAAAGACACTTGCAGACTGAAGTGTTCTATGAAATTTACTGAAGATGATAGGCAAGGCTATTTTGAAAAATTTTGGGCATTAGGAAATTTAGAACGACAAAGACATTTCGTTTTAAACCAAATGCAGTCTGTTCGTGCAAAGTACCAAAGAACTGTTCTTGAAAGGAAAAAAAATCGTGGCTCAAACAAAGCATACTATTTTTATAAAGATAGCGAACGAATACAAGTGTGCTTCTTGTTTTTCAAAAACACTTTGGGAATTTCCGAAAGATTCGTTAGGACGGTAAAAAGTAAAAATGACAACGGTGTCTTGATTAAAGATTTCCGTGGCAAAGGTGGTGGTACAATTGTTTCAGATGAAATAAAGGATGGGATGAGAAACCATCTAAGATCTATTCCAGCTGTGGAGAGCCATTACACCAGGGCTAATACAGAAAAAAAGTATATAGAAGGAGGGAAATCATTGACTGATTTGTATAACGACTATGTAAAAACATGCAATGAAAGTGAAAAACCCTATGGGAAAATACATTTGTACCGCTATCTCTTCAACTACGAATTTAATATGGCGTTTCACAAACCCAAGAAAGATCAGTGCCTTCAGTGCACAACCTACAAAAATTCAGAAGCTACAGAAAAAAGTCAGTTAGAACAAAGGTATAAGAGACACATTGAAGAGAAGGAATTATCACGGACTGAGAAGAATAAAGATAAGGAAAAAATAGGTGATCTGTATAAAGTTGCATGCTTTGATCTACAAGCTGCTTTTCCAGTACCCAAAGGAGATGTGTCTTCGTTTTATTACAAGTCGCGTTTGAATTGCTACAATTTTAATGTTTGCCAGCTTCAACAGAAGGGACTGGGGCAAGTTGAATGTTTTTTTTGGCACGAGGGAGAAGGGAAAAGGGGAGCCTCAGAAATAGGTACTTTCCTTTTGGATTTTTTAAAACAGCTGTCAAAAGACGCAAACTCTGAAGATTTAGAAATTGTCTTATATTCTGACAATTGTGGAGGGCAAGGCAAGAATAAATACATAATAACTGCTTTCTTGTACGCTGTGGCTAATTATAAAATAAAAAGCATCACCCATAAATTCTTAGTTGTGGGCCATGGGCAGAATGAGGGAGATTCAAGCCATTCTGTCTTAGAAAAAGCCATAAAAAAGGCTTTGAAAAATGGACCCATTTATGTCCCAGCCCATTATTCAGCAATTATTGGTAACGCCCGAAAACAGGGCTTTAGATTTCGCGTCCATGAAATGTGTTATAAAGATTTCAAGGATCTTAAAAATCTCAATGAGACAGTGGCCAATTCCGGTTTTAAAATCAATTCAAATGGCACTAAGTTCAACTTTAATGACATTTGCATTATTAAAGTAGATCGTAGTGATCTTGATCACTTTTATTATAAATTGTCTTACACAGATGCAGAATTTAGTTCTGTGAACATCCAAATGACGAAAACAAGAAAACGTTCAAAAAATCTTAGGGAAGTCACTCTTCAATCTTCTTATACAGAAAGGTTACCTATTTCTAATAAGAAATACATTGACTTACAAAGTCTACTAAAAAGTAAATCTATACCAATGGTACATGAAAATTTTTATGAAAACTTAAAAACTGAAGAATGAAGAAGTCAAAATAATAATTAGTTACTTTAATAATACATTTTATTTTTTGTTACTTTTTGATGGTACCATAGGGTATATTAAATATAATTTCATTTACTTTTTTTTTGTTTTTCCCTTAAGTCACCTACGCTAATCAAAAATTTACAAAATAATTTACACAATAGAGGCGAAACTACAAAGAAATTTTTTTTGCTGTTAATTTCGGCCAATAATATTACCATGTACTTAATAAAGACACTAAATTAGGAGATTAGTAGAAATAAAAAATTAACTACTATACTTTTTTCGCCTGATATTTAATTTTAAAGTTTAAGAGGAATTTAAAATGCGATTCTCTCAGAATGACGAATTTCGAACTTACGCCACTATGGTTCTCAGTGGACATGTTCAACACTCATTCATTTTTTGCGCAATTTAACATGGGTCTATATCTATTTATACTGGTGATGGTATTTCTTTTGGTGATGGAGTTTATTTTAGGTAAACCTTATGATGGATTGGATGTAAAAGATTTTGCCTTAGGATACATGAGTTCTGTTATGCAACATAAATTAAAAGAACATAGTAAGATAATTTGTATTGATTCGACACATGGCCTCACAAAATATAGAGGAATGGAACTCACCACTATATTAGTTCGAGATGATAAAAAAGTTGGATTTCCTATTGCCTTTTTGATCTCAAATAGAAAAGATCAAAAAATAATTGAAATATTTCTGGAGACTTTAAGAAATAAAGTAGGACAAATCCACTCGAACTACTTCATGTCAGATGACGATATTAAATATTATAATGCATGGACAAAAGTTATGAATAGTGTTCCCCAACGTTTATTATGTTCATGGCATGTTGTCAAAAATTGGAACATTCAAGGTAATTCTCTTTATATGAAAATATATGCATTTTAATTAATGTAGAAATTTGTGTAGGAAAGAAAAAGTTGAAATGTCCACATTTAAAGAAGTCCATGAAAACAGAATTAGGACAAATAATGCGAGCGATGACGAAACATAATTTCGATATATTGAAAAAGAAATATTTTGCAAAATTAGTAGAGAAGAATGAAGTAGAGTTTATTAGTTATCTTGAAAGGTAAATTACACTATTAATTTTAACATATGTATTTTTAATATACAATTTTTTATAGAAAATATTTTAAAAATGAAGCACAAATTAAACAATGGGCATTTTATAATAGGTATGTATATTCAGTTATATTACCATTATGCTGTAAATATTATAACTTTATTTAAATTGCTCCTTACAGATGTAATATAGGAATAAATACTAATATGGCGCTAGAAAGCTTACATAAATTTATTAAATATAATAAATTAAATAGATGTGGCTTCATTAGAATGGAAAAATTGGTAGACATCTTAAAAATGGTACAGGAGGAAAAATATTGGCATGGAATTGTAATGAAAGTAAGACCTGATATGGATGGATATCAAGAACGACAAATTTCGAAGGCTCACAAAAAAGGAGAAGATCTGGTAAACAACGTATTCAAATTAAAAGAAGGGCATTATCAAGTATTAGCTACTTCAGGTTGTATATATAATGTTACCTATAAAAATGCATGCTTCAATTGTAGTTTATTGTGTAAAATTTGCTCAGTATGTTGCCATAAATATGCATGTGAATGTTACGAATATTTAATAAAAACAACACCATGCAAACATCTGCATGCTGTGACATTAGCTAAAAGGGAGGAGCCATCTGTTTCAGGTATTTCAGGATTAGAAAAACCGAATGAAGAAGACTTGGTAGGATTAATTAACGTTAAAAATGAAGAAATAAATATAGAAGAAAATCAAAAATTGGATATAATATGGGAAGAATTTGATAACACAATAAATTTTTACAAAATGTTGGCGGATTGCGTTAGCTATTTAAAAAGAAAAATGGGAGGAGATTTAGGTAGCAAGGCTAAGAAGAAAAAAATGGATAAACAAAATTATTTTCCAAATAAGGCTAGTAAGTAATTGGTAAGTATAATAAATATGTCATAATAATATTTTATGAATATTTTGATAATGATATTATTATTAAAATGTGAAATTTTAAAGTATTTTGTTAGTATAATAAAAATGTATTGTATGTTATATATATATATATATATATATATATGAAAAAGTCTATTGGGTATGCAGCAACAATAATGAAACAGAGTACTCTTTCAAGTGTTTATTCCGAGCTTTCGGCCAATATTACAGCCATCTTCAGGGATCTACAATATTAATCAAGAGCGTAATTTATAAAAAAGTAAAAAAAATATAAAAACTTACAACTTGGGGAGGTTGTATCCAAAACGATGTTAGTAAAAATATTACATGTAAGTATCTGGATCCGGTTACACTAATTATACTTAATTTCCACTTGGTGATAATTAGATTATTGCAAATACCAATTCTATTGTCTAAGTTACAGGTTATATTACCAACTAATGGTACCAAGCTGAGAAAACCAAGACTAAGTCTCAAAACCACAAAAAAACAGATAATCTGTATTAACACAAAACAAGATGTAAGCATCCGTATCAAGAAACGAACTTTGATAAAATTTTTGAAAAAATTAATCGTTTTTCTCAAACTGAGATGCATGAGTAGCATAAATTGAAAGAAAGATGACATTAGCCATGACAATCTCAAGTAGTACCAACTACATAAAAAGAGGGGTAGGCAATTTTTTTGAGATTAGGATTGACAACAATTATTTTTAAAAATACAAAAAATATTACATTATTATTCATAAAAATGGAAGTTAAAAAACTAATTTTAAAATTAATTATGCTATGAAGAATAATAAAATTCTTTTTAACAATTATAGTTTATCAGTCATAGTTGACATTAGTATTATAAAATTTATTATGTTTAAAAAATAAAAGAAGAAGAGAAAAGCAGTAATTAACATCAATTTGATTATTATTTAAGTTAACAAAATTACTTTAATCTGAGATATGCGCTAAATTTCGACAGTCTAACGATAACAAATATGAAAACATTTCATTAAGGTGGCCTATATCAGATTTATGGTTCATCGCGAGAGGTTGTTTGTTAATATAAACCATTTCCATGAAGAGCCTTCTAGCAGTGTTTCTTTCTTTGCAAAGGATGCTAACATTACTATAATCAATGCGATGATCATTGGTAAGGACATGTTCTCCCAATGCACTACGTTCAGGGTGTAATCTACAGTCTGACTTATGTGAGGTAAGTCGGTCATTAAGGCGCCGAGAAGTTTGACCAATGTAAGTCAAGTCACAATCCATACAAGGTAAATTGTATACAACATCTGTGGTAGATAACAAGGGGGTTTTATCTTTAACTTTAGAGAAGATTCCATTAATGGTGAGCACAGATTTATAAGCTACTTTAGCCTGTACCAAAGGAAGTAAAATACGAGTTAGTGAAGGTGTTAGATCCCTAATATAAGGTAAAAGAAAATAAGAAGTCACATCATTATTTGGAGTTATTTTTGGCCTATTACTTCTATCGTGAGATGCAATCTGTGGAGTTGACATTGTATTGAATAAAAGTTTAGTTAGTAGTGTTACAGGATAACCGTTGTTAATAAAAAGTTTTGATAAAATTTTAAGGTTTTTTTTATGAAAGGAACTATCACTAATTTTCATTACCCTATTTTTCATTTCCTTAACCAAATTAATTTTCATTGAATACTTATGATATGAGTTGTAATTTAAATAACGACCCGAACTTAATGGTTTTGTGTACCAATCAACTAGTAAGTTATTATTATTACGAATTATACGTGTGTCTAAAAAGGGAACGGATTGATTTTCATCTTCATTTTCTAAAGTAAACTGGATGTATTCATTAAAATCATTAAAGTAATATAAAACATTGTCTAATTCATCCGCTGGAAGGCTTATTAGTAAATCATCAACATATTTTTTAACAAAAAATAACCTAAAAGGTAAGACTTGGATTACATAGTCTAGAATATAGTTCATTACGTAGTCTGCGAGGATAGGTGAGATTTTGTTACCCATAGGTGTGCCAAACGTTTGTTGATAGAATTTATTATCATATACAAAATAATTGTTATTAAATAAGAAAGACAAAAGTTCAAAGAAAGTTGTTTTTGATATTGAACAATGTTCCGCGATTAATTGCCATTTTTTATCTATCGCTTTTATGCAGATGTCAAAATAAACATTGGTAAATAAAGATATAACATCAAGACTCGCTATTACGTAGTTTTCAGGTATTAGAAGTCTGTTAAAAATAGTGTTTACTTGGAAAGAATCGGTTATATGGTATTCGTTGTCGTATTCATATGATTTGGTCAAGATATCAGTGAGGAACTTAGCTATCGGTTCAGTGGGAGTACCAATGGAAGCTACTATAGGTCTCATGGCTAATGGATTCTTGTGAATTTTAGGTAGAGTATAAAACTTCGCGATTATTCCATTGTAACAAGATAAATTCTTCTTTTCTTTTTCAGAGATCTCACCATTATTAAAAAGTTTTCGAATTAAAGTGTTGTTTTTACGTTCAACCATCATAGTTGGGTCTCTATCTAAGGATACATATGAATTATCGTTGTTTAATATCTTAGTGTTTAAATCATTATATTGTGACTTATCCATGATAACTGTGACTCCTCCTTTGTCAGATCTAGTTATTAATAGGTTAGGATTATTTTTCAAGAAGATTTTTGATTTGAAATAAAGTTTTCTATAGATTGTATTATTGAATTTTGATTTTTGAATTGAATTAGTAATAACATTAATTGATTTAGCGGTGGTAATGTTTTTGGTCTGTGGGTTCGTGATATTGGAAAGAAAACTGTCTAAATATGATAAAATATTACTTACAGGGATGTCTCTACCGAGGACAGGTTCTATGCTAAACTATTAATAACTAGATCTGACAAAGGAGGAGTCACAGTTATCATGGATAAGTCACAATATAATGATTTAAACACTAAGATATTAAACAACGATAATTCATATGTATCCTTAGATAGAGACCCAACTATGATGGTTGAACGTAAAAACAACACTTTAATTCGAAAACTTTTTAATAATGGTGAGATCTCTGAAAAAGAAAAGAAGAATTTATCTTGTTACAATGGAATAATCGCGAAGTTTTATACTCTACCTAAAATTCACAAGAATCCATTAGCCATGAGACCTATAGTAGCTTCCATTGGTACTCCCACTGAACCGATAGCTAAGTTCCTCACTGATATCTTGACCAAATCATATGAATACGACAACGAATACCATATAACCGATTCTTTCCAAGTAAACACTATTTTTAACAGACTTCAAATACCTGAAAACTACGTAATAGCGAGTCTTGATGTTATATCTTTATTTACCAATGTTTATTTTGACATCTGCATAAAAGCGATAGATAAAAAATGGCAATTAATCGCGGAACATTGTTCAATATCAAAAACAACTTTCTTTGAACTTTTGTCTTTCTTATTTAATAACAATTATTTTGTATATGATAATAAATTCTATCAACAAACGTTTGGCACACCTATGGGTAACAAAATCTCACCTATCCTCGCAGACTACGTAATGAACTATATTCTAGACTATGTAATCCAAGTCTTACCTTTTAGGTTATTTTTTGTTAAAAAATATGTTGATGATTTACTAATAAGCCTTCCAGCGGATGAATTAGACAATGTTTTATATTACTTTAATGATTTTAATGAATACATCCAGTTTACTTTAGAAAATGAAGATGAAAATCAATCCGTTCCCTTTTTAGACACACGTATAATTCGTAATAATAATAACTTACTAGTTGATTGGTACACAAAACCATTAAGTTCGGGTCGTTATTTAAATTACAACTCATATCATAAGTATTCAATGAAAATTAATTTGGTTAAGGAAATGAAAAATAGGGTAATGAAAATTAGTGATAGTTCCTTTCATAAAAAAAAACCTTAAAATTTTATCAAAACTTTTTATTAACAACGGTTATCCTGTAACACTACTAACTAAACTTTTATTCAATACAATGTCAACTCCACAGATTGCATCTCACGATAGAAGTAATAGGCCAAAAATAACTCCAAATAATGATGTGACTTCTTATTTTCTTTTACCTTATATTAGGGATCTAACACCTTCACTAACTCGTATTTTACTTCCTTTGGTACAGGCTAAAGTAGCTTATAAATCTGTGCTCACCATTAATGGAATCTTCTCTAAAGTTAAAGATAAAACCCCCTTGTTATCTACCACAGATGTTGTATACAATTTACCTTGTATGGATTGTGACTTGACTTACATTGGTCAAACTTCTCGGCGCCTTAATGACCGACTTACCTCACATAAGTCAGACTGTAGATTACACCCTGAACGTAGTGCATTGGGAGAACATGTCCTTACCAATGATCATCGCATTGATTATAGTAATGTTAGCATCCTTTGCAAAGAAAGAAACACTGCTAGAAGGCTCTTCATGGAAATGGTTTATATTAACAAACAACCTCTCGCGATGAACCATAAATCTGATATAGGCCACCTTAATGAAATGTTTTCATATTTGTTATCGTTAGACTGTCGAAATTTAGCGCATATCTCAGATTAAAGTAATTTTGTTAACTTAAATAATAATCAAATTGATGTTAATTACTGCTTTTCTCTTCTTCTTTTATTTTTTAAACATAATAAATTTTATAATACTAATGTCAACTATGACTGATAAACTATAATTGTTAAAAAGAATTTTATTATTCTTCATAGCATAATTAATTTTAAAATTAGTTTTTTAACTTCCATTTTTATGAATAATAATGTAATATTTTTTGTATTTTTAAAAATAATTGTTGTCAATCCTAATCTCAAAAAAATTGCCTACCCCTCTTTTTATGTAGTTGGTACTACTTGAGATTGTCATGGCTAATGTCATCTTTCTTTCAATTTATGCTACTCATGCATCTCAGTTTGAGAAAAACGATTAATTTTTTCAAAAATTTTATCAAAGTTCGTTTCTTGATACGGATGCTTACATCTTGTTTTGTGTTAATACAGATTATCTGTTTTTTTGTGGTTTTGAGACTTAGTCTTGGTTTTCTCAGCTTGGTACCATTAGTTGGTAATATAACCTGTAACTTAGACAATAGAATTGGTATTTGCAATAATCTAATTATCACCAAGTGGAAATTAAGTATAATTAGTGTAACCGGATCCAGATACTTACATGTAATATTTTTACTAACATCGTTTTGGATACAACCTCCCCAAGTTGTAAGTTTTTATATTTTTTTTACTTTTTTATAAATTACGCTCTTGATTAATATTGTAGATCCCTGAAGATGGCTGTAATATTGGCCGAAAGCTCGGAATAAACACTTGAAAGAGTACTCTGTTTCATTATTGTTGCTGCATACCCAATAGACTTTTTCATATTATTGTGTCAGCAAAGACTTCGTCTGCGTATAATATTCTTAGATGGGTTTCTACGAACAAATTAAATCTACATTTGGACACCAAGTAGTGAAAAATATGAAATCTTGGACACGGATACACTTGAAATTAGCTAATTTATACAACCGTAGATGTTTTTTACTCAAATGTCGGAAACTTGGATTATCTCCTGCCCACATTGAAAATGTAATTAAACCAATTGATGAACTACTACATCGTCAGGATCTAACGTCTAAAAGTTACAGTATGTTTAGTTGTAAGATTTTAAATTTAGAGATAGGTAACAATCAAAAAAATATTCTATATCTTGAATCATTACGTAAAACCCTTCGATCTGAGATAATAGCGGTTACTAATATAGACCTTTTTAACAACTTTCAAAGTTATCAAGTCAGACGATACAATAAAACTTTTCATGAGGTTAAACGTAGAAATATAACTAAATTAGAAAGACTTGAAAATGATAAAATCAAAAGTCTACTTAATACTAATTCAAAATGGATAAAAAATCTATCTAACATAGTAATTCCAGAAGATATCCTAAAATTTTTATCATTAGGGCCAAAGTTTAGCATAGAACCTGTCCTCGGTAGAGACATCCCTGTAAGTAATATTTTATCATATTTAGACAGTTTTCTTTCCAATATCACGAACCCACAGACCAAAAACATTACCACCGCTAAATCAATTAATGTTATTACTAATTCAATTCAAAAATCAAAATTCAATAATACAATCTATAGAAAACTTTATTTCAAATCAAAAATCTTCTTGAAAAATAATCCTAACCTATTAATAACTAGATCTGACAAAGGAGGAGTCACAGTTATCATGGATAAGTCACAATATAATGATTTAAACACTAAGATATTAAACAACGATAATTCATATGTATCCTTAGATAGAGACCCAACTATGATGGTTGAACGTAAAAACAACACTTTAATTCGAAAACTTTTTAATAATGGTGAGATCTCTGAAAAAGAAAAGAAGAATTTATCTTGTTACAATGGAATAATCGCGAAGTTTTATACTCTACCTAAAATTCACAAGAATCCATTAGCCATGAGACCTATAGTAGCTTCCATTGGTACTCCCACTGAACCGATAGCTAAGTTCCTCACTGATATCTTGACCAAATCATATGAATACGACAACGAATACCATATAACCGATTCTTTCCAAGTAAACACTATTTTTAACAGACTTCAAATACCTGAAAACTACGTAATAGCGAGTCTTGATGTTATATCTTTATTTACCAATGTTTATTTTGACATCTGCATAAAAGCGATAGATAAAAAATGGCAATTAATCGCGGAACATTGTTCAATATCAAAAACAACTTTCTTTGAACTTTTGTCTTTCTTATTTAATAACAATTATTTTGTATATGATAATAAATTCTATCAACAAACGTTTGGCACACCTATGGGTAACAAAATCTCACCTATCCTCGCAGACTACGTAATGAACTATATTCTAGACTATGTAATCCAAGTCTTACCTTTTAGGTTATTTTTTGTTAAAAAATATGTTGATGATTTACTAATAAGCCTTCCAGCGGATGAATTAGACAATGTTTTATATTACTTTAATGATTTTAATGAATACATCCAGTTTACTTTAGAAAATGAAGATGAAAATCAATCCGTTCCCTTTTTAGACACACGTATAATTCGTAATAATAATAACTTACTAGTTGATTGGTACACAAAACCATTAAGTTCGGGTCGTTATTTAAATTACAACTCATATCATAAGTATTCAATGAAAATTAATTTGGTTAAGGAAATGAAAAATAGGGTAATGAAAATTAGTGATAGTTCCTTTCATAAAAAAAACCTTAAAATTTTATCAAAACTTTTTATTAACAACGGTTATCCTGTAACACTACTAACTAAACTTTTATTCAATACAATGTCAACTCCACAGATTGCATCTCACGATAGAAGTAATAGGCCAAAAATAACTCCAAATAATGATGTGACTTCTTATTTTCTTTTACCTTATATTAGGGATCTAACACCTTCACTAACTCGTATTTTACTTCCTTTGGTACAGGCTAAAGTAGCTTATAAATCTGTGCTCACCATTAATGGAATCTTCTCTAAAGTTAAAGATAAAACCCCCTTGTTATCTACCACAGATGTTGTATACAATTTACCTTGTATGGATTGTGACTTGACTTACATTGGTCAAACTTCTCGGCGCCTTAATGACCGACTTACCTCACATAAGTCAGACTGTAGATTACACCCTGAACGTAGTGCATTGGGAGAACATGTCCTTACCAATGATCATCGCATTGATTATAGTAATGTTAGCATCCTTTGCAAAGAAAGAAACACTGCTAGAAGGCTCTTCATGGAAATGGTTTATATTAACAAACAACCTCTCGCGATGAACCATAAATCTGATATAGGCCACCTTAATGAAATGTTTTCATATTTGTTATCGTTAGACTGTCGAAATTTAGCGCATATCTCAGATTAAAGTAATTTTGTTAACTTAAATAATAATCAAATTGATGTTAATTACTGCTTTTCTCTTCTTCTTTTATTTTTTAAACATAATAAATTTTATAATACTAATGTCAACTATGACTGATAAACTATAATTGTTAAAAAGAATTTTATTATTCTTCATAGCATAATTAATTTTAAAATTAGTTTTTTAACTTCCATTTTTATGAATAATAATGTAATATTTTTTGTATTTTTAAAAATAATTGTTGTCAATCCTAATCTCAAAAAAATTGCCTACCCCTCTTTTTATGTAGTTGGTACTACTTGAGATTGTCATGGCTAATGTCATCTTTCTTTCAATTTATGCTACTCATGCATCTCAGTTTGAGAAAAACGATTAATTTTTTCAAAAATTTTATCAAAGTTCGTTTCTTGATACGGATGCTTACATCTTGTTTTGTGTTAATACAGATTATCTGTTTTTTTGTGGTTTTGAGACTTAGTCTTGGTTTTCTCAGCTTGGTACCATTAGTTGGTAATATAACCTGTAACTTAGACAATAGAATTGGTATTTGCAATAATCTAATTATCACCAAGTGGAAATTAAGTATAATTAGTGTAACCGGATCCAGATACTTACATGTAATATTTTTACTAACATCGTTTTGGATACAACCTCCCCAAGTTGTAAGTTTTTATATTTTTTTTACTTTTTTATAAATTACGCTCTTGATTAATATTGTAGATCCCTGAAGATGGCTGTAATATTGGCCGAAAGCTCGGAATAAACACTTGAAAGAGTACTCTGTTTCATTATTGTTGCTGCATACCCAATAGACTTTTTCATATTATTGTGTCAGCAAAGACTTCGTCTGCGTATATATATATATATATATATATATATATATATATATATATATAAATTATTAAGACATATTTATGGAGCTCACGTACGTTGCCTCCTCGTGGCGAGTTCTGGACATTTGTATTTTTCTTTTGAAAATACAACTGACGAAAACGTACATATTTATTAAAAGAATTTATAATTATATAATAAACATTTAAATTAATAATTGTTTTATTTCCTATTTATTTATTTTCTGTATAACAGGTGTGCACCAATTCAATTATTACTTGAAAAATGGTTATTTTATTTTATTTATTCAGTTAATTACATTTCATTTGAAGTACGTGACAAGCAATATTGCCCAAAAATACGCCTCCAAATAATTCGAGTTGTTCGAAATATTTTTTCATTGAAATAGAATAATATACATCTTGTAGAAATCTCTTAAATCCTATACATTTTACATAACATATTACACAAAGTTAAGATACAGAGCAGCTAATATAATAGAGTAATAGCCTGCAAAATGTTTGTGATGTAAAAAATAAATGTTTATTTTAATGTCAAAATTTTGTGTGCTCTATGAAAAAACAGATTTTTCATAAAAGTATGGTTTTTTTTTGAAACAACTTGGTTGAAAAAACCTCGTGATTTAATTATTTATGACATATAATATGGTACTTGTGGAAGACCAGCTGAAAATTGAACAAGAAACCTTTTGACCTTATATTTGTAAATATACGAATCAATAAAATAGAATAGTAGTAAAAAGAGGATGAGTATGTCTAAACTATGCTATAAATATGCAATAAATAATCTGTTTCTTAGATATTTTCACATATTTAAATGTAATTAATTTGATTAATTAAGTAGCATATACAATATTTAATTTGTCATCAAGTGACTTCAATCTGTACGTCTCTATTTTGATTAAATACTTACGATTTTGAAATGTATATCAAATGTCGCAATGTAAAAAATAAAGATATATAATTTTGCAAATATGAAAACAGCAAAAATTCATCGATTTGCAGTTTAAATTTGTGGTTAGAAGTTATAATAATGACAGTTAAGCCGGATATAGCCGACCGCTTCCGAGATCGACCGAGGTGGAGGATCAAA
Source organism: Altica lythri (assembly GCA_964028335.1). Classification (NCBI taxonomy): domain Eukaryota; kingdom Metazoa; phylum Arthropoda; class Insecta; order Coleoptera; family Chrysomelidae; genus Altica; species Altica lythri. The sequence continues at coordinate 26,304,415 of OZ034806.1, read as the reverse complement.
CCGCATGCGGTATTTAGCGATTCCTCTAAAAATTTTCAATAAAACTGGTCACTGACTGAAGAGTAGTTAGGTTAAAGACCAAATACAGCTGTCCACAACTAACTTCACTTTATTTTGTAAGTATCTCCACATTTGTAAGATAGGTATAGTAAAAAACTGCCAACAATTGGAAAATGTTGAAAAGAGTTTTAAAGTTTGTTTAAATAGTCATTTGAATAAAGCTTGAATTTTTAATATTTTTATGGTTGTTTTATTGCATAAAAATGATTTTAAACGATATACACGAGTTGTTTGAAATGTATTTTAATGGATCTTATAAAATGTGTTATTAACTACCTATATATTACAAAAACTATGTTAAAAAAACATCATAAAACATAAACGCAGTACGTTGTCTTAAAGGTTAGCATACGTTTGTATTAACTGTAACATTTCATACAGCGTAAACTATGTAGATACCAACAACAAATACCTACTTTATTTTAATGTGAAATTATGACGAAATTATGGTTTATAATTTCAGAGAATATAGATCTGCAGATCCATTAATGGGTCATTCTCCATGAAACGTCAAATTGCATGTCCTAGCGCTTTGTAATAATTAAAAACTAAATATTTAAGTTATAAAAGTTATATTTAGACGAAAAAAGATGTTATTTATTGAAAGGGAAGATAATTTTATCAAAAAAAAAATATATTGGTGTTTTTGGGAGAAACTGCGTTATCAAATCAGGCTCCGTTATCAGTCCCTACCTTAGCTTGAAAAACTATACGTTGGCTAAATCCTTTATACTAATATTTTCCTTTTTTTATTGATTTTACATTTAAGTAAAACGTCCTAACAAATATGAGCAATATCATATTTGATAAAATGTTGTTCTATTTTAAGAAATTTTATTAATTACTTCTGTCCCTCAAATTAAACGTCAACTCCGTTATCCTCATAAAAAAACTCAAAAACATTACACTAGAGGGCACATATATATTTTAAATGATTGTTCGCGAAGCTTAAAACTGATTTAGTATTAATATAACATCAAAAGAAGGTGGTCCCTATATCGGTTATTTTAAAATTGCTCACACAGTAGGTTCACGTGGGGTTGGTTCAATCTAAAATATCAATTCCGTTATCACTTTTTAAAGGTAAGTCTAATGCTTAATTAACAATATATTATTATAATTACTTTCCTATTATGATACTTTTGATTGTGGGACAAGATCCTATTTTATTTGAATTCGTTTAAAAAGAAAAAAACAAGAAAAATACAGTGGTTTGTCAACTCCGTTATCTCCGTTCCGGTATTTAATGCAATAACGGAGACTAGGGCGATGATCACGGAGTTGATCTAATACTACTTTACCTAGGAATTTTATCAATTTAATTTTAATGTTAACATCTCTCAATTTTCTTCAGATCGAATAATGGCCCCCATAAAGAAAAAACAAGACCAAGTTGCTGATAAACGCAAAGAAAAGGTAAAGCTTAATATGAGGCGTATGAGAGAACGTATTCGGAACAATCCTGAAATGTATGAAGAGTACAAAAGGAAAGAACGAGAAGGATACCATAGACGGAAACAAGAAGGTAAAATAAAGCTAATCAATGATTCTACTGAAAGAGAGAAAAGAATTAAACGAAAAGTATGGAGGGAGGATTCAAAGAAGCGTCGTAAGGCACGAAGACTAGTTCGAAATATTGTTGAAGCCGACACACCTCCACCAAGTCCAGTACAGCTAGAAGAAGAAGACGGAAATAATCAAATTCAGAACAATCCAGGACCAAGCAGACAATATCAACAGGGAAAAAAACGATCCAGAAAACATAGAAAAAATCTCTTAAAAAAAATTGAACAACTAAAAAAAATAATGAAGAACTTATACAAAAGGTCGAAAGGTATAAAAAACGTGCACAGAGGATTAAGAAGAAGAAGAGGGTTATCGATCCGGATAGTCCTGGTACCAAAATTGAAAAAATGTTAAAAAATCCTAATATTAAACCAGAAGAAATAAAGAAGAAATTACTCTTGGGGGAAGTAATAACAAAACAAATTCAAGAGAATTTGCAAGAAGAGCAGTCGTTAGAGGGAAAACGAACAGTTTTGAAAGCAGTTTCTGGACGACTTATAAAAAAATACAAGTTTCTTAATGTTTTATCAACGATGTCCCCAAAATTAAGTAAATCAAAGATATCTTTAAGGAGAAGAAACATTATTAAGTCTACCCTGCGGAAAAATATTGAATCATTTTTAGAAAGAGATAAAAATAACCGTATGATGCCAGGAAAAAAGGACACAATAACTAGATTTAATTGCAAAAAACAAAAAAGATATTTGAACGATACATTACAAATTGTTCATGATAAATTTATAAAATCACATTCACGGTATGAAAAGTTAAGTTACTCCGAATTCTGCAAAAATAGACCATTTTGGGTTCTTATACCCAATGCGCGAATTAGAGAAACATGTCTTTGCATGCAACATGAAAATATGTCACTAATTGTCAGCAAAATAAGATTACTGAATATCATAAACGGATCTTCTCCGGATCAATTATGTAAAAAACTTTGTTGCGATGGGCTTCTTGGAGAGGAGTGTTTAGCTCGCACATGCGAAGGTTGTAAAGACAGGCAAATCAATGTTAACGACTTTAACGAAGAAGACAATATTACTTACAAGGTGTGGAAATCGCAAAAAGTTAAAATAACTGTGAAAGGAATAGAAAAAGAATACCAAAAAACAATTAAAGATGAGATTAGATCTACAAAGGGTATTTTATTGAAAAAGCTCAAAGAAAACATACCTAGGTATATTCTACACTTAAGAAACATTATACATCAATATAATGTGAAAAAAAATCTGTCCGATAATGAAATTTTGATCCATCTTGATTTTTCGGAGAATTATAATTGTAAATACGGACAAGAAATCCAATCAGCCCATTTCGGTGGATCCAAACCACAAATTTCACTTCATACTGTTATCCTTTATAGAGGAATCCTTGAAGGAAATTCACCAGATCACGACAACTATTGTACAATTTCAAAAAATTTACGCCATGACCCCTCAGCGATATGCGCACATTTAAAACCAATTTTTTCACAAATTAAATCACAAGTTCCAGAAATCAAAGTAGCTCATTTTCTTAGCGATGGTCCGACGACGCAATATAAGAACAAGAAAATGTTTCATCTAATTGCTACTTATATTGCACAAACCTTAGATGTGGATCGGATTGAGTGCCATTATAGCGAGAGTGGCCATGGAAAAGGTGCCCCAGATGGGATTGGGGGTTGCGTTAAAAGAACGGCCGATAATTCTGTAGCACACGGGAAAGATGTATCGACGTTTCAGGAGTTATTGTTGACTTTGCAAGAACACTGTAAAAATATTAACATAATCAGTATTGATGAACAAAGTATTTTGGAATTCGATACAAAAATACCAGAAAATTTACATGCTTTTAAAGGCACCATGCAAATCCGACAGGTGTGTTGGTATAAAAAACAACCGTATACCTTGTATTTTCGAAAACTTAGTTGTTTATCATGCGTAGGTACTTGCGATCATTTTAATCTTGGGAAGCTTGAACTCCAAACTACGGAAGATAAACAGCAACTTGAAATAGCAGCTTCCAGTAAATTGCGTTATTATGATGTATATTCTTCATCATCTGAAGATGATGAAGGTAAAGAAAAAGAAGTAATAACCGGGCAGAAGTTCCACCTAGCTGAAGGAAAATTTTTAGTAGTCCAATTTAGCGGGAAAAAGAGGAGGAGAATGCATTATATCGGTAAAATTTCATCAGAAGCTGAAAATGATGGTGAAATTGTTGTAAGTTTTCTCAGAAGAAAAAACAAAAATAAGTTTGTTTTTCCTGCTGAAAAAGACGTACATCCAGTTGCAATAGAAGACATTGTGCTGGTTCTGAAAAATCCTGAAGAGAAAAGGAACCAATACTTTTTCAACTTCGAAGAAATCAAAACCATTGAAAATTTAGATTAAGAGTACCTACCTATTAAAGCGACATGTGACATTGTCGGTTTGAAGTTTTTTTGTTTCGTTCTGAATTTATTTGTTTTATGTAGAAATGTTCATTTATTGTTTATTGTTTAGTTTAGAAGAAAAACAAACCATACTGTTATTTAAATTCTAGATTATATAGAATTTCTCTGAAAATTGCTCAATGTACCTATTAGAGTTTTTGATTTTTGCACTTAGTTTACTTTGATTGGTTTGCATTAGTGTACACAACTATTTTCACGTAGGGAGTTGTTTTAATGTTTTCTGTTCCCAGTTTTTTAATAAAACTATTTTTAACACTCAAAGTTTCTCATTTTCACCAACTCCGTTATATCTACATCATTACCGTTATAGCATTTTTTTTCAAAACTGCTAAAAATATCTAAAAACAAAAAATTAGGATTGAACATTTACTTTCCAAGGCAGTTTTTTGTTATAGTCACATTTTTCTAAAATTTATTATATACTTTAAAAAACAAAAAAATATTAAAAAAATGTCTGTCAAAATTAACCTTTTACGGAGAATGACCCTAATAATGTATATTCTTAGCTCCATCAAAAAATTTAACAATTCAAGAGCAGAACCTGTAAAAAATAATTCACCAACAATTTTGTATGGGAATCTTTAGAGAAGGTTTCATAGTAAAATTAATTTGTTCACTACAGTCTTTGTATCGAAATGATATTACATGATTTTTTTTAACTCGTTTACAATACAATTTAAATGCTCACAATAGAGAGTTAATAAATTAACATACCTAGTTCTGTATGGAAGTGTATGTTTGTAGCTGTAGTGTAAAGCCACATAAACAAAAATGCAAACGTAATCTACAAATGCGAACGAGACAATAAATTTTTGTCCATAGGAGGTAGAAAAAATTGTAGACGCAAATTCGAAACACAAAGAATACCACTAACCTGTTTTTTTTCTTATTTTTACCTTGACAGAAACGGTTGATGGAACCTTGCAGCTCCTGATCTTTTATTCGAGGTGTAGTGATAACTACTTCTTTCCTTAGTTTTAACAGAAATTCTAGCCTAGCGGACACACTTATTGTTAATTCGAAAAATTGAATTTTAATATAAAACCAAATAACAAGTAACCGGTTTTCGAAGAAACGAAAGTATATTTGGTTTACAAAAAAGAAAAACGATATACAGTTTTTATACTTGATTTATTGAGGTCTGTGTATTGAAGCAAGGGATTGACATTTATAATTAAAATAAATATTTGAATATTGAAAATTAATAAGAAACAATAGTTAGGTATTATCCTAACAAGTGCGGAAAGTTATACTTTCCCGCACGCGAACTGCCGATGCCCGAACGACGCGAAGCGGAGTTCGGGCAAGCAGTTTAAGCGCGGGAAAGTTAATTTCCGCAAGTGTTAGGATCAATACTTTATACAACTACTGCTCTGGAAGTAGAATTTAAGAGGAATATAAGAAATAATTTTTTCTTTTGACAGATCTGGCAATAAATTTGTTGTTGCATTTTTAGCTGATCCAACTAGTTCAGGTGGTGGAGTTAAACATCTTGTTAAATGGACCATTATTTTAAATAGTACTCTTTTTTTAATTACCTACACTTTCTTTTTGCGTTTAATACAGTTGCGTTGTGACAGTTGTGACATAAATTAAAAAGGGTTAGGACTGATCGAGTAGTCTCTCTAGTCAAATGAAAACGACAGATAGTTTAGGCGGAATCCGTGTAGTTATGTGGTCATAACCAAACATGTGCGTTTATGAAATACATATAGTCAAGTATGCGACTATTGTGTACTTCGGAGATGACATACTGCGCTCGAAAAGTCAACTTCCAGAAATCTATAATCTATAATTAAATCAATGTTGGGATAACACAATTACGACATATAAATATCTTTTTTTTTTAATTTTTAATGTGTCTTGAAAATCAAATAAATAAATTCGAAAGCTAGGCAGTACAGTCAGAGTTTTTTCTTTTTAAAATTTTTACTGCCACTTCACCATTTAAGTATAATTATTTTAATCAATAATATTACAACAGTTTGTTATACAAATGAGGTGTTTTGAGAACATTTAAAACATATATGAACCAAGTCCCAAAATCATAATACGGTATCCGCCAAAATAAACAGTACCGAAACAGAGAGTGCTGTGGAGTTGTTTATGTAATATGGATTTGTCATATTTGACTTAATTGTCATTAGTTGATATATTAATAGTACGCTGCAGTTAAATTTGATTTAAAAATGGTTCTAACAGCGAAAGAAAAAGTGTTTTTGGTAGAGCATTATTTTCGTTCATACGGAAAAGGTCGTAATGATGGTCCAAGTTTAGAACAGGTGTCAATAAAATATCAACAAAAATTTAATAAAAGTGTGATGTCAGCTGTTGTTGAAAAATTTCGTCGCACTGGTAGTGTATTGTGTCAACGTAAAGGTTCTTCAGGTCGTCGAAAAACAGTATGGACGTGTTTTTAACCAAGTTGTGCAATCACCTCAAAGAAGTCTTGTAAGAACTGCATGTAAACTTAACATTAGTGAAACGTCTTTACGTCGCATGTTCAAATCAATTGGTGGTTATCCATACCGTATTCAAGTTGGACAACGACTAAATGCTGCGGACAAACGTGCAAGAGAAATTTACTGTGGTCACATGTTGAGTTTAATTTACGAAGATCCAGAATTTTTGAAAAACATATGGTTTTCAGGCGAGACCCAGCTAGCAACGGCACGTCATAATGACGTCATTATTTGGTGATCACTGGTCGAAAGACGTCAGACGACCAAAAATCGACGTGATAATGACGTCAAATAATTGACGTATATAACACGACATATTGTCACGTCATAATGACGACATTATCTAGTGATAACTCACCTGAAAAAATCAGATAATACATATATTTTGTTATTTATATTTTGTGACTGATTTAATCATTTTATGAGGTTATTTTCAATAATAAACAATAACCCGGAAAAACTTAGACATTGTTGATATGGAAACCAGATTTTTTGGCTTAACCACAAAGGATGTAAGAAAGCTAGTGTACGAAATTGCGGAAAAAAAATAATATCAAACACACATTTAATAAGGATAAAAAGATGGCGGGGAAAAAATGGATTAGTGCTGAACGAGGAAAACATACAACAGTGGTGTGTGCAATGAATGCGATTGGAACTTTTATACCTCCATTTTTTATTTTTGGTAGAAAGAGATTTAAAAATGAATTAATGGATGGTGCCCCACCAGGAAGCAAAGCATATTGTCAAGAAAAGGGCTGGATGACTGGCGAAATTTTTTTAAACTGGCTAAAACATTTCGCTAACCATACTAAGGCATCTCCTGATAATAAAATTTTATTGCTGTTGGATGGTCATGGTAGCCACAAAACTTTGGAAGTCTTGGAATACGCAAAAAGTAAGGGGATTGTAATGTTTTGTTTTCCTGCACATTGCAGTCATCGAGTTCAACCGCTTGATGTTGGCTTTTTTGGACCTTTACAAATATATTTCAACCAAGAAATACAAACGTGGCTTAAACAGAATCCAGGTAGAATTGTTACGGATTTTCAAATTACCGGTCTTTTTAAAAACGCCTATTTAAAAAGTGCTACACCGGCTAACGCCATTAATGCTTTTAAGAAAACAGGAATAAGTCCATTCAATTCAAATATTTTTGAAGACTGGATGTTCGCACCTTCATTAACGACCGACAAACCGTTACAGAAGCCAGCTCATGAGCCTGGAATTAATCAACAACCCCCATCTCTAGAAACCCCTTTACCAGCTCCCCAAAATATTTCGCAACAGGATTTAAAGGATGCAGGTCCGTCTTCTTTAAAAAAGCTCAAATACACCATTTCTGAGCTATCACCCATCCCTGTAGTTTCCAAATCTGAACCCACAGCAAAACGCAGACGTGGAAAAACTGGTTTTTTAAATACTACTCCTAATATTGTGGAACTGAAACAAAAAGCAGAAGAACAAGTTGAAAAAGAACGAAAAAAGTTGGCAAGAAAAGTTAAAAGAAAAATTGTTCCATTGTTAGATGAAAGTGATGATAGTATAGAGCAAGGCCGGCCAAACCCAGGCACGCGGGCCACGAAGTGGCCCGCCATGGCATTTGAATTTGCCCGCTACCAGTCAGATTTACTGGACCTCTGTCAACTTGAAACTACTACCACAGGAAAGGATATATTCATGAAACCCAAAGATTGCCTTGAGGGTAAGAGCCTAAACTGGGATAAATGCAATTCAGTTTGTACTGATGGAGCACCTACAATTATGGTCGACAATTGTTTTCTTATCATTGCAGTATACACCTGGAAGCTTTGTGCGCTAAAGATATGACGTTCGAGGATGTGATTGACCCAGTGGTACGATGCATTAATTTTATACGTGCCAGACCACTGAACCGCAGACAATTTGGAGTGTTGTTTGAAGAAGAAAAAAAGAGTACCGCGAATTACATATCTATTGCGCTGTCTGCTGGTTATCCAAAGGTGAAATGTTAAAACATTTTTATGATTTGAGGGAACAGGTTCTGGATTTTCTGGAAGAAAAACAAGCATTGCCATCAGAGAAAGCTCCTCTTAAAAATTCATTATGGTTGTGCGATCTTGCGTTTTTAGTAGACATAATAAAGTACCTTAATGTCCTGAACTTTAAATTAAAAAAAAAAAGATTGTTCTCTTCCGACAATGCTGAACCTAATCAATGGTTTTAAAGGGAAATTGAACTTGTTTGCAGCAAACTTAGAGGAAAATAATATTGACCATTTTTCAACACTCGCAAGTGTAAAAGAAAAATTACAGATCACTGCTCTTGATATCCCAAAGTACAAATCAAAAATAAAATGTTTAAAAGAGTCTTTTGAAAACAGGTTCCAGAATTTTGAATCTGACAAGAAAAATATTCAGCTGTTTATTAATCCTTTTGCGATCAGTTCTACTGACCTGCTTGGGTATCCAGCTAACATTCAGCTCGAACTAACAGATCTACAAAATCACACTGCCCTGAAACAAATTTTCCACGAAAATGTATCTTCAGAGCAGCTAACAGAAAGCTTCGCAAATTTCTGGAAAGTAGTTTCTACTGAAGATTTCCCAACATTGCGTGACCTTGCTATGCAAATTTTAAGCAGGTTTGGTTTCACCTATATTTGTGAAAAACGTTTTCTACTTTATCCTATATTAAAAATAAATATCGAACATCTCTCACTGCAAAACACATTTCTGATTTGATTGTACTATCAACATCAGATTTAAAACCAAATATCGAAAAAATTGTATCAGAAAAACTCTTCACCGATCACATTAAATCTAAACAACATTTTATTTCATTTTGTTCACAAATAAAGTAAATTAAAGGAAATTTTGTGTATAGATTACCCTAAGAATATGGTAGTAGTTTTGCCTTTAAAATTTGTGGCCCGGTGCCGCCATAGTCTAAGAAATTTTGCTCACTTTGAAAATTTATTGGCCAGCCTTGGTATAGAAGACAATACATCAGATGCTGCTTGCTTATACTGTAATGAACTCTTTTCAGAGTCACGTTCAAAAGAACTCTGGATCAGTTGCCAAGCATGCAAAGCCTGGTGTCACACTGATTGTGCGGGTGTAGAAAAAAAATGTAAGAAATTTGTTTGTGAATTGTGTATGTAACTCACCCAAAATTTATTGTTTAGGTATAGAAAATAAAGTTTTATGTTTGAAATTCGTTGAAATTATTACATTTTATAGGGTATGCCATCAAAGTCATAGTGTGTTGCCTATGACGGCACACGTAGATAAAAAGAAAATATTTTTTTACATTAAAAATATAACTGGAAGACTAAATATTATAATGTAATATTAATAACTGTACTATATCATATAAATATTTATCATTAGATTAATTATCACTTTTAAAACAAAAAAAATATTCACTATTAAATTTAAGTATGCCATCATAGGCGACCTTCCCCTAATTATCTAAATATATTTGTTTTTAATTTGTACATACTCTAAAATAAAATTTTGGGTCAATTTTGTTATGGAGCTTTACTATATTTGTTTTATTTCTTGTTTTAGGCTTCCTACCTTTCCTCGCTTGGAAAAAATGGGTGCACAGGTCATGTCAATAGAATTATGAGACTACTAATGACGAACAGGTTGGCTAAATCATATAATTTTTCTGGGCAGAGAAATGAAAAATTGGCATTTTGCAACACTCTAGTGATATCTGTCATCATCCGTAAGTACTCTTTGTTTTTGTGTCTTACTGCCTAAATTTGTCCTTCATAAAGCATAATAAAATAATAAATAATTTTGTTGACGGATAATTCTCACTAAATAACCACTTTTTTTAATTTTTTACAGGTGTCAAATTAAAACTCCCTTAAAGTCTCAAGTGGATGTTGAAAATGCAATTAAAATATGGCTGAAGCATGTCAAACAACGAGAGCAGAAGAAGAATGCTGGCGCTCTGGTTTGACTTTTTTAATTATTCTATAATAGTAACTATTTTTTGAATTGTTAACATATATTTTAAAGTGACTGCCAACAACAAGTAGCTATTTGTAATAATTAAGGTTCTTAATAAAAAACTTTCTCAATATGTTTCTCATATTATGATAAATAAATTTTTTCAAGATAATATATTGGTTTATTTTTATAGGTGTGCTCCCTTTCCTATATAATTTTATGACAAATTAGCCAAGTGAACATTTTTTTAAATTAGGACAAATTAACTCACGTCATTCAACAAATAAAAATAACGTCTTATATCACGTGTAAATCACATAAATGACGTCATGGGTCCGAGACATTAGGAGGTCATTTTCACGTCATATTCACGTCATTGTACTGGTCATTTCTAGTCATTTCATGACCGGATATCGACGTCATTTTCACGTGACCTTGCTACCTGGGGAGTCACGTTCATCTTAGCGGCTATATTAATCGACAAACAACCACATTCCTTGGATTTGAACGTCCTGATGTCATTGTAGAGAAACCACTCCACAGTCTTCGAGTTACCGTTTGGTGCGCGGTATCTGGTCATGGAATAATTGGTCCTTATTTCGTTGAAGATGATAATCAGAATCCACTTACTGTCAACCAAGAACGTTATAGAGAGAAAATTATTATACCTTTTGATAGAGATCTAAATAACTGTTGCTGTGCGCACCTTAGACTTACTCCGTCAACATTTCGATAATAGAATAATTTCTCGGAGAACATACTTCGAATATCCTTCTCATTCACCTGATCTGACGCCACCTGACGCATACATTTGGGGCATAATGAAGGACAAAATATTTTATTCGGAAAATCCGCCGGCGAATTTTGCCGAACTACGGGAAAGAATACAAAATATTTTTGGCAGTTCCATCAACCACTTTTTAAAAATATGTTTATTGACTTACAAAATCGATATGGAAGCTTGTTTGCGTCGAAATGGTGAACATTTTGAACACTTACATTACAGAAATTAAAAATTAATTTTTATTTTTATTTTCGGTACTGTTTATTTTGGCGGATACTGTATAAAGCTTTTTAACACAAAAATTACGGAACAAATATTAAATCTGGAAACATGTTCTACAATATCGAACATAAAATTTTTTGGTAATAAATTAAAAGATAAAATTAATACTAAATCATTTAATATAATATCTATATTTTTTTATTTATTGGGTGACCTTAACTTAAAATAAAAGATAATTTAATATATTTGAAAATGACCCTTGCTTATTTTATTGATTTTAATAGATTTGTCAAAGGCCTTCTTTTAAATCTAAAGTAACTCAGCAGTGAATTGGATGCTTGAGTTTAGGCTGTTAAACAAATCTAAGTACTAGTGACTCTATTCTCAGGTAAAGCAACCTCATCTACGTATCTTTTGATGAAAAGGATATCAAAATGTAAAAAAGTTTTTGCATTAGCTAATAATGTATCTAGAACAAAGTTTACGAGGATGGAGATATCGTTGATCCCATTAAAGTAACAAACATTTATTTATAGAAGATGTTAGTAAAGGTGAAGACAATGTAACGTTCGTTTTTATTATCCGTTCACTTCTTATTCCTATCTTAGTAGACTATGCATTTTATTTCTTGGATTGGCACTTCATTTTGTTGGGTTGGTACCTAAACTGAAAACGTCCTGTCCTACTGTCGAAATATTGACAGCTCATATTATCAAAGGTTAAAATTTTTAAAGATAGAAGTATTTAATAAGCAATGCCAAAAAATCAGTATAGAAATACACAACAACATCATTAAATGTTATGGTATGTATAAGCAACAGCAGCGAAAGTGTGTATTTCAATCAATTGGCTCAGATCTTTAAGGTAAGTGCCTACCATTTTGCTATTTCTTATAAATGAATCCTAGTTTGTGACCTAACATAAAGTTATATATTTTGCATTAGATTAATTGAGAGAGGTTTTTGTAATGATTTTATAAATATTGAAACACTTATGGGGACTTTTGCACAATTTATTTACAAAATTGTTAAGATACACTGAACTCTGCTGGATAACGTCTAACTACTTGACAATACAATAAACTCTTGTGAATATTTGAACTTGAACTGACGTTAACTGCCCATACATCCCCTTATATACTACAAAATGAACATTCTGGAACATTCTAGAAACATTATTTAATCTAGTCAGTGTGTTTAGAAGTTTCTAGAATTTTCTAGAAACATTAGATTTTTTTAGAAGTTTCTAAAAATCAACTGTAAATAACAATCTTTCAAATTAAGGTCCCTTCCTTTAGGGTTATCGCGTTACACTGCCCCCTCCTTAGATTAATTCCTCCTGAAATGTTATTTCCTAATTCGGAATCCCGCACACTCCCTGAGCCAGCCAAACCATCTTCTTGGAGCTGCTGCACATCTCCACTGTGGTTTCCCTGGTAAGGCGCCAAACAATCATGATGGACCACGACGGGTTTCCCTCTGGAAATTTTCACGATCCGATAAATGACATCGTTAATCTTCTTCTTGATGGCGTATGGACCTTCCCAGATCTTCTGTAATTTGGGACAAATACCTCGACGCCGTCGGGGGTTATAGAGCCAGACTAAATCTCCAACTTGGTAACTCTTTTCCATTGTCCGTGTGTCATAGTACCTCTTTATCCGATCACTAGATAATTGAAGTTTTCCACGCACCAAGTTGTGTATATTCTCCATTCGTTTCTGAAGATCGGCGACATACTGTTCACGGGCCATTTCTTCACCAGGTTTACAACCAAACACCAAGTCACATGGTAGCCTCATTTCTCTACCGAACAGGACCTTCGCAGGCGTTTGGCCAGTTGATTCGTTAAAGGCCGATCGAATTGCCATTAGAAATAGTGGAATATGTCGATCCCAATGCCTCTGACAACCTGACACCACTTTTGACAGATAGTTGGTTATAGTCCGGTTCATTCGTTCCACCATTCCATCAGACTGAGGATGCATCGCTGTGGTTCTCGTTTTGTGGATGCCTAATCTTTGGCAAACTTCTTGAAACAGCTTGCTCTCAAAATTTCTCCCTTGGTCTGAATGTAATTCTAGTGGTACACCAAATCGGCTTACAAATTCTTCAACTAATATATCTGCTGTGGTGGCTTCCTGATTGGGAACTGCATAGGCTTCAACCCATTTAGTGAAGTAGTCCATTACAACAAAGATATATTTACAAAAGAACAATGAAACACAAAATCAATCCCACACAATTTAATGATGTAAAATAAAATATCAGTTGGCGACTAGTTTCGGCTACCAAGAGCCATGTTCAGGCCTAAAATTAAGTAGACACTATGAGGAGAAATTTTTTTTAAAGGTGTTAAAAAGGTACATACCTAGTATAAATAAAATTTTTGGAATGATGATATTACAGGTCACATAAAGGTATTCTATATAAATCCATAGATTGAGATCAAGTAAAATTTCGGTCTTCAGCATAAAATGATGTTCGCACAATCGAAATTTTAACAAATCAAATGTATGAAAAGTTAAAATATAAAAATGATGAATTAATAGCTGGCGGAACTTCAGAGATATACTCCAGAAAGCCGGCGTGGTCAAAAATAACACAATTGATTAACGTCCATAGAACACAAGTAAACAAAAAATTTTTGGAGAACAGGAAAAACTATTGTTAATGTAAAACTCGGAGATACGAAAAATCCAAATATAATGACAAAATTATTAAGATTGTTAAACTTATGGAGGATTAAAAGCGTCAAAAATGGAGCCAGACAGAGATTTGTAAAATCGTTGCGCATGACACTGACAAATTGAAGAAAAGAGAAATTACTTGACCTTAACAATGATATTAACAAATTAGTAGTTTAAAAATATCAGAAATAAGCGTTAAATTTAAACTAAGTTACTAAAGCTAAGTAACCACTTTAAACTAGCATGGTCTGTTCTGATCAGGATTTTCTGCCATACAGATATTTATAAAAGTGTTCGACGGATTTTACAACTGCTAACAGTTCCCTCCGAGTTACACAGTAGTTCTTTTCAGCTTTCGATAAAGTTTTGCTGAAATAACCAACCACTTTTTCCTTACCATCTTGTAGCTGTGACAAGACGGCTCCAATTCCCACATTGCTAGCGTCGGTGTCCAGAATAAGCGTCCAAGGTAGAAAACAAAGTAGAACCCACCAAAGCGTCGAGGGCATCATCAATCCTTGGCAGAGGATAACTGTCCTTCTTAGTGACATCATTTAGCTTTCGATAGTCGACACAAAACCGCATTGATCCGTCTTTCTTTCTCACTAATACCACAGGAGAAGCCCACGGACTACTGGATGGTTCGACTATGCCATTTTGAATCATTTCTTTAAGGGCTCTGTCTGCTTCTTCCTTCTTAACTTGAGGCATCCTTCGGGGTACCTGTCGAATCGGACGTGCATCACCAGTGTCAATTCTATGTTGTACAACATCAGTTCTTCCCAGTTTACTTTTAGAACCAAATACAGGTTTATAACGGTAAAGTAGATTTTTACCTGTTTCTTTTCTAATTTTGGCAAAGAGGGATCTAATTTTGTCATTATTTGTTCAATTCCGTTGGTCTCATCTGTTTCCGTAGCGTTTACCTTGTGAATTATGGCCGTTACTGGTTCTAAACTTCTCATTTCCGTGTTCTTTCGGAGAAGAACTGGATGATCGTTCAAATTGATAACTCGGATGGGTACCTCTTTGGCGGATCTAACAAGAGTCTTACCCACAAGAAGTCCTTTTCCCAATTCATGGTCATGGTTCTTTGGCTCTATCATGGCTGGGGCACCATCTAGCTCCAGTCCATCCACCCGCGCTATGACGACACATTCGCAGCTCGCCGGAAGTTCGATATCATCGATTAGCTTAATCGAGGCGTTGTCAACTTGTTTTCGGTGCAGGAATATTTCTTCATTACCAGTACGAAGGATACGTTGGCGAAGATCCAAATGAAAACCACAGTGGAGCATAACATCCATGCCCAGAACAACATCTTCATCAACGTCAGCCACCAGCACCGAGTGAACAAGAGAGGTGGAACCAAACTGTAGCGTCACCTGTATCTCACCGTAGACTCTAGCAGAATCTCCGGTAGCGGTACGCAGTCTCCAACTGGTAGGCCACATCTTCTTTCCCATAATGATGGATGATCGAACGATAGTTTTCGTAGCTCCAGTGTCTACCAGCATGCTAAATGTCTTCCCATCAATGAGGCCATCTACATATAAGCTGTCCACGTGACAGTTGCCAATTTCATGCTGTGAGGGGCTTCGGGAATGTTTGGGGTCGATTTCGCCCTCCAGGAGTCGACCCGTTCTAGTTTTCCTGCTGCTGGAGTACTTCAGCAGAAGATTTTTCTTTTTGGGGGCAAGTATTTCTTATATGACCTAGTTCTCCGCAGTTCCAGCATCTCACTGTGCGCCTTCTTTTTGGAGATAACTTCATTAACCTCTCTACTACCGCTTCAACGTCGCTAACGGAATGAACGGCATGGTCGTAGTTACCGGTGACTTCCCTTAGTCGAGCAACTCCACGTGAGGCCTCCGTCGCCGCCTCAAACTCCAGGGCAATGGTCAAGGCGTCCACAAGAGTCTTCGGTCGCGCCAACCGTACAGCGCGCTGCAACTCGACGTCTCGAAGACCATCGGTGAAGGTTTGGACTGCCAGGCACTCCAGGAAATCCTCCGCTGCATTTGAATACGCAAGTCGAATCATTCTTGCTACATCCGCTTCAAATTCCTGGATAGTTTCTCCATTTTTCTGTTTTCGGCTCTTTAACTGCATTCGGTACACTGGTTGTAGATGAGTTTGACCATAACGCACCTCTAGACGATTCATCAATAACTCGAAGTTGTCAGCTTCATCCGGTGTCAATGATTGCAAGACGTCTAAAGCCTCGCCTCGCAGAGCTACGGTTAAGGACAATGCCTTCTCCTGGGATGACCATCCATTAGCTCTGACCGCTGCGTCGAATTGTTTCAGGTAATTTGGCCAGGAAGTCTTCCCGTCGAAGGTCGGGGGTTTCATCGTCGTTCGTACCTGGGTAGTCTCCCCATTTCCTCGTCGGTCGACGTCTACGTGGCAGGTTTCCGTCCTTTCTGCATCTCCGTCGCCGTAGTGGATGGGCTGGTTTCGACGACAAGCTCCGTGTTCTTGTTGAAGCTTTCTTATTTCGGACTGGATTTGCTGGTTGATCTCCTCTCGCAAGTTGGCCACTTGCTGGTTTTGCTCGTCTCGCAAGTTGGCGACTTGTTGATTTTGTTCGTCTCGCAAGCTGGACACTTGCTGATTTTGTTCGTCACGAAGCGTGTACACTTCGGAGCGCAAATGCGATATTTGCTGGGAGAAGGAACTGGATAACTCTTCTGGTAGGGTAGACATCCGTTGTGATAGCTGGGACACCTCTTCGCGCTATCTTCTTATCTGACTGGATAGCTCCTCTTGTTGGTTCGTCATTCGTCCTGATAGCTCCTCTTGCAGCCGGGAAAGTTGTTGAGCTTGTTCTTCTTGCAGCCGGGAAAGTTGTTAAGTTTGTTCTTCTTGTTGGCTCGTCATTCGTTGTGACATCTGGGAAAGTTGTTGCGATATTTCCGAATTTGCTTTTTGAGCTGGGTCTTCAAACTCCAAATTATTATTAACGTAGTATTCACGGAGCCTTCTCAACAATACGGATTTGCTCCCAGTAGTTTCCAACTCTAATTCTTCAAGCTCTTTTCTGAGCTCTGCCACCAATAGTTCATTTATCTTCTTTCCAGGCATTCTTGTATCTTCACCCCACACCTGACACCAATTTGAAACACTTATGGGGACTTTTGCACAATTAATTTACAAAATTGTTAAGATACACTGAACTCTGCTGGATAACGTCTAACTACTTGACAATACAATAAACTCTTGTGAATATTTGAACTTGAACTGACGTTAACTGCCCATACATCCCCTTATATACTACAAAATGAACATTCTGGAAAATACTAGAAACATTATTTAATCTAGTCAGTGTGTTTAGAAGTTTCTAGAATTTTCTAGAAACATTAGATTTTTTTAGAAGTTCCTAAAAAACAACTGTAAATAACAATCTTTCAAATTAAGGTCCCTTCCTTTACGGTTATCGCGTTACAATATGTATCACTTTTTAAATAAAATTTATATTATTAACATAATACATAACCGTTTTTGACAGATATCAATAAATTATAAACAACGTTGTCAGATTTCACATTTTTAAATTAAACATTTTTGTAACTATAATTTAATTCAAAATTTTGTTAAATACTTTTAAATCTCATATATACCTTTGTGTAACTGAGGTATATTTTTTGAAACTAATTAAAATATTATTGAAAAATAATGAGAAAGTCGCATATAAAGGAAGTAAAACTGATACATTTGAGAAGTTTATTTTAAAAAAGACTTATTTGGATCTACCATTCTAAAAATGAACATTTTACTTTGGACTGATGCTAAACAGAATTTTTATTTTAAAGGGGGACGCACTACACTATACAAACTTATAAAATTAATGGGATACAAATTTAAAAAAGTAAATGGACGACATATTTTATGTGAACAACGACACGTTAAAATTAGTAAAATCACTTTCATTCGGAAATATAAAGAACTAAACAGTCTTACTGAGAGAGTTACATTCGTGTACCTACATGAAACATGGATCTATCAAAATGGTAGTTCAGTGCGTCAGTGGGTACACGATTCTGACCTGAAAAGTAATCCAGCTCGTGTAAAATCCGAAGGAAAGCGATTTACTATTTTAAACGCAGGGACTGATGCTGGATGATTTTTGGAAGGATGTGACTTGTTACTTGAGTCTTTGAATACAGACTTTGACTATCACAAAAGTATGAATAGTGACCTTTTTAAAAACTGGGTTGTTAATCAAAAAATTCCTGCTTTATCTGTATTTCAAGAAAAATGTGTAGTGGTCATGGACAACGCGCCATACCCTTCAGTTCAACTTAACAAACCACCCTATTTTAGCGAAAAAAGCGATGTTGCAGGAATGGTTGATTAACAATAACATTACATTTGACACAAAAATGACAAAGAAACAACTGTACTCAATAATCTTACCTTATAAAACTGACGAAAAGATATATGTAGTGGATGAAATTTTAAAACAACGAGGACATGAAGTAATTCGACTACCACCATACCATTGTCATTACAATCCAATAGAACTAGCATGGGGGTTTACTAAGACATATTATAACAAACATCTACTTATCTTGACCAGGATAGAGTTAAAAAAACTTGAACAGAAGCATTGACTAAATGTACACCAGACATGTGGCGAAATTTTTGTAGACAGATTGGCAGATTGGACTAATTACATGGGAAACTGCTCACATGACAATATTCCTCCTTTAATTATTTCATTGAAGGAATCAGATTCTGACGATTCCGATTTTGGATTTGATAGTGACTCTGATTCTTCCAGTGAAATAATGGAAGAGGATTGATCATACAAATACACCGACAACATTTACACGTTATATCTAAATCTTCATCTGTATTTGTTTTCATTTGCTTTTATGTAATTTATTAAAATATTTTTTTTATTGTATCGGTTTGAAAAATTTCTGAAGAATTTCTGTTATAAAGAACATTATCAAAACATCTGCATATATAAGTCAAATGCGACTCCACCTGGGACGGACCAGGAAAATCAAATTTGTACTGGAGTAGTTTCCTTAATTAACCCATTGGATGTGAAATTTTATTACCCCACAGCCACTTTTACAATAATGTCACACGACGATGCCATTTGGATGTAAAATAGTAGACTTTAAAAAAGATGGATATAAAATTTGAGTACTGTGTTTTTATGTCAAACTTAGAAATGATTAAATAATTTTTTTTTACCACTGCTTGAATAATTTAAAAGTTTTATTATAAAGTAAAAATGTTTTTTTACTTTTGCTTGATTAATTTAAAAGTTGTATTAAACGTTTTTAGTTAATATATGTATATGTGCTACATTTTGAATTGTACTTATTTCTTTTTAATAAAATGTAAATATAAAAGTATATTTTTTGTTATAGATCAATAAAATAATAATTGACTATAAACAGGGATCTGTTCTGTGTAAAGGAATGTGTTATTTTGAGTATCAGTCAAAATTCATGTGAATTCAAATAGACCATTCTTGGATATTAATATTACTTGCAGCGAAAACTGACGTATCTACTTTAGTATTCAATTTAATATTAAATACAGGTATATTGATTTATTTCCTGCAAGTTTTAAATTTGGTTTGCAAATTTAATTACTTAAGACATTTGTACTGAATACACATATTTTTATTGAAGACGTGACAACATCCTACTTACAATTAACACGTGTCGTAACAAGTGAGATGTGGCAAGAGTAAAGCAGAAAAAAGTCAGAGAGAAAGGCAAAACTAGAAGAAGAAAAATTAACAAGAAAACGGAAATTGGAAAGTAAAAAGGAAGAAAAAAATAAATTAGGCAAAAAACAAGAGATAACAAAAAAATCTGTTCCGTTATCAGAGACAGACGATTCAGTTTCTGATGATGGGTCAGTTTTAAGCACCGCAAGTAGCCCAAATGGTCAAACAAGGCCCAGATTAGTAAAAAGTATTCAAAAACCCAAAATTGGCGATTACGTTCTGGTGCTATATGATGGAAAATATTTTCCTGGTGAATTAGCTGCAATTAAAAAGAAAGAGTATTTTGTAAGTGCCATGGCGAAGAGTGGCAGAAAGGATTGGCGCTGGCCGGATGTTAAGGATCAAACATGGTACAATGAGAAAGATGTTGTCGAGATTATATCCCCACCAAAAAATGTAAACTCCAGAGGAGTGTTTTCTGTTAAAGAAATGGAAAAATATAACGAATAAGTTTAATTGTTTAAGTAATATTAAACTGCTATTTTTTTCGTTGCGTCTTATTTTTTCTAAAACGTACTTGTCCACAGTCAGCGTCTTTTGTTAGATCTCGTCGGTGAATCTCGTCAGCTATTTTTCTGTTGGCCCATATACCAGATGTTAATATACTTGCCGCTTACTCTACCTCTAGGTGGTGTGGAAATGAGTTTTTTTTTTAAACGTCTATTGAAATGGACGTTGTGGCGCTCGTACGCCAAAAACTATTGATTTTATGAAAAAAATTATTGATACATAAATTTTAGGAAATTTTTTCTAGTTTAATTTTTTACATAAGTATTTTTTTCGTAAAATGCGTCGGAAAGGAGATATTCCCAAAAAACCGTTTGTAGGCGCCATTTGTCAATATGGCGGCGCAAGCGGCGGGGGTACGAGGTGGCAAAGTTGAAATTCGAAAAGGGCATACCCAAATCTATAAATTAACCAATTTTCAAAACTCCCGGAAAACTTTCCAGGTAAAACTACCAAATGACTGGACTAATTGGTTGAGTAAAACGTAAAGTAAATTTGCTGTGAATTGTGAGCAATATGGAAGGTGAAAGCAGTCAAAGTAAACGCCGTCGTCCGAATTTTTCTGAAAGAGAAAAAATTATTATATACAATGTATATTGTGGGCTTCGAGAAGGGAATGAAACTATGTTGCATGACGACATAGTTAATCTGTGTAGTGATTTAACTAAAGTGTCGACGAGAAGTGTTCACAGAATTATTAAAACTTTTAAAGAAAATGAAGATAAACCTAATAAAGTTTCTAAAGACATTGAAACTAGAGGAAGAAAACAAATTCAGATAGATGATGGTACCAAATATGCCATTCGTAGGAAATTCCATTCTTCCTTTTTCCGAAATGAAATCCCAACAAAGCAAATGAACATTAAATTTATGAAAAGATGTAGGAAAAGTGTTCTTATAGAAAGAGAAGAAATTATTTTGTGGAGGAGAAATTACTTACAAAAAATCCGAGAGTATCGTCGTGAAGGAAGAAAGATTTACTATTTAGATGAGACTTTGTTGAATCAAGGCCATACTGTCTCAAAGGTATGGCAAGATGTAGAAATAAAAAGTCGTCGACAAGATTTCATTGAAGGCCTCTCGACAGGATTAAAAGCGCCAGCTGGTAAAGGTCGGAAGCTGATAATAACTCACATAGGCAGCGATTCGGGGTTTTTAGAAAATGGCTTGTTACTCTTTGAGTCCAAGAAAACTGGCGACTACCATGAGGAAATGGACGCCCAAAAGTTCGAAAGTTGGTTTTCTAAGATTTTACTTAATCTTGAACCAAACTCAGTTGTCGTTATAGACAATGCCTCATACCACAGAAGACAATTAGAGCAATCACCAACAACTGTCTGGCGAAAAGCTGATATTATTAACTGGCTATCTCAAAAAAATTTGCCATTTGACGATAATATGTTAAAAATCCAATTGCTTAATACTGCAAGGCAACATATACCTCGGTTAAAGAAATATGTTGTTGACGAAATGGCTCGTGAGAGGAACATAATCGTACACCGCCTGCCTCCTTACCATTGTGAACTAAACCCGATCGAGCTAATATGGACTCAAATAAAAAACCAAGTGGCGAGAGAAAACTTGACTTTTAAAATGGATGAGGTAAAAGGCTTACTAGCTACTGCTATAGAAAATGCCACCCCTGAGTCATGGAAAAAATGCATAACACATATCATGAAAGAAGAAGACAAAATGTGGGATCTCGACACTAGAATGGACATTGCAATTGAACCATTAATTATTAACTTAAACAATAGCGATCACGACAGTTGCTCATCATCCGACGAGTTTTCTTTAGAGGATAGTGAATAATATGATACAGGTAATTTTAATTTTTTTGTGATTATTTGCAACATTTTACAAAAAATTAAGATGGCCAACTTAGGTTCAAATTTACATAAATTACATGTAAACTTTTGCTAAAACGACTTTCTTGATTTTTTTTAATGATGCAAATAATCGCATAAACCACTGTGATTTTTTGAATGTAGAAATTGAAATTTTAGTCTTTCAAATTGAAATCTATTTTTTAAATTATAAACATCATTAATCATTTTACAAAACTTTGTGTACTACCTACTTTCACTTGAAACAATATCTGTATGCCACTGAAAGAGACTGATTAAGGCAAAGACGTCACCATTTTTTCGAAGAATTTAGTGCCTACTATTTTGGAATCTTAGTATAGTGGTTGTAATGATTGGCAACACTTAAGCCATATATTAAAAGTTCACGAAACTAGTGTTGGGCACATAAAAAACAGTTCAAAATATAGCGAATCGAGAATGTCACTAAAAAAAATTGTACAATTGATGCAATGCAACAACGACTCTACCAAACCGAAAAAAAATATTGGCAATCGGTCGTGGAACGAATTATTCATATAATACAGTATTTATCAAGACAATGCTTGGCATTTAGAGGTTCATCTAAAAATCTTTTTCAAAACGACAACGTAAACTTTTTAAAATTAATAGAAACCATAGCTAAATTCGATCCAATAATGTCTGAATATTTACATCGCGTTTAAACGTCTGAGAAAAAGAATATTAGTCATTATTTCGGTGATCAGATTCAAAACGAAATAATTAGCATTATAAGTGATGCTATTAAGAAAAATATTTTAGAAATGCTCCACTCTTCAAAATATTATTCAATCATTCTTGATACAACACCAGACATAAGCCATACTGAACAGTTAACCATTGTCATAAGATTTGTTTATCACAATAAATCGAGAAATGTTGCAGAAATTCGTGAGCATTTTTTAGGATTCCAAAGTGTAAATGACACAACCGGTGTAGGTTTATTCGAGTTCATCATTAACAATTTGAAATTAATGAACATTAATATATCAGATTTACGCGGACAGTCGTACGATAACGGAGCTAATATGCGTGGGAGACATAATGGACTTCAACAAAAAATTCTTGCTGCTCATTCATTAAATTTAGTAGTGAACGATGCAGCTAAAATTTCATTTGGGACGGTAAATTTTTTTAGTGTGATTCAAGACCTATATAATTATTTTTTAATTAGTGGGATGTATTAAAAAAATACGTTAAAAATTTAACCCTAAAACCACTTTCTGCAACTAGTTGGGAAAGTCGGATAGAAGCCCTGAAACCTCTGAAAATTTATATGTCAGAAATTTATCAAGCTCTATTAGATATCACTAATGACCACACAAAAGACATGGATTCTAGAGCTCAAGCAAATAATATAATTTCAAAAATTTGTTCTTTTAAATTTTTGTGTTCCGTCTCAATTTGGTATGTTTTATTGAATCTTGTCAATATTGTCAGCAAAATAATGCAAAAGCCCACATTCGATTTACAATTAGTAACAGAAAATATTAATTCAATTTTGAACAACTTAAAAAGTCCTAGAACTGATGAGAAATTTGAAGAACTTATGACGTGTGCAATGGCTAAAGCTGGAGAACTTAATATTGAGCCTGATTTCCCTGAAAGTCGAAAGCAAAAAAAAGGAAGTTATTCGATTACGAAGCATCAGATGATACAGTGAATGATGCAAAACATGATTTTAAAATTAATTTCCACTTGGCGATTCTGGACACCACTATATCGTCAATTTGAGAACGATTTCAACAACTGCAACAACACAACGAAGATTTTAAAATAATACACAACATCAACCAACTAAAACAATGGGATAATGAGGATTTATTGAAACACTGCAAAGATTTGCATATTAAATTAACCGACGGTGCAAACTTAAACGATGAAGATATTGATGGTATAGCTCTAAACGAAGAATTAAAAACCATTCAATTTTTTATAAAATCTGACTTGTCTCCTCACGAGGTTTTAAATTACATTTATAAAAATGCATTAAATGAGATCTTCCCGAATATAACTATTGTATTACCCATTTTGTTAACATTACCTGTGTCTGTTGCTTCTGGAGAAAGAAGTTTCTCTAAGTTAAAACTAATTAAAAACTATTTACGGTCTACCATGAAAGAAGAACGATTAACGGACTTATCCATAATATCTATAGAAAGCAATATTTTGGATTCCATAGATATTAACGATCTCATAAAAAACTTTGTAGCTGCTAAAGCTAGAAGAGTAAATATGTAAAAAGTATTTTGATTTTTGAGTGATGAATAATTATAAAGTAATCTCATTCTTAATAAATGTTTGAGACAAGGAAATTTTATTGATTGCTTAGATTTAGTATTATATATTGTATGTATATAACCCATGCCAGTATATTATCGTATTATATAACCTGTAATTATTTTATAAAATAAAAGTATTCATTGGAAATATTCTAATCATTAAATTCATAACAAGTCAGTTCAGGGAAGGGCGCTGAAAATAATCTGGCACAAAGGCGCCTCTTACTCACGCGGCGGCCATGACCCCAGACGAGGACTTAAGGAATTATTTCACATTTCTGTAAAAAGAGCAGAATTTTTAAGAACATATCAACAACAAAAAAATGCAGGAATTGATCAATTCGTTTTTATAAATGAAACGTGGATTTTCCAAAATGGTTCTGTAAGTCGTTCTTGGCAAGATCACAGCAAGAGAAGTGTGAAATCTCTTAAAACCGATGGCAAAAGGTGAGACATTTGAAACAAATGATAAATGTTGATGTTAAAATAAATATTTTTTGTAGATACATCATTGTCCATGCTGGTAATGTAAATGGCTTTATTGAAGGTGCCAAGGCAATATTTTGCTCAAAAACCAACATGATGGATTATCATGGGGAGATGAATCAGACAAATTTTGTGTTATGGTTCGAAAATCAACTATTAAAAAATTTATCTGAACCATCCTTAAGAATAATAGATAATGCTCCTTACCATGGCATGTTATTAAATAAAATTCCTAATGCTTCATGGAACAAGGATAACATAAGAGAATGGTTGACAAACAATAAATTACATTTTGATGACATGATGTTTAAAAGTGAACTTTTACATATTGTTGCCCAGTAAATACAATAATCAAATTAATATAGGTTTATATAAATGTCCTTTTTAGAAATAAACCGCCCCCAAAATACCTAATTAATGATTTAGCCCAACAGTATGGTCTCCAGGTATTACGTCTCCCTCCATACCATTGTATATTTAATCCAATAGAATTAATCTGGGGAATAGCCAAACATATTACAACGGCCATATTGGCAGAGATGGTCATACAGAAAAGGACTCCTTAAATATGAAGGAAGCACTTCAAACCGTTACTCCCCAGATTTGGAAGAATTCCATTGCTCATACAGAGACAAAAATTAAAAAATGGTATGATCGTGAGCATATTGTAACGGGATAACCGTAAAGGAAGGGACCTTAATTTGAAAGATTGTTGTTGACAGTTGATTTTTAGAAGTTTGTAAAAATATCAACTGACCATTTTAAATAATGTTTCTAGAAAATTCTAGAAGCTTCTAAACACACTGACTAGATTAAATAATGTTGTATATAAGGGGATGCACGGGCAGTTAACGTCAGTTCGAGTCAAGTGTTCACAAGAGTTCATTGTATTGTCAAGTAGTTAGACGTTGTCCAGCAGAGTTCAGTGTATCTTAACAATTTTGTAAATAAATTGTGTAAAAAGCCCCCATACGTGTTTCAAATTGGTGTCAGGTGTGGGGTGAAGATATAAGAATGCCTGGAAAAAAGATAAATGAACTATTGGTGGCTGAGCTCAGAAGAGAGCTTGAAGAATTAGAGTTGGAAACTACTGGAAGCAAATCCGTATTGTTGAGAAGGCTCCGTGAGTACTACGTAAATAATAATTTGGACCCTGACGCTGTGGAATTCGAAGACCCAAATCAAAAAGCGAATTCTGAACTAGCCCAACAACTTTCTCAGCAATCGCAACAACTTTCCCGGCTGCAAGAGGAGCTATCCAGTCAGATGAAGAGCCAGCGCGAAGATATGTCCCAGCTGTCGCAACGAATAACGAACCAACAAGAAGAACAAACTCAACAACTTTCCCGGCTTCAAGAAGAACAAACTCAACAACTTTCCCAGTTGTCCAGTCAGATAAGCAGCCAGCGCGAAGATATGTCCCAGCTGAAAGAGGAGCTATCAGGACGAATGACGAGCCAGCAAGAGGAGCTATCCAGTCAGATGAGAAGCCAGCGCGAAGATATGTCCCAGCTGAAAGAGGAGCTATCAGGACGAATGACGAACCAACAAGAGGAGCTATCCAGTCAGATAAGAAGCCAGCGCGAAGAGGTGTCCCAGCTATCACAACGGATGTCTACCCTACCAGAAGAGTTATCCAGTTCCTTCTCCCAGCAAATATCACACCTTCGTGACGAGCAAAATCAGCAAGTTGCCAACTTGAATCAGCAGGTAGACAACTTGAATCAGCAAGTGGACAACATGAATCAGCAAGTGACCAACATGCGAGACGAGCAAAATCAACAAGTCGCCAACTTGCGAGACGAGCAAAACCAGATCAACCAGCAAATGCAGTCCGAGATAAGGAAGCTTCAACAAGAACAGGAAGCTAGCCGCCGAAACCAAACCATCCACCACGGCGACGGAGATGCAAGAAGGATGGAAACCTGCCACGCAGACGTCGAACGACAAAGAAGCGAGGAGACGACCCATGTACGAACGACGATGAAACCCCCGACCTTCGACGGGAAGACTTCCTGGCCAAATTACCTGAAACAATTCGACGCAGCGGCCAGAGCAAATGGATGGTCATCCCAGGAGAAAGCATTGTCCCTAACCGTAGCTCTGCGAGGCGAAGCTTTAGACGTCTTGCAATCATTGACACCGGATGAAGCTGACAACTTCGAGTTATTGGTCAATCGTCTAGAGATGCGTTATGGTCAAACTCATCTACAACCAGTGTACCGAATGCAGTTAAAGAGCCGAAAACAGAAAAATGGAGAAACTATCCAGGAATTTGAAGCGGATGTAGCAAGAATGGTACGACTTGCGTATTCAAATGCAGCGGAGGATTTCCTGGAGTGCCTAGCAGTCCAAACCTTCACCGATGGTCTTCGAGACGTCGAGTTGCAGCGCGCTGTACGGTTGGCGCGGCCGAAGACTCTTGTGGACGCCTTGACCATTGCCCTGGAGTTTGAGGCGGCGACGGAGGCCTCACGTGGAGTTGCTCGACTGAGGGAAATCACCGGTAACTACGACCATGCCGTTCAGTCCATTAGCGACGTTGAAGCGGTAGTAGAGAGATTAATGAAGTTATCTCCAAAAAGAAGGCGCCCAGTGAGATGCTGGAACTGCGGAGAACTAGGCCATATAAGAAATACGTGCCCCCAAAAAGAAAAATCTTCTGCTGAAGTACCCCAGCAGCAGGAAAACTAGAACGGGTCGACTCCTGGAGGGCGAAATCGACCCCAAACATTCCCGAAGCCCCTCACACCATTAAATTGGCAACTCTGCGACATCACGTGGACAGCTTATATGTGGATGGCCTCATCGATGGGAAGAATATTAGCATGCTGGTAGACACTGGAGCTACAAAAACTATCGTCCGACCAACCATCATTATGCGAAATAAGATGTTGCCTACCAGTTGGAGACTGCGTACCGCTACCGGAGATTCTGCTAGAGTCTACGGTGAGATACAGGTGACGCTACAGTTTGGTTCAACCTCTCTTGTTCACTCAGTGCTGGTGGCTGACGTTGATGAAGATGTTGTTCTGGGCATGGATGTTATGCTCCACTGTGGTTTTCATTTGGATCTTCGCCAACGTATCCTTCGTACTGGTGATGAAGAAATATTCCTGCACCGAAAACAAGTTGACAATGCCTCGATTAAGCTAATCGATGATATCGAACTTCCGGCAAGCTGCGAATGTGTC
Organism: Altica lythri; assembly: GCA_964028335.1. Taxonomy (NCBI): domain Eukaryota; kingdom Metazoa; phylum Arthropoda; class Insecta; order Coleoptera; family Chrysomelidae; genus Altica; species Altica lythri. Next base: position 26,276,156 of record OZ034806.1, on the reverse strand, counting down.
GTCACAGCGCGGTTGAATGGACTGGAGCCAGATGGTGCCCCAGCCATGATAGAGCCGAAGAACCATGACCATGAATTGGGAAAAGGACTCCTTGTGGGTAAGACTCTTGTTAGATCCGCCAAAGAGGTACCCATCCGAGTTATCAACTTGAACGATCATCCAGTTCTTCTCCGAAAGGACACGGAAATGGGAAGTTTAGAACCAGTAACGGCCATAATTCACAAGGTAAACGTTACGGAAACAGATGAGACCAACGGATATGAACCATTAATGACAAAATTAGATCCCTCTTTGTCAAAATTAGAAAAGAAACAGGTAAGAGATCTACTTTATCGTTATAAACCTGTATTTGGCTCTAAAAGTAAACTAGGAAGAACTGATGTTGTACAACATAGAATTGACACTGGTGATGCACGTCCGATTCGACAGGTACCCCGAAGGATGCCTCAAGTTAAAAAGGAAGAAGCAGACAGAGCCCTTAAAGAAATGATTCAAAATGGCATAGTCGAACCATCCAGTAGTCCGTGGGCTTCTCCTGTGGTATTAGTGAGAAAGAAAGACGGATCAATGCGGTTTTGTGTCGACTATCGAAAGCTAAATGATGTCACTAAGAAGGACAGTTATCCTCTGCCAAGGATTGATGATGCCCTCGACGCTTTGGCGGGTTCTACTCTGTTTTCTACCTTGGACCTCAAAAGCGGATACTGGCAAGTTAAAATGAATCCTGCAGACAAAGAAAAGACTGCCTTTACCAGTGGATCAGGGTTATGGCAATTCACGGTCCTTCCATTTGGCCTCTGTAATGCTCCTGCGACGTTTGAACGACTAATGGAGAACATCCTGCGGGGTTTGTCATGGGAAACTTGTCTAGTTTATCTAGACGACATCATCATAATGGGTAAGACCTTTAAGGAACATTTATTTAACCTGGAAGAAGTTTTTAAAAGATTACAGAACGCTAATCTAACATTGAATGTTAAGAAATGCCACTTGTTCCAGAGACAGGTCAACTATTTAGGACATAACGTAAGCAAGGATGGCGTTGCTGTTGACCCCGCTAAGATACAAGCCGTTCAGGAATGGCCAATCCCTATCGACAAACATCAGCTCCGGAGTTTCTTGGGTCTTTGTTCCTATTACCGACGATATGTCAAGAATTTTGGAGACATCGCCAAACCCTTGACACGTTTAACAGAACAAGATAAGTCCTTCTGTTGGGATCAGGAATGTCAAAAGGCGTTTGAAATATTGAAGAAACAGCTTACGTCAGCACCTGTTCTTGCTTATCCACTTCCTGATGGTAAGCTTATTCTGGACACCGACGCCAGCAATGTGGGAATTGGAGCCGTCTTGTCACAGCTACAAGACGGTAAGGAAAGAGTGGTTGGTTACTTCAGCAAAACTTTATCGAAAGCTGAAAAGAACTACTGTGTAACTCGGAGGGAACTGTTAGCAGTTGTAAAATCCGTCGAACATTTTTATAAATATCTGTATGGCAGAAAATTCCTGATCAGAACAGACCATGCTAGTTTAAAGTGGCTACTTAGCTTTAGGAACCCAGAAGGACAGATAGCAAGATGGCTCGAAAAACTGCAGGAATATGATGTTGAAATCGAGCACAGACCTGGAACCAGACATCGTAATGCTGATGCACTTTCCAGAAGACCATGTCGACCTGATTGCCCCCATTGTACCCGTATGGAGCAGAACGAGGAAAAACTTGCCTTAGTTAAGGTTGTGCCAGAAGACGAGAGCTCTATGCTGGAGGAGCAACAAGAAAACGATCCCGTTCTGAAAAAGATTAGGGAGTGGAAGAGAATGGACCGTCGTCCGTTGTGGAGAGAGATATCCTCATCCTCTCCTGCTTTAAAAGCATACTGGTCCCAATGGAACTCTTTAATTTTGGACGGAGGGCTCGTTAAAAGACTTGTAGAAAATTCCGAGGGCACAGAAACAAGGAAACAAATAGTGGTCCCAAGAAATGCTGTACCGGAAATTTTAAAACAGATGCATAATGATAGTTCTGGAGGACATCTGGGTATCACGAAAACGCTTCAAAAGATCCGAGATAGATTTTACTGGGTAAATTGCACTAATGATGTTAAAGATTGGTGTCGTAAATGCACTACATGTGCTGCCAGTAACGGTCCGCACCGAAAACCGAAGGCGGAAATGCAGCAATACCTGGTTGGAAGTCCTTTTGAAAGAATCGCAGTAGATGTATTGGGGCCACTTCCACAGACCGATGTAGGAAACAAGTACATCTTTGTTGTAATGGACTACTTTACTAAATGGGTTGAAGCATATGCAGTTCCCAATCAGGAAGCTACCACTTTAGCAGATATATTGGTTGAAGAATTCGTAAGCCGATTTGGGGTACCATTAGAATTACATTCAGACCAAGGAAGAAATTTTGAGAGCAAGCTGTTTCAAGAAGTTTGCCAAAGATTAGGCATCCACAAAACGAGAACCACAGCGATGCACCCTCAGTCTGATGGAATGGTGGAACGAATGAACCGGACTATAACCAACTATCTGTCAAAAGTGGTGTCAGATTGTCAGAGGGATTGGGATCGACATTGTAACGTTCAAATTGAATTTTGAAACGTTAACTTACCCTTGCTAGCTCTAGGATCGTGGTTTCCTTCTGGCTTTCTTTAACTCCCCCCAAATCAAATATAAAAAGGGCGCCAAATTACAGACAAGCAAATAAAAGATGTTAAATCAGTGTAAATTGTTTATTGCCAAAAAAAATTATTAATTTAAGTTAATAAAGATTGAATAATAATTAACTAATTTCTTATCTTTTACTATCCAACTTTGGATGACGTCTGAAAGCCAACATAAGGATGCGGTCGGCACGAGGTCTTCCCAAAACTAATGGTTCTGTAGATGGGTTGGCAAGATGTTTTCTAACACTCGACGGATCTTCTGAGGCTTGATGGCAAGATGTTTTCAACAAAAGGAAGCGGTAACTGTAAAAACCTGCTTACAAGCTTCTCTTCAAAAACCAAAAGAAAAAAAAATGGCTATCCATAACAGCCCTATCTTGGGACCCTTCAACAAATTTGGCAATGGCCCTATGAATAAAAAATTCACACCGTCAAAATTCCATCTCAATAAATCTAGTTTTCGATTACAATCATCCAAAGTTTCTCCAAGTTCGAGAATAGAAAAAAGTTAATCACTTTATCTGTTTACATATTTTTAACACAATAAAAACTGATTTAGACAATGATTGTAATCGAAATAATTTAAAAGTTAGAATAATAAAATTATTATAATCAATAAAATATATTCACCAAGTTTTTGACTATTAATAAAAATTATTAAACAATCAAACTCTTACTCACCACATGAAGGGAGAAGAAAAACGAAGAGAACTGCTGGCTAAGAAGCACAAAATGGTAATGATATTCAAAATACCGACTCTCTTTTCAAATGAACAACGGTACCCGGTTTTAAACAGAAATCTATTCTGCGTCGACTCCAAAGAATCTTCGATAAACTCGAACCGTCGTAGGCCAGGCCAAAATATCGTAGCAAAATAAACGAGAAATTAATGAAATAGAATATTTGTAGGCCAGGCCAAACAATTAACGATGTAATCGTTACACCACGGTAACCTGACGGAAAAAAAAAGAATTGAAGATTCTTTTTTTTTTTTTTTTTTTCAAAAGATAAACTATTAAAATCCAAAAACATTAAAAAAGTAAATAATCAAAAACTGGTGAATCAGTAAAGAAAAATAAACATTATTACATAATTAAAGGCAACCACAAGAATTTGTGTATAAAAAAAAAAATTCTCGACAAAAAATTCAAAAACACGAAACCTTACTTATTACGTCACAATCGGTAAAAATAAATTAATAACTGTCCTATATAAGGTCGTCTAAAAAAACAACACTAACAAGATGTACGAAAGAAACAAAAGATTAATGTTCACAATACAAGGCAAAAGTCTATCTCCAAAGATAAAATAATTTATCATAGCAACGAAGACAAAGATAAGACTGACGTCAACAGGAATCATTGAATACAAAAGAAAAATTACTCAACTTGAGTAATAAAAATGAGCCCGAAAGCCAAGGAAATATTCAATGAACGAGATAAATTGAAACCAAATATCAGTTGAACGAAAATGTGACTAAACACTAAAAGATAAATCAACTAATATTCAGATCAAAAATAAGTTGACAAGTCTTATCGCTAAGCAATCAAGAGGCATATAAAAGATAAAAGGAAATTGCTATCATAAAAAGGCACGAAATAACTGGAGATATGAAAAAGAATAAACGATAATATTTATCATTCAAAATGACAACAAACAACGGAAAAATGTGAACATCAAAAAAAATAGGACAGTTAATAAAGGTAAAAATGACGAAATCAATCGGATCAGAAAACGAATACTCAAACGCTAAGAACACTGAAAGGCAATAGTCACTAAGTAATGAAGGAGAAAAAAAATTTGAAAAAGGAACAAACTAAGAATCCAAAAATACTAATACTTTCTTTTTTTTTTTTTTTTTTTTTTTTTTTTTTTTTTTTTTTTTTTTAAATTTTTTAAAAAAATAAACTGACAATCGAATAAATCTAAAAGGTTGAAAAGAATTTTGAAAAAGTATTTTAAGAATTTAAAAAATCTAAGAAATGGAAATTGAAAAGTTAATAACTTATGCCTTCAGCGAAGTGACTCCAGTGTAAGAAATCCAAAAAATATCAATCAAAAGTAAGGAATTCAAACATGACGAGAAAAGAAAAAATATAAGACGATAACTTCATATTTTTCACAAACAAGAAACTACAAAAAATTACAAACAACGAAACATAAGAAAAATCACAAACTTTTTATCAAAATGTCCAAGGTATGTGAAAAAACAGTCCTAGATATTAAAAGTATTTCTGTACTTGGTGTATCACAAAATCAATACAGATAAAAAAATTGAAAGAATGGTATGTGGAAAACAAAAACCCCGAGTAGGTACACAAATTCATGGAAAGTCTATATGTTTCCCAAAGATAAGCCCTAACGGCCGAAAAAGAAACCAATATAGACCATAATCCCACAAAACAATAAGATACGAAAAGATAAGATAAATTTCTATTGTGTCCCAACCATACGGAACACCAATAGAAGCGATAAGAAGCAGTTACTACCAACTGCTCCACGATAAAGAGGTCTCACGGACCCCTCTAAGATACTAAGGTCTCACAGACCTTACACGGTAATAATGTAGTCTTCCAGACCACACCAAAAATATGCCCACGGCAAACAACGATAAGTACCCACACTCAAGATATACAAAAATTTCCAAAAACCACTTTCCAAATCCTTACTGCAAGAAATGAGATAAAAAGAGAGAAAAAAAGAAAAACCAAAATACAGAAATGAAAGGAATTCAAAAAAAAATTGACTGTGACTCTCACACTCACACAATAAAGTCAAAAAAAAAAAGACAAAGGCTAAGATAGCAACGAAAAAAAAAAAGGACATAATGATAACACGACACAAACACTTCACAATCTGCCAAGAAGCCCTAACTGCCTAAACGATTCTGCCAACAAATCAGGAATAATAAAGATAAATCAAAGATAAAGCCATATTTTACAACCATAGATACTGTATAGATAAGAGACAAACGGTATCGTAAAATATCTAACTGGAAAAGCGACATTATTGTAAGGTAAAATATTTAACTAGAGATAATAATATTCTCAATAAATGAAACTCGGTAAATTAAAAATTAAACTCGAAGTATACCAAACAATAGTGGTTAGCCTTGAATCTATCGATAATGAATTCCGACAAAACAAGTAAGATAAAAAGTGTTATTTGTTAGAAAAATATTAATAAAATATTTGCATGTCTGTAATTAAATTGATGGAAAATATAAAAATTAATTTAAAGTGAATGATTAGGAAAAGTTTCAAAAAACCAGAATACTAAGTTGGGCGCCAGTTTGTAACGTTCAAATTGAATTTTGAAACGTTAACTTACCCTTGCTAGCTCTAGGATCGTGGTTTCCTTCTGGCTTTCTTTAACTCCCCCCAAATCAAATATAAAAAGGGCGCCAAATTACAGACAAGCAAATAAAAGATGTTAAATCAGTGTAAATTGTTTATTGCCAAAAAAAATTATTAATTTAAGTTAATAAAGATTGAATAATAATTAACTAATTTCTTATCTTTTACTATCCAACTTTGGATGACGTCTGAAAGCCAACATAAGGATGCGGTCGGCACGAGGTCTTCCCAAAACTAATGGTTCTGTAGATGGGTTGGCAAGATGTTTTCTAACACTCGACGGATCTTCTGAGGCTTGATGGCAAGATGTTTTCAACAAAAGGAAGCGGTAACTGTAAAAACCTGCTTACAAGCTTCTCTTCAAAAACCAAAAGAAAAAAAAATGGCTATCCATAACAGCCCTATCTTGGGACCCTTCAACAAATTTGGCAATGGCCCTATGAATAAAAAATTCACACCGTCAAAATTCCATCTCAATAAATCTAGTTTTCGATTACAATCATCCAAAGTTTCTCCAAGTTCGAGAATAGAAAAAAGTTAATCACTTTATCTGTTTACATATTTTTAACACAATAAAAACTGATTTAGACAATGATTGTAATCGAAATAATTTAAAAGTTAGAATAATAAAATTATTATAATCAATAAAATATATTCACCAAGTTTTTGACTATTAATAAAAATTATTAAACAATCAAACTCTTACTCACCACATGAAGGGAGAAGAAAAACGAAGAGAACTGCTGGCTAAGAAGCACAAAATGGTAATGATATTCAAAATACCGACTCTCTTTTCAAATGAACAACGGTACCCGGTTTTAAACAGAAATCTATTCTGCGTCGACTCCAAAGAATCTTCGATAAACTCGAACCGTCGTAGGCCAGGCCAAAATATCGTAGCAAAATAAACGAGAAATTAATGAAATAGAATATTTGTAGGCCAGGCCAAACAATTAACGATGTAATCGTTACAACATATTCCACTATTTCTAATGGCAATTCGATCGGCCATCAACGAATCAACTGGCCAAACGCCTGCGAAGGTCCTGTTCGGTAGAGAAATGAGGCTACCATGTGACTTGGTGTTTGGTTGTAAACCTGGTGAAGAAATGGCACGTGAACAATATGTCGCCGACCTTCAGAATCGAATGGAAAATATACACAACCTGGTGCGTGGAAAACTACAATTATCTAGTGATCGGATGAAGAGGTACTATGACACACGGACAATGGAAAAGAGTTACCAAGTTGGAGATTTAGTCTGGCTCTATAACCCCCGACGGCGTCGAGGTATTTGTCCCAAATTACAAAAGAACTGGGAAGGTCCTTACACCATCAAGAAGAAGATTAACGATGTCATTTATCGGATCGTGAAAATCCCCAGAGGGAAACCCGTCGTGGTCCATCACGATCGTTTGGCGCCTTACCAGGGAAACCACAGTGGAGATGCGCAGCAACTCCAAGAAGATGGTTTGGCTGGCTCAGGGAGTGTGCGGGATTCCGATGTAGGAAATAACATTCCAGGAGGAATGAATCTAAGGAGGGGGCAGTGTAACGGGATAACCGTAAAGGAAGGGACCTTAATTTGAAAGATTGTTGTTGACAGTTGATTTTTAGAAGTTTGTAAAAATATCAACTGACCATTTTAAATAATGTTTCTAGAAAATTCTAGAAGCTTCTAAACACACTGACTAGATTAAATAATGTTGTATATAAGGGGATGCACGGGCAGTTAACGTCAGTTCGAGTCAAGTGTTCACAAGAGTTCATTGTATTGTCAAGTAGTTAGACGTTGTCCAGCAGAGTTCAGTGTATCTTAACAATTTTGTAAATAAATTGTGTAAAAAGCCCCCATACGTGTTTCAATATTATGGAAAGAATGGAAATTCTTCCAGTTATAATTGATCCAAACGAAGACAGTGATTCCAGCAGCTTAGACGAAAGCGATTAATAATAATAATATTTATGTAAGGAGGGCGTAAGTAAGTTACACACTTATTGTTATTTATATAGTATAGACCATTATTTTCTTTTAAGGAAATACAAATAATACGGAGCTAGTGAAAGTTCCTAGCAAGTTACAACAGAGCAAAGTATTTATAAATTATGAATTTAAAAACATTTTGATTGGATTGGTAGTTATAATTTCTGTATTAAATTCAATATTTTGTTAATATTAAATATTCTTATGCTTATAAAAGTTTGTGTAAATAAAAAAATACTTCACCGTCAGCCATTTACTTTTAAAATTTGTAGTTAATTGTTGTGGTTTAAAATTTTAAATGTATATTTTGTGCTTTTATTTTCACTTGGCAACAGTGTTAACTTGGTTGTGTCAAGAAATCTGTGACGTGCGTTCAAAGTTGTTGATATGAACCGTACTTGTGTATTATCTTTTTGCATACTTCTCACCACCTCGACCAAATTAGTTTCATTATTGCTCTTTTTCAGGCGAATTGGATAAGATCCACTTTTCAACAGACTGCCACGAACCTAAAACGACTACTTCATTTGAGGAACCTGGTCCAAGTAAGTAGATAGATTCAGTCCATACTCTGATTTTTAGGCAGATATTTTGCGGTCAATTTCAAATAAAGTGCAAGGCACAAACAAAAACTATCACGTAACTTATTTTTCAGGCAAAGACGTCCCAAATAAAGAGCGCTCAAGTCGTGCGAAGCCACATTTGAATTTCGTGGGTTGTGCTGCCAGCGATGCCTCTGATAGCGAGGATAGCTAAGTGCCTAGTGAAAGTTCAGAAGAAGGATCGGAGATTGATGATGAAGACTCTGTTGATACCAATGATGTCGAGTCAAACCATGGAAATGCGGCCACCGCGGCAAATGATCTTACTCGAAAAAGAAAGAGAGATATAAATACATGGAAGAGAAATGTAGAGAAAAACTTGAGGCTGGCGGGAAAACAATATTTCACACAGAAAGGAAAACTTAAACCTGCAAAAAGTGTCAAAGATGTAGAGTGCCGGTGTCATTACAAGTGTATCCAACATTTCTCAAAAGAACAACGGGAAAATATTCTTTCCAATTTCCTCCAGCTAAAAACTCAGCATCAAAAATGGGATTTTATAGCCAAGCAGGTTTCGTGCATATCGAAGAAGAGATGCTATAGTGAAAATAATGACCGACGATCCAAGACCTTTGTGTACAGTCTAACATCGAACAAAGTTGCACGTCAGGTCAAAAACGATCGGAAAGTGTGAAGGATGTTATCAGACAGCATATCAAATCAATTCCTGTGGTTTAATCGCATTATTGTCGAAGTACAACAAAAAGAAAATACTTGCCCTCCAACCTCTTAGAAAAAAAAATGTATGAGGACTACAAACTATTTTGCGAAGATAGAGATGTTATTCCTGAAAAATTTATCTTCTATAGGAATGTCTTTGTAACCGAATTCAACCTTGGATTTCATCGCCCAAAGAAGGATCAGTGCGACTTTTGCACAAAATTCAAATCGTTGGAAGAACAGGGAAAGTTAACACAGCAAGCTGAGTTTGATCTGCATCTTACTAGGAAGCAAGAAACAAGAGATCACAAAAAAGAAGACAAGGAGCCATCAAAAATAGACAAAAGCTTCGCCTGTTATGCCATGGACATGGAAAAGATCCTTGTCACGCCATCTCTGAATGTTGGAAAATTATACTACGCTCAGAAGTTGAAGACATACAACTTTACAGTTTACAACCTGGCAACATCTGAGGCCACTAATTATATGTAGCATGAAGGTGTGGGATCGAAAGGATCCTCAGAAGTTGCAAGTTGTTTGTGGCAACATTTGCAGAGCCTTGACCAGGCCGTCAAAGAGATCACGTTCTATTCTGATACCGCATAGGGGCAAAACAGAAATGTGATCAATGCTGCTTGGTTCCTTATAAAGTGATCGAGCTCAACTTCGATGACTTTTTGAATTTTAAACAGTTTTCTTCCATGGTCATCAAGAATCGAAACCAAAATGAAAAAGGGGAGACTGTTAATTGGCTAAAGACAAAATGGTTGCAGTACAGAAAGGCAGATCCTACTCGGATTTTTTATAAACGACAACTTTCGGACAAAGATTTCGAGTCGATTCTGATCAAGAAAATATCCACAAGAATCTCAGGCGGACTACTGACGAACATTGTTGAATTGTTGTACAAGCAGCCTTTGCCCATAGATACTAGAAAGCTACGGGGTCTGATGCAGCTGTACAGTTCCCTATGCATTCCTGCAGCATATCACCAATTTTATCATAACCTGCGATCTTCAGAACAAGCTCCTGGCAAAAACTCCTCAGATGATGACAACTAAGTATTTTTGCTTCCAGGGAAATGAAGGTCTTTCTCAAGAGTGTCTGGGTCCTAAATTTCAAAATCATAAATTTGATCTCGGGAATTTTGGTAGTAAATAGACTTAAGCCACGAAAACTCAGTTCTACTCAATATTTCTTTTATTTTTCAAAATAATTATTTTTTTATTCCTTCAAGATCGTAGTAGTCGAATAAAAATGTTAATTTTTCAATAAACCTTTTCAAAAGAAGCAAAATACTGTATTTTCTCTAGCGGAAAAAAAAATCAAATCGAGTTTACTCGAAAATTAACTTGAGTGGATTAGGACCATTCACCACTAGGGCGACGACATCAAGGAAGGACACTTATAGCTGACAGTTGGTATACAAGTTTGCCATTGACAGAAAAAATGCTAGATTCCAATACGCATTTAGTAGGAACAGTTCGAAAGAAACGAAAAGGCTTGCCCAAAGAAGTGATAAATGCCAAGCTAAAAAAAGGAGAAATTATTTTTCTTGAAAACGAGAATTGAATAACCATGACCAACTGGAGAGACAAAACGAATATTTATATCCTTTCCACTAAACATGGAAATGACATGCAAGAGGTGTCATGTAATCGACTAAAATGAAGCCGCAAGTGGTATTAGACTATAATAAAGACAAAGCAGTTGATTTATCCGACCAACTAGGGGCGTACTCTAATCCTCTAAGAAAAAGCGTGAAGTGGTTTAGCAAAGTGGCTTTCGAACTTTTATTAACGACATCTATGGTAAATTCATATATTTTATACAAGCTCGTAACTGGAGAAAATATGTCAGTGACAGATTTTAATAAGCAGATAGTGAAGCATCTAGTGACAGACAATAAAGAAATCATTTCAAATAAACCTACACCAAGTGTTCATCACATTATTGAAGTGAAAACAGATGGAAGTAAACATCAACGAAGAAAGATGTGCAAAAACTATTATAAGAAGAACAGTAAAGAACATGGATGCCAATATGCAATGAACAGAATTGAAAAGGTAGATACCTTTTGTAAAAGTTGTGCGAACGAGCCATTTTTGTGCATACCTTGTTTTAATGAGCTTCATAAGATTTAACTAGGATACGATGTTTATTATTTTATTCATACAAACATGTTTATTTGTTAATTAAATAAAGTTTATTTTAATGCAACAACCCTCCTTGTATTATGTTTTCATAGGGATCATGTTCCAATAGGGACCACATTTCTCATTATGGAAAAATGTAAGAAATTGTATGTGCAGCATATAGCTTCTAGGCCATATTGGCCCATTTCTGCAGTCGTACATAGTTAAATATGCACCAACGATCCGGCAGCTATTAGAAAATGTGTTGACCCCATGGGACCAACATAGCCTGGTAAGGTAAAATATATGTTGGCCCCATCGGACCAATGTGACTTGCTGAGGTACCATCAGTGTTGGTCCTATAGGACAAACGTGGAAGTGAACGTGTTAATATTATTTTCTTAAACTTTCTTGTAATTTCAGCCCATCATGCTTGAGTAAGTTTTATGTGGATAAAATCACGGACATATAAATCGTCCGAGGTCCATAAGGACAAATTGTTCCACGAAGGATAGGTTAGATTCTATCTATCTAATATATTTAAATGAGCAATTCTTGTATATAATATATATTTGGAATCTCGGAATCGGCTCCAAAGTTTTTCATGAAATTTAGTATATAGGGGGTTTCGGGGACGATAAATCGATCTAGCTAGGAATCATTTTTAGAACATGTCATTTTATTCGTGTTTTATCGATAATCAACTTAAACTGAAATATATTACTCTTCCTGACATCTATTGGCGAATAATACTATTTTTTTTTTAAATTGTGAGCAACTAATTGCTTTAACGACACAACAACAGCTAAAGCTATTCCAGCAGATGGCGTTGTTAAGTAACACGAAGTCAATGAGTGTTTGCTTTGAGGTTAGACTAAGCAAATCAATTGTTTATTTATATTATTTGTGTCTTCTTAATGCACGTGTTCACTTAAAAATGCCTAAACGATCTTGGAAAAGAACACTTATAAACAATCTAACTTCACGAAGCCGCAACTCGTCTTAAGAACACCTAGAAGAGCATCGTCATCAAACTAATCAAACTTCTCATAGTGAAGACTCATTTCAAGGATACCGTCATGAAAAAAATCAGGTTTCTGCTCATCACACACGTGCTGCTAAAGTAAGATGCTTGCAAAATTTGAGTGACATTACACGAGCAAAGCTCGGTCATCCAGGTACTATTGAGTAATACTTACACAGTGGTTTCTAACAAGATTATTTTTTTATACCAGTTTTCAACAATTCTAGTAAAGTAATATAGAATGTGTACTTGAGTAAATAAGTATATTGACTGGAACTTTAATATGTTAGATTATAAGGATTAAATGAATAGCAAGTTTAGCTTTTAATAATATAATATTTTAAACTTGTAAAAGCAGTATTGGGATTTTTATTAAATAGCTTATGTAAAAATACCAATATTTCCAGATTCTCAAATTGATGTCAAAAAGAACGTGTTCGGATTACAGAATAAGCTTTAGCTAATTTTATCAATGTGATCACTGAATTTTACACTTATGCGAAACTTTAATCACATGAAGCCATACGTCAGAAAGGTGTTGCCAATAAATTATTTGTGTAATACTAATAAAATAAGTTAAAAAAGGTATTTATGGTTCAAAAAAAATTAGACACAGTAACAATTCTTTTATTATTTTTCAAACAATGTCTTCATATGCACCAAAAACCTTTGCGATGAACAGTAAAAAATCTGAAAATAAGCAAGTATTGTTTCTATTCAGATGATAAAAACCATCCTCTCACATAAAATAAAATGTAAAAATGACAAGATTCCGATATTGACAAATTGAATCACTAGTTATATAGCAATTTTTGTTTTCTTGTTTTATTCTAATGAAAATAAAAAAAATTATATTATAGTGCAAATAATATTATCAATTGTGAGCTTTAGAAAACTGCTACTGCATTAATTGGGTAACAGTCCCGAATATTGTTTATTGAAAGGAACACGAAGTGAAGATTATACCAAAAATTGTAAATTTTATAATTAATTTATTTTTTTAATATTAGGTGTTACCATCTCAACTCCTTAATAAACTTTAAACTCGCTTTGGCATTTTATTTCCATTAGACTCCTTGATGTAGGATTTCTGGTCAGTTATCATCTTTAAAAGCTCATCCTAAACATGCTCAATTGGATTTAGGTTCAAGCTCAATGGTAACCAATTCAATGTAGATATACCAAACAAAGTTAGGTAGGTAGTGGAATATCCTGCATTAATATGACAGCGTCACCAACGAATCCGACAAAGGGAAGCAAATTTTCTTCTAAAATTTCCATATAATAACGATCCGCTGTTGAACATCAATCAAAGCTTTATTATCATAAAAATTTACAATTTTTGTTGACAAAGCTAAATATATAGTATGCGACACATGAATAAACACAAATACACAAAAAATACAAATACAAAAAAATACAAAGCTACAAAACTTTGAACCATAAATAATATTATTCCTTATCATAATTTATTATATATCTAGATGTGTACAGATTAAGAAAAGAAATAAAAAACGAATATAAAGTTATAAAGTAAAAAATTAAAAAACAAGAATTTTTTTTCTTTTTTTAGCAAAAATTTAAATAAGTAGTAATTAATTAAATGAAGCAACCCAAAATGTTACGTACTATAAAGTGTCAAACTTACAACCAGTGTGTGAAGATGATTCAGGGAGTAATGTTGAAGAAGTCTTCCACTGCATAAAAGGTTCTCTCTAGTAGAAGACATTTTAAATCCTTGCGGAAACGAGGAAAAGATTTTAAGGATTTAATTTTCAAAGGGAAATGATTGTGTAATTCTTTCTGTGTAGAAAATGAAGTTTTTTACCAATTCTGACCGTGGGGTTGGTAGATGAAGATCATACTCTAAGTTCCTAAGTGGATAATTATGACATGGTCTCTTTGGAATTTCTGATAAATGATTGCGGATTAGACAAATAGATTCCAAAATAAATAAAAGAAAGAGTTAATATCTTATATTTTCTGAAGAATTCTTGACAATGAGATCTGCTATTTGGTCCTAATAAATAACGAAGTCTAAAAATGCGCTCAAATTGAGTCTTACAACATACACCCCAGTATGGAAGGGCGTAACGCGGATATGACGCAAAAAGGGCGTAGTACACTGTTCTAGATGTGGAAACGTTTAATTCTGAGGAAACGGATCTTATGGCAAAACATGCTAAACTTAATTTCTTGTATAATGAATCGATATGTATGTATCCCATTTTAAGGAGCTACAACAATAAGTCCCTACAACCTCCAAACTGGTATTGTTCAGAGTGAAGGGTTGGATGGTGTTTTTATATAATAAGATTTTCGTTTTTGAGACGTTTAGGCATAGAAAATTCTAGTCGCACCACGATTTAATTCTAACTAGATCATTAGAAATATATGCATGAATCGCTCCATCTAAAACTCGTATCGTCGGCGAATACAGATTTTGCCGCTAATATTTAGATTGGCCATGTCATTTATAAACAATAAAAACAGAATAGGTCCTAGGACTGAACCTTGAGGAATCCCACATTCTATTGGTTTGCAGGAAGATTTCATTTCATCAACTTTTACAAGCTGACTTCTGTAAATGAGATAGGACTTAAACCTTAGACCATTTACCACAGAGAGACACAATTGTTTACATTTAAACGCAATCCAACATTAAAACCGTAAAAACGGCGGTTGCCAAATGGTACGGGTACGCTGCACATACATTAAGTAAGGCACCGGATTTTATAGAACATTTTGACTAAAAAACATTGTTAAAATCGAAAAAAAATAATTATGACAACAGCGCCTCAAATTCTTGAGCCAAGTTGTTTCTTTCATTTCAGAGTAGTTTACTATTCTGGGATTTCTTCATTCATAGTTTGCGATCTGTAGTTAGTGCAGTGTTGCCTAGTTCGACGGTGAGTTCGTTAGTTTATTGTTGAGTTTTGTGTGTTTGTTTTAATAAAGACTAAACCGAGGTCTAAACAGTGTTAGTAAAACTTTTAAATATATGGGTCGCCAGTGCAAGTTTTGCAAGAAATCAGCTCTTTTAAATCCGTATTTATCATTTCATACGTAAGTAAAATTAATCTTATATTGTGTTATGATTAGCCAGTAGCGTACATAAAACACTTGTCATTTATTGTCTTCTGATAAATATTAGAATAAAAGAAAATTATTATTCTACTTGAAAATTGAATTCACGATCTTTCACATAATTTTGCTGCTATTTTAATGCACTTAATTACATACATTTTAAACAAATAATCTGGTTAGTAAAAATATACTTAACAAATTCTTGTATTTTCTAGGTAAGAAGTTGGAAAAAAACTACACAGATTATAGTTATCAAAATGATTTTTTATTTTAGATTTCCAAAAAATCCCGAGAGAAGGACAGTTTGGTTTTCGATTTTGGGAATGGAGGATCATGAGAACTTTCCCAAATATGCACAAATTTGTTCAGATCATTTTAATCCCAGTGATATCATTACTAAAGCCAACGGAAATCGGTACTTAAGAGCAGATGCGGTTCCGAACCTTAATGCACCAATATTCCCCGAGCCTCCTTGTTCTAGGTAATTTGAATTTTTGTTTACTCAAGAGAGTCATTAGCCATGTTTATTTTTATATTTATTTTAGCTCTGGCTCTGCTGCTAGTGTCTCATCGCATCTCATTGGTCACCCCCAAGATCATCAGGGTAAGTTTGATTTTCGATAAAATTATATTAACATTTTACAGTATGTCCTTTATAAATGGAAAATGATTTGCATTTTTCAAAATCAATGAAAATGAAGATAGTTTTACCGAACCTATGGTTCAAGATGACCCTATAAATGTCGCTGGCCCTTCTAAACTGTAAGTATACCTACCTTTTTAAATTTTAACGATATGGGCTGACTGTATAGGTGGTAACCTTTGATGGTCTACTTTTCTTTACCTATTAATAATTATTGTTTTTTTACAGAGATTCGATCAAAGAAAAAAGTTTAGAAGAAATTATAAAAAGTTCCTCCTCGGCCACTTTATCTGCTTGTGAAACAGAAAAAAATATCTTGCCATCAACATCTGTAGATCATTCATTTTATGAAAACATCCTGCCATCAACATCTGTAGATCATTCAAGTTTTAGAAAACATCTTGCCAACCACATCTGCAGAACAATTAAATTTAAGAAGACATCTTACCAACCGCATCTTTATTCTGGCTTTCAGACGTCTTCCGAAGTTGGATACAAAAAGATAAGAAATTAGTTAATCTCTAATAAATCTTTATTAACTTTAAATACTAATTTTTGGCAATAAACAATTCACACTGATTTAACATCTTTTATTTGCTAGTCTGTAATTTGGCGCCCTTATATATTTGTTTGGGGGGAGTTAAAGAAAACCAGAAGGAAGCCACGAACCCTGGAGCTAGCTAAGGGTAGTAATCACATTACAAACTGGCGCCCAACGTAGTTGAAGCAATTTCTTTGAGATTTATCTTTATCTTTAGATTTATCTATATCTTTTTCTCAAAGGGATTGTTTTGGCTACAACAGGCGACAGTTAAGGGTACGTTTAACGTTACAAACTGGCGCCCAACTAAAGTATTCTGGTTTTTTGAAACTTTTCCTAATCATTCACTTTAAATTAATTTTATATTTTCCATCAATTTAATTACAGACATGCAAATATTTTATTAATATTTTTCTAACAAATAACACTTTTTATCTTACTTGTTTTGTTGGTTTTCATTATCTAGAGATTCAAGGTAAACCACTATGGAATTGGTGTATTTCGTTTATAACTTTAACTGGTTTATTTATCGAAGAATATTATTATCTTTTCTTAAAATTATTTACCTTACAATTTTGTTACAGTTAGTAATTTTTCTATACCGATTGTCTCTTTCGATGTTATCGTTACATTTAAAATATCTCTTTATCTGGAATTTATCTCGATTATTCCTGATTTACAGGTGGAATTCTCTAAATAATTAGGGCCTTCTTGGCAGATTGTAAAGTGTTTGTGTCGTGTTATCAATATGTCCTTTTTTTCGTTGCTATCTTAGCTTTTGTCTTTTTTCTTGACTATATTTTGTGAGTGTGAGAGTTACAGTCAAAATTTTTTTTTTGAATTCCTTTCATTTCTGTATTTTGGTTTTTCTTTTTCTCTCTTTTTATCTCATTTCTTTCAGTTAGGATTTGGAAGTTGGTTTTTAGGAAATTTTTGGTTATATCTTGAGTGTGGGTACTTATCGTTGTTTGCCGTGGGCATATTTTTGGTGTGGTCTGGAAGACCACATTATTACCGTGTAAGGTCTGTGAGACCTTAGTATCTTGTAGGGGTCCGTGAGACCTCTTTATCGTGGAGCAGTTGGTAGTAACTGCTTCTTATCGCTTCTATTGGTGTTCCGTATGGTTGGGACACAATAGAAATTATCTTATCTTATCTTATTGTATTGTGGGATTATGGTCTATATTGGTTTCTTTTTCGGCCGTTTGGGCTTATCTTTGGGAAACATATAGACTTTCCATGAATTTGTGTACCTACTCGGGATTTTTGTTTTCCAAATACCATTCTTTCATTTTTTTTCCGGTATTGATTTTGTGATACACCAAGTACAGAAATACTTTATTATCTAGGACTGTTTTTTCCACATACCTAGGACATTTTGATAAAAAGTTTGTGATTTTTCTTATGTTTCGTTGTTTGTAATTTTTTTGTAGTTACTTGTTTGTGAAAAATATTAAGTTATCGTCTTATATTGTATCTTTTCTCAACATGTTTGAATTCCTTATTTTTCATTGAATTTTTTGATTTCTTTACACTGGAGTCACTTCACTGAAGGCATAAGTTATTAACTTTTCAATTTCTATTTCTTAGATTTTTTAAATTCTTAAAAAACTTTTTCAAAATTCATTTCATCCTTTTACTTAACTTCAATTGTCATTTAGTTTTTTTTTTGAATTTAAAAAAAATTTTTTTATAAGGGTTGGTGAGTTCAGGTCAGTACTGTACCTTAGGGGTAGCATTTATTTGCGAGTACAGGCTGTCGCTGTTCCGCTGTGCCGCACCACCACGTTAGTAAAAATTTTGTATTTTTGAATTCTTAGTTTGTTCCTTTTTCAAAATTTTTTTTTATTAATTATTGCCTTTCAGTGTTCTTGGCGTTTGAGTAATTGTTTTCTATTTTGATTGATTTCGTCGATTTTACTTTTATTAACTGTCCTATTTTTAAGTTCACATTATTACCGTTGTTTGTTGTCATTTTTTTTTTAATGATAATTATTATCGTTTATCTTTTTCATTGTCTCCAGTTATTTCTTGTCTTTTTGCGATAGCAAGGACCTTTTATCTTTTATATGCCTCTTGTTTGCTTAGCGATAAGACTTGTCAACTTATTTTTGGATCCGAATATTAGTTGATTTATCTTTTAGTGTTTAGTCACATTTTCGTTCAACTGTTATTTGGTTTCAATTTATCTCGTTCATTGAATATTTCCTTGGCTTTTGGGCTTGTTTTTATTACTCAAGTTGAGTATTTATTTGTGTATTCAATGATTCTGTTGTCGACAGTCTTATCTTTGTTTTCGTTGCTATGATAAGTTATTTTACCTTTGGAGATAGACTTTTTGCCTTGCAGTTCTCTGCTTTGTGAACATTAAATTTCTTGTTTCTTTCGTTACATCTCGTTAGTGTTGTTTTTTTTAAACAACCTTAAATAGGACAGTTATTTAGTTATTTTTACCGATTGTGACTCAATGGTAAGGTTTCGTGTTTTTAAATTTTTTTGAGAATGTTTTGTTATTATTACACAAATCTTTGTGGTTAACTTTAATTCATTAAGTATTGTTTATTTTTCTTTACCGATTCACCAGTTTTTGATTATTCACCTTTTTAATGTTTTTGGATTTTAATAGTTTAACTTTTGAATAAAAAAAAAAAAAAAGAATCTCCAATTCTTTTTTTTTCCGTCAGGTTACCGTGGTGTAACGATTACATCGTTATTTGTTTGGCCTGGCCTATTAATATTTTATTTCATTAATTTCTCGTTTATTTTGCTACGATATTTTGGCCTGGCCTACGTCGGTTTGAGTTTTTCGACGATTCTGTGGAGTCGACGCAGACTAGATTTCTGTATAAGCGGGGTACCGTTGTTCACTCGAAAAGAGAGTCGGTATTTTTAATTTCTTTACAATTTTGTGCTTCGTAGCCAGCAGTTCAATTCTTATTTCTTCTCCCTTCATTTGGCGAGTAAAAGTTAAATTGTTTAAAATTTTATTACTGGTCAAAAACTTGGTGAATATATTTTATTGATTATAATAATTATATCTTTTAAATTATTTCGATTACAATCATTGTTTAAATCAGTTTTTGTTGTGTTAAAAATATGTAAACAGATAAAGTGATTAACTTTTTTCTATTCTCGAACTTGGAGAAACTTTGGATGATTGTAATCGAAAATAAGGTTTAATGAGATGGAATTTTGACGATGTGAATTTTTATTCATAGGGCCATTGCCAAATTTTTGAAGGGTCCCAGGATAGGGCTGTTATAAAAAGCAATTTTTTTGGAGAGAAGCTTTGTAAGCCGGTTTTTCCCGCTCATTCATTTTAAGAAAACATCTTGCCATCAACATCTGTAGATCATTCATTTTATGAAAACATCCTGCCATCAACATCTGTAGATCATTCAAGTTTTAGAAAACATCTTGCCAACCACATCTGCAGAACAATTAAATTTAAGAAGACATCTTACCAACCGCATCTTTATTCTGGCTTTCAGACGTCTTCCGAAGTTGGATACAAAAAGATAAGAAATTAGTTAATCTCTAATAAATCTTTATTAACTTTAAATACTAATTTTTGGCAATAAACAATTCACACTGATTTAACATCTTTTATTTGCTAGTCTGTAATTTGGCGCCCTTATATATTTGTTTGGGGGGAGTTAAAGAAAACCAGAAGGAAGCCACGAACCCTGGAGCAAGCTAAGGGTAGTAATCACATTACAGTGTCCTAAGTTAATATGGGTACGTTGATTCTGAATGTGAATTTGGTTTGAGCTCATCACGTCAAGATTTTTCACAAAATTAAAAAAAACCTTGTGAGAAATTTTGTACTAGAACAAAGAAGTACCTTATTAATATTTCCTAAATCGCAATGAAAATATTTCTTTAAAATACTTGATACCTCGATAGAAAATATTTTAGTATAATATTTTTCATTTGCGCAGCTGTCAAAGTCAATTTGACGGCATCGGCAGTTGTTTACGAAATAGTTCGTTAACGTCCGTTGTTTGTAGCGTAGAGTTGTGTTTTCTTTCTGAGTGTTTAATGCGTCATAATGTCATCAAGAAAGTGTAAAAACAGTCCTAATATATTTTGTTACGTGTGTGGTGATTTAACGATAGCAAAGCATCAACGAAATATAACAGAGTTTATCAAGAAAGCTTATCACGCTTACTTCGGTGTAAAGCTTGGTCATCAGGACAAACCTTGGGCTCCACACAAAGTGTGCTTTCAGTGTGTCGAGCTACTGAGAAAATGGACAAAAGGTACACGTAGCTCTTTACCTTTTGGTATTCCTATGGTATGGAGGGAACAACAAAACTATGGAGACGACTGTTACTTTTGTTCTTGTGATGTAAAGGGTTTCAATTCAAAAAACAAACATACAATTCAGTATCCTGATTTACCGTCTGCTAAACGACCTGTACCTCATGGACCAGGAATTCCCATTCCTCCACCCTTACTTTACACCATCCAACAGCAATCATCAGATGAAAGTTCAAACGGAAGAACCGATGAAGATGAATTCAATCCTGATATAGGCCAACCTCAACAGTTTATCCAAGCTGAACTAAATGACTTAGTGAGAGATTTGGGTCTATCAAAGGATGCTGCACAAATCCTAGGATCACGACTGAAAGACAAAAATCTATTGGCTCCAGGAACCACATTTTCGTGGTACAGGCATCGTGAAAAAGAGTTCGCGGAATATTTTTCTTAAGAGGGTTCACTGGTGTTTTGTAATAATATTTCTGAAGTAGTCATGAAACTGGGAGCTGATAGTTACAATTCCACATCATGGAGGTTATTTATTGATTCTTCTAGGAGAAGTCTGAAGGGTGTCTTGTTGCACAATGGTAATACCTATGCCTCGGTGCCTGTTGCTCACTCCGTGCATCTCAAAGAAACGTACGAGAATCTTGAGCTGTTGCTAAATAAAATAAAGTATAGCGAATATTGTTGGCAACTCTGTGGAGACCTCAAACTAATATCTATGCTTTTGGGTCAGCAGTCTGGATTTACAAAGTATCCATGTTTTTTGTGCGAGTGGGACAGTCGAGCACGAAATTTACATTACATTAAGAAAGAATGGCCACTCAGAGAAAGACTTGTACCGGGACAAAAAAATGTGCAGCGTGATGCATTAGTTGACCCAAATTTAGTTCTTTTGCCTCCCCTTCACATAAAGTTGGGATTGATGAAGCAGTTTGTCAAAGCTTTAAATAAAGAAGGTGACTATTTTCCCGAAAATCTTGGAGCTGTCAGCGAGGAACAGGGAGAGAGGTTCCATCAAGACATAAAGGAGATAGAGAGACGTTACCAAGGAAGATGGGATATTAGAATGATGGCTGATTACTGCTGGACCTTGAAGAGGGACTCAGTAAAAAAAATTCACAAAAAGAAAACCACGAAACGCAGTTTTCAGGGAAAAAGAGAACGATTTCATTCAAAAAAACCAACGTTTGTCTAACGTAGGTTATTTTTATTATGAGCAACTAAATTTTGCAGTGTAATTTTCTTTTAAATATATCTTCAATAAATATTTTCTAAGTATTTTTTGGCAGTTTCTATGAAAAATTTTAAACACACTTTTCCTAAAAACCTGACGTGCTAGAAAAAAACTAAGCACAGATTCGTGATCAGCACACCCCATTTACTATAGAACACCTATTAAACTTGAAACACTTTTTCGTGAAAAAGAAAATGTAGGCCTGTGATTATTAGTTAAAGCAGAAATATCAGGGCCAGATAGTGGCAACGCGGTAAACTTAGAAAATATTTTATTTTATTATTTTAACATGTGGATCCAATAATAACATAACAAACACAGATTCAGGTGAAAATTTAGAAAAAAGTCAAAAATATTTAACATTTATTCAAAAAGTAAATAATGACATTGAAACATCCTATGTGGGTTCCACTGCATGGGATCTTACATTGTATGTGGAGGATGTTGTTGCATACATAGCAGGTTTTGTTGTTAGGGGACTTAAAAAATGTATTAACTGTCCTAAGTGTCTCTATTTACTTGAAAGCGATTTATCAAGCTCTTTGCTTCAAACAAGGAAAACTTATGGAAGACTTATTAAAGCCAACAGATTAGTAATAGACACATCGCACCCTTAATAATATAAGGGCTCAAGTCAAAATTTTTGAAAAGTTTGATTTTGAATGCTAAGGGCACAAAACGAAATTATCTACAGGCTACCGCTGACAGAGAGGGAAAAAAACGTTAACGACTCTGTAACTATAACTGTGTCTCTCTCACACTCCCCCCGCTCGTCTCCCGTTCTTACTGCTATAAGGTCGCAACCAGTAACGTGTCCATACTTGTCCAAGGCAGGTTCAAACGTTGTGCAATTCGTGTTTGTGCCCTTCTATGACAATAAAACAGGTGAGTTTTGTTCTAACCATTTTGTATTATATAGAACAATTTGTAGTTGTGCCTATACTAATATTTTTGGGTTTAATTCATAATAGATCGCTATATTGTAGAAATGTACAGATATTGAAGGGGATTATATCTGAATGGTTCAATATAGTACGTAAATTGTTTTATGTGCGATGACGTATTTAGCGATAGGCCTTTATTTATTGAAAACATTGAAAATTTTTACCACTTCGGCCTTTATAAAGTGCCAGTTAAACAATTTAAAGTTTAGGTAAATTACAGAAATCCAAATATTTTTACTAGATAGGTGGTAATTCTTTGTCGTTGTATAAATATTATTAGTTTTAATGTTATACCGATACAATATATAGGTAGGTAGTGCATTTCCAAGTGTTTTCTTAAGTAGATACGCTATTTAAATAATATTCCTAATATTAAGTACGTTAAATTACTTAAATCTTTTTTAGAAAAATGGATTCCCGGGCACGAAGAATTATGAAACTACTAAAATCACCAAGTCACCATAGATTGGAATGCGGCAGTGAGAATGATCGATCTTTAGAAAAAGGAAACGTAATTATTATTATTTTATTTTGTAATTTAAGTAAATTATTATACCTAGTGATTAACAGTTTTTTTTTAGGTTATTTGTAACGAAGAAAAAGAAAACATACCGTTGGAACCTACTAGTCCAGAAAAAAATACAACTGCTGTTACTCAGCAGCAACCAATTGGTTTTGATAGTTCTGAAGAGAAAATACCATCGCAGTACCCATGGGTTCCTCCTGTAGAAAGTGACGAAGTAATAGGAAATAGTAATAGGAGCTCTCCTCAGAAGCCCATCACGTGCCGTCGTTCTTCTAGCTCAAGTTCGTCCAGTTCTAGTAGCTCTGGAAGTTCTAGATCTAGCAGTAATTCTAGTAGACGCTCTTCTGACGATCAGCGACCATCTTTAGATGAAAATGCCGAACCACAGCCTAGTACTTCGAGAGCCAATGTTTCACCATCCTTAACGACACCGATTTGCAACGAGCCGCCATCAGTTGGACCCCGAACAGCGGTTCGTAATTACTCTATTTCGCCACTTCACTCTGGAGAAAGTGACGTAGACCTCAGTGATGACGATCCCACTTATAATCAAGATCAAAATCTTCGTCAACGTTCACCGAGCCCAGCAGTTATAAGTTTTAACAAACCAAGGAAACGTAAAGCAAATAAGAATAAATGGATGCAAAACGCGCAAAAAATTAAACGAAACTTGGGTCAAAGTTATGTAGCTGTACATTCGAAGAAATTGGTCCCTGCACGTAGTATTCAACCACCTTGTGGCCAAAACTGTAGACTAAAATGCACTGATCGAATAAATGATGCTAGGAGGTTGGATATCTTTAATACATTCTGGGCATTAGGAGATAGACAGTTACAAAGAATGTATATTTTGTCTAATAGTACAAAGATTACACCTAAGTACAAGTATACCAATGCTGAGAACCCACGTAATCCAAACCATGCATTCTATTTTTCAGTGGACGATGAAAAAATAAGGGTATGTAAAACGTTTTTTATTAATACTCTTGATATTTCACATAAGATGATTCGAACCGTGCAGAATGAGAGCAGAAATACTGGAGGTTTCATAAAGGACGATAAACGCGGCAAACACAAAAATCATAAAACTGCAAGTGATGAGCTTATTAATGACATCATCAACTTTATCAACTCCATACCTCGCATTGAATCACACTACCTAAGAGCATCTACGTCTAGAGAGTACATCAGCATTGCAGAGCTCTTTAGAGGTTTCGAAGTTTTGCAAAAGGATAGGTCTCGCCCTGCTGGACTTTATCACACGTTTTATGAAATATTTAACACAAAATTTAATTTAGGCTTTTATCAGCCCAAAAAAGATCAATGCGATCTTTGTCTACAGTTCCACAATTCTACTGAACCACAAAAGCAGCAACTGAGAGACAAATATAATACCCATTTAGAAGAAAAGGAATTAAGCAGAGAAGAAAAAAAGAACGATAGAAAGAACATTAATGAGTGCAATATTTGTGTATGCTACGATGTGCAAGCCATTATGCAAAGTCCAAATGGTGAAACTTCGGCATTCTATTATAAATCAAAACTTAATAGCTATAATTTCACTATTACTGAATTAAGTAAAATTCACGAGGATAATGAGTCAACAATGGATATCTCTAAAAGCTATGAAACTGTTCATTGTTATTTTTGGGATGAGACTCAAGCTAAAAGAGGCGCTACAGAGATAGGTAGCTGTGTTTTCAATTATTTACAGATGGTGTGTGCAGAAGCTGGGGAGAGGGAAGTAAATATAACATTCATATCTGATAACTGTTGTGGCCAAAACAAAAATAAATATCTCACTTGTTTATACTTATATGCTGTTGCCAATATAAAAAATTTGTCATCAATAACTCACAAATATTTAATAAAAGGTCACACACAAAATGAAGCTGATAATGTACACAGTTTGATTCAAAAGCAGATAACAAGAGATTTGAAAACTGGACCAATTTACTCGCCAGTTCAGTACATGTCAGCAATCAAAAGAGCAAGGAAAACTGGTACTCCATTTAAAGTTCACAGTTTAACACATAGTTTTTTTTATGACCCTCAGAAATTGCAAGAAAAATGGGGCTATAATTTTAATACTGATGAACAGAAAAATAATGTAATATGGAATAGCATTAAAGCACTGAAATTTACCAAAGATGACCCCCTTTTCATTTTATTACAAGTGTTCATACAGGGATGATTTTAAGAAAGTTAATGTTCGTAATAAGAGGAAAAGGTTGCCAGATATTGAGGAAATAACCATGCAAAAGGCATACTTAGAGCCACTTAAACTTAGTACTGCTAAAAAGAATGATCTCAAGGACCTTATTGATAAACAATTGATAGATCCATACTATGCTTCTTATTACAATGTCATGTTGTCTTAATTTTATGGTAATTATTAAACTTGTTTTAATTTAGAGATATATTTTGGTTAAGATTAGACTGATTACGACGTAAAAGTACTATGTTGCTTATTTTGTAGTATGAGTATTTTTATTATGGATATTTTTCTAAAAAATATCTCAAGTTTTTTGTTGATTAAAAGAAAGTTTTTTTGATACTTATTTTTTATTATTGAGAATAAATATTTTTTGAGTTAATAACTTTATTGTAATGTTCATCTATCTAATGTTTAATTGTTGATTAAAATTAAAATTTTGGAGATATTATAGGTATGTTACTTACCTTTTTAATTTTGACTGATTATTAAAGTATTATTTTCGATTTATCTGATGTTTTATTTTTAAAATGTAAACAATTAGTTCATACTTTTAGTTTAGTTTTATGATATAGAGTACCAACTATGATTAAAAACTAAATAGTGACAGGCCTTTTAATAATATACTGGATCAAACTTAAATAGGTCCACATTACTGTTATATTTTTTTGTAGTATATGGGCCTAACTTGAAAGTGTTTTTTCAAATACTTATAATTTATCGAATTTCATATTATTATTTATTTCTATTGATAGCTACTTATAGTCTAGGTATCGAAGTATAAATTTGCAGAAAATCACATTTACAACTAAAATATTAAGCATTTTATTAGAAAAATAAACTGGAATGTTATAATTCAGAATCTTCAAACACGTATTCCCAAAAAACTACTTTTTTGTTTTAAGCCTTTATATTACTAAGGGTGCGACATGTAGGGCAGCTGAAATTTTTTTTAGGTTTTTTTCAGAAAACACATAATATATTCAATAAAAAATTAAAAATCTTAATGAGATATTAACAACAAAGACTTTACAAAATTTACCTGTATCTGTGTTTGATTTATTTGGGGATCATATGTTTGACCACGAGACACTGAATGAACATCCAATTCAGTTGTTAAAATTAATTTTAAAAAGTTATTTCAAGATGAAATTATTAGATTTGTCAAAAAAGAATAGGTCTCGCAGTATCAATACAAAAACGGTTTTGTTTAGGAATGAATAAATTTTATTTATTGTTAGACCTAACAATAATTTTATAGTTTATTAGTTTCATTATAATTATTAGAAATATTATATAAAAATGTTAGAGCTAATATTAATTTTATGTTTTATATCTTTCATGGTAATTATTAGAAATCTCATATATTCTAATTTTATATTTTAATTCTTTCGTTATAATTATTAGAGTCACCCTGTTAAAAGACTGGAATGTTTTAGAACTTATATACTTGTTTAGATTATAGTGAAAGAAAATATCGATTCAGCATATCGTCATCCTCGAAAGTAAAGAACAGATATACCAAAAATTGTTTGAGTTAGTCAACGTTTAGCTTTTCTAAAGAAAGATAAAATAAATACTTTATTCAAAGCGGCATAAATTATTTCCTTTTATTATGTTTCTTATTAATAGTTCAGTGACCACTTCAGAATCATTAATTTATAAGATATTGTTCCCATTATGATTTTTAGCTAAATTGTCAATTTTATCAACATTATACTTTTTTTATTTATTATTTTATTATTTATTTTTCAAAATTAATGTTATGTTATGTTAAGCTTTCATGACAGTTGTTAATATTTAAAAAAATATTTTTGAAAAATAAATTGTTAAAAATATTCTATTATAGTCACACGATCATAGATTTCTTTTTGAGTAAATGAAAAATCATAATTTAAGTGTAAACTTCCCAACAAACAGACAATTGACGGCAAATGGTGGCCCGCAGTCTTATATGGGGGAGACAGTTACTGGGCCTTAAGTTTCCCGACTTAAAATGTTTGCTGGGTTAAGTATAGTTTAAAATTTATCTTGTAAAAATGGCTTTGGCCGTCAATAAACTGATATTTAATTTATATGTATCGATCTTTCTTTTACTGTTATACAAGAAATTTGTATGAAAGCGATCTTACTAGTGAAAGGCGAAGTCGCGCGTCTGTGAAATCAATATTACAAATATTTCACATTTCTTGCAAACTCAGGAATAAGTTGGAAAATCCATAAAAACAGTTAATCTTAACGATATTGAAATTTTTATCACAGGTAAACTTTTAATTTTAATGTAAAACTAAATAATTGCTTATTACATAAAACGTTACGATACGCCACTGCCGAGCGCTATCGCGTGGTTCTCTCAATTTGTACCAGTGTTGTCATTATGGTACGCCGCAGCAAGAAAGAGAATAGTCTGTCTTCGTTGCCCCCATTCCGTCGCTTCGAACAGTCATGGATCCTGTTTATAATGTATTTATGAATGAAATGTTTTGTCTATCTGTGGTAAATGGTCTAAGACTTAAACCAATCAAGTGGCGTTCCTCTAATGCCATAGTGCTGTAATTTGTTGATTAGAATATTATGATTTACACAATCAAAAGCCTTAGAAAAATCCAGGGTGCGAAGGATATATATCAATGGATATATATCATGATATATATCATGATATATATCCGATATATATCCGATATATATCCAATGACTTTTTGTGATATATATCAATATATTCTTCATTCGTGCAGTTTTTACGTGCTTTTCTGTTTTGCCGACCGCGGTGGACTTGTTGCGTACCTAGATACCTAGAATAAGCTAAGTACATAAATATTAATTTTTGCTAAAATTTACTGAAAGACCCTTTTAGGTACCTATTATCTGACTAATCCCATATCGTAAACAGATATTTTACAATGGGCATTGAATTTAATACTTATACCAATTTAACATTTATTAGTTTAAATAGTTTTGAGTTTTTTCCTGATTAAAGATGTTCGACGGTTGTAGGTCTGTTTAAAATTTCCGGTAGGGATTGTTGTTTTTCCAAATTACTTATTAATAGTTATTAAGTACAATACCCTTTTCTAAACTAGAGGTGAGAAGGGTGCTTCACTGGGTTTTGGCAGAAAGAAAAATAGTCTAAAAGTGAACACCAGAAAGAAAAGTTCCTTTAAGAATACCTTTTTAATTTTAATATATGTGAGTTTAAGTTCTTGTGTAGTGTTCAAATTATTTTGAACCATCTAGTGAAAAAGACTAAAACGATTAGCTCTGAAATTTGAAATTGAAATATTCTAGACCAACGGTTTGCAGGCAAACATTTGTAGCCAGAACAACGTAACATAGCATTTACTGAACTAGATGTAGATTTTATGGCGATGGTAACATCAATAATGACAAAATCGTCAATTTTCCCACAATATCTTTTTGGGTCTCAGTTTCAAACAACTCAACCACTGGATTGGTGGACGCTTCTTAATATGAATACCACAGATGTTCAATGGGAGCAATGGGAACACAAAAGAAGATTCTTAAATATGTGTGAACAACTCTTGACAGCTGTTGCTTCAACAGCGGGTTTTGAAAGGATTTTCTCCAGTTTTGGTCTGGTGCAGTCGAAGCTGAGGAACCGTTTGGGAATTGCCAAAACTAATAAATTGGTGTACATGCTTAAACGCCTCAACAAGTCTTTAGCAAAGAAAGGGAACTTAGATTGGATATCAGATCCTACACACGATTATTTTACTCAGACGTCAACGTCAGACGACTTCAATCTGGTTCAAAATGTTGTTGATGTATCCGGACCGGAGTCAGAACATGAGACTGATTAATAACAATAACTAAAAAAATGTTTGAATATATTCTAGAGTTATTATAATTATAAATTATTTATATATTTATAAAAAGGTTTTTCTTTATCAACTAACTTAACATTAGTCCTTCGACATAGCCTTCCTGCATAGACTTCCAGGTTTTCCTGTCGCTAGCCTTCATTTTAAGACTTAAGTACTATATAAGAAAGCATTTAAAACTTTCATTTTTTTTAATAATTTATTATGCTTATGTAAAGAGTATGCAACAAATATACATAAATAATACTATAAAATAACAACATGACGTTCATACAAAATGGATATATATCAAACTTGATATATATCGGATATATATCATAAATATCCGATATTTTGATATTTATAATAAATATCGGATATTTTCGCACCCTGGAAAAATCACAAAAAATAGATACTTTAGAATGGTGATTATTAATACTATACAGTATTAACACTCCGTCGGGCGCAACTGATCTATTAGGCACACCTTGAATTCTTTAGTTTGCCACGCCCCCCAATACGTCATATCCTCTTCTCCAGCCTGGTAGCTTTCTCACTTTGAGTGTTACTCATAATGGCAAGGTCAGTTAGTGATTTTCTTTCTTCGTTTACGGCAGACAAGTGAAAAGATCTAATAGGCTCATGGCGCCTGATTACGTTGCAGTTTGACAAGTAAGTTTTCTCATTCATTTTGAATACTGTATTACATATTTACATCAGTAATTTCATTTTATGAAATATCTCATGATTATCGATACATAGGTGTGTGTTTTTGGCTGTGTTCTCTCAAGCACATTGCGCCCGATCATGTGATTTGTTGCGAAATGTTTCAATATTTTTGCCAAAAATTATTTACAGACATACACACAATAAACATTCATTATTTTTTGTTTGTTCCAGACATAAAAATGTCGAAGAAGAAGAAAATGTACAATCTAAATAATCCCGGAGACCTTGCAGAAATTTACCGTTTATTAGAGGCGTCTGATGAAGACGATGAGGAATTCAGGGATGAAAATTTTGAAAACGAAAGTGACATTGATTCAGAAGATAATGTTCAGGAGCGTGAAGATGGATCAGAAACTGAACAAGAGGGTAGCAGTGATAATGAAGACGAAATTGAAGAAAATCGCGACTTTTATATGGGAAAAGATAAAGTCACAAAGTGGTATAAGACTCTTCGACAAAGCAAAGTTCGTAGGAGACCTCAAAACATCATGACTCACTTACCTGGGGTTATTGGAGCAGCAAAAACTCCTGTGGAGTGTTGGAACTGCTTATTTACAGAGGACATTCTGAATGATATCGTAAAGTATACTAATCAGTACATAGATAATATCAAAGAAGCATTTTCCAGAGAACGGGATGCAAAACATATGGATTTAGTTGAAGTACGAGCATTTATTGGTTTACTCTACTTGGCTGGTGTTTATAAAGCGAACAGACTATCCCTTGAAGAATTATGGGGAACAGATGGCGACGGCATTGCCAAGTTCAGTCTTGTCATGAGAATCAAGATATTCAAATTTCTCATACGGTGTCTTCGATTTGATGATCGAGAAACAAGATCCGCTAGAAAGGAACTGGATCGGCTCGCACCAATACGTGATATATTCACAAAATTTGTGACAAATTGTAAAGTTAGCTACTGTATTGGTGAAAACGTCACGATAGATGAAATGCTCCCAGCATTTCGTGGCAATTGTCCTTTCCGGCAATACATCCCTTCAAAGCCAAGTAAATATGGGATTAAAATTTTCTCCCTAGTAGATGCGAAAATGTTCTATTCGCTCAACATGGAAATATACGCAGGAAAGCAGAATGAAGGACCCTTTTGTGTAATCAACAAGGCACCAGATGTTGTGAAAAGGCTGGCGGAACCTTTGTTTGGCTCGGGAAGAAACATAACGGCCGACAACTGGTTCACACAAGTGAGTCTTGTAAATGAATTGAAACTAAAGAAACTCTCCTACGTTGGAACGATCAGGAAAAACAGGAAAGAGCTACCAAATGATTTCATAGCCACCAAAGCCAGAACACAGCACTCTAGTATTTTTGGTTTCAGTAGTGATGGTGATACATTGGTATCCTATGTCCCAAGAA
The DNA here is from genome assembly GCA_964028335.1 of Altica lythri. NCBI lineage: Eukaryota > Metazoa > Arthropoda > Insecta > Coleoptera > Chrysomelidae > Altica > Altica lythri. The sequence goes on along the minus strand of OZ034806.1, from coordinate 26,244,339 downwards.
AGAACAAAAATGTCCTCCTTGTATCATCATTGCATGAAGACGAATCAATTGATGTTTCTACTGGCGAAAAACAAAAACCGGAAATAATCAGTTTCTATAATTCAACTAAGTTGGGAGTAGATATTGTAGACAAAATGTGTGGTGCATATAATGTGTCTCGAAACACAAAACGGTGGCCCATGGTAATTTTTTTCACAATGCTAAATATTGCTTCAATCAATGCCCAGATCATATATGTCGGCAATGGTTTTGCAGATCTGAGAAGGAGACTGTTCATAAAACAACTCTCTAACGAACTTGTGCTTGGTCAACTTGCTCGACGAAGTCTCAAGTCAATTGGGATGCCGTCAAACCTTCAACAAAAACTGAAGAGATTCGCTCCGACTCAAGAACAACTGAATGAAACAGAACAATTACCTCCGAAAAGACGCAGATGTGAAACTTGCACCTCAGAAACTCATCACAGGAGATTAAGTCAATATGAATGCAAAAAGTGCCATACTGCTACCTGCCTCTCACATGCTGTTTTCATGTGTCCTCAATGCTATAAAAGAGAGGTAGAAGGACATATCGATGATGAATCAGATTAATGACCAGTTTTCCAGTTCCTTATATTCTTGTTCTAATTCAATGCAATTTTCATTATTATAGCCATGGAAAAATGTATATTCATTTTCTCAAATAAACTTATGTTATTTTCGAAAATCATGACTAACTGTTTTATTTCTCCTCTTTGGTGTTTGTAGTTGACAATTTTTTCGTAAGAAATGTGAACATGCGTAGAAAAGATCAGTAGATCAAAGTGTGCTTCCCAGGCTCAATGCGCCCGATCGTGTTCTACAGCATATTGCGCCCGGCGGAGTGTTAAAGAGAGAAAACATAGCATCATTGGTGTACTTATTACTTAGGAATCCAAATTGATTAGGGGTCAGTATTTTATATTTGGACAGAAATGAAAGAAGCCTTTTTTAACTAATCTTTCCATAATTTTAAATAACGTAGGCAGGAGTGCAATAAGGCGGTAGTTTGAAACTTGTTCTTTATCTCCTCCTTTATGTAACGAAATAATTTTTGCGGTCTTGAGGCAATTGGGAAAGGTTCCGTTTTGTAAAGAATTATTAGTTAATTCTGTAAGGTGGTGTAAAGTACGATCAGTACGATTACTGACCTCAAGTCTCTGGTGGAAGACAGTATCAAAGTGCCTCCGTGAGATAAATTCCTTCTATTAAACCTAGCTATAGTTGTGTAATTGTTAACAAAGATAGGTTCGTAAATGTCTAACCAATGTTCGGTAATAATCCAGTATCAATTGCTTAATATCTTACTTTTTTACCAGACTTCTTACTTGCTACTTGATTTGTACATTTTTTCTAAACCTACTAGAACTTAGATTCTGTCTAGACACTATAAAAGTTTTTTTAATCTCCTTCACATTCTGTATCTCTTGATGATTTCACCTAAAAAAAGAAAATATTATTACCACGCATCGCCTAAATGCAATGTGAAATTCGTTGAAGGGTGTGTTAACGACGAAAGTTTTAGCAATTTTTCAGAAGAATAGTATTCATGTTTGATTATTTTCAAAATTATAAGCACAAATCAATGCAGATAGAAAAATGGATTTCTATCCTAACAAAGCAGAAGTAATATAACATCCACTTTGCATTCATACCATTCCTCCAAAATATGTAATTATAAGTAGATGATTGAAAATCTATTTTATAATTTATTTTCTCGAATCCAGTTTTTATTATTGCATCAATGTTAATAGTAATACAGAATTTTTAATCATTAACTTAATGTCTAGTTTAATGTGACCGAATCCATTGTTGTCGGATTATTTGAAGTAGGCTATGTTCAGATGAATGAATTTAAAACGTGCGTTAACGCGTTACATGTCTTTACCTACAGAATCAGACGATAACAATGATGAGGAAGAAAGTGAAAATGAAGATGATTTTGAAATTGATGCATGTGAAAGTGAGGACGATGAAGATGAAGAGGATTATGTCAGTGACTAAATAATTTTTTTGATTAATTTTTAATAAATGTTTTTTATGAGTAAGCTTATTATTAGTAAAAAAGAATTATTTTTGAAAAAATATTATGTAGATTTATATTTTCTTTTTATAATGGACCACAAATAGTTTAAATTATAAAGATTTATTTCAAATGCTTTATTTTTCTTAATTTGATCTTATTTTAACAAAATATTTTTAAGGGTACCCTTTTTCTCATAAACATACTATTCATGTTACTTTAAAAGAACTACTAATATTGTATATTACAGCATTAATCGCATTTTGCGAATGTTACAGTCAACTGGTGGAATACTCGAATCATGAAATTATTTTTAATTTTTTTTTACTTTATTTTTGTCGGACTTGCTTTAAGAATCACTATTTTTGTCGGACAATAACAATTTATGTTAATATTACAGGTAATTTATCACGTGGTCTCTTTGTCCGACATGTATTAATCGCAAAACATAGTCTCGTCAAAACGTAATATTTAAGCAAAAACGCAGCAATAAATTTGTCGGACAATGTGAGCATTTGATTTAATACTTAAATATAAACAAATTGTGTAAAAATGAATTATATAATTATATATAATATATAATTATATAATTTTTTTTTATATTTTTTATCAAATTGGCAACCAATTGTGTTAAAATGAAGCATATATACATTAAAAAACCACTACTCGGGAAATCCATGTTTTTCAAAATTTCTAGCTCGAAAAAGCAGCAGTTTTAAATTAAGATAATTTCAAACTTTGTTGGACTCGTCAATAGAAAGCTATACACAAAGTTTCAAGTATGTATTAATCATTTTAAAAAAAGTGTTATGCGCGGTGGACTATTTAACGTATGAGACAGTGCGACCAATTATTGACACCAGGTATCAATAAATGGAAAGAATGTGTCATACGTAAGTATTTTTTGAACTGTTTCAGACATGACTTCAAGGAAGGCCTACGATGTTGAAAGCATGGCTAAAGCCTTGGATGAAGTTAAAAAAGGTGTCCCTGTGGCCACTGCAGCAAAAAAATATGGTGTACCCAGAACTACGCTCCTTCATAAGAAAGAAGGTAAATCAGAATTATTTTGCTCTCCAGGACCTGCAACTATTCTTACTTCAGAAGAGGAGAGTATTTTAGTTAAGTGGATTTTAACACTTAGTGAGAGACATTTCCCTGTCACTAAAACTCAGTTGCTAGATTCAGTTCAAAAAATTATGAAGGATCCGAAAAGGATAAAAACATTTGAAAATGATAATAGGCCTAGTGATAAGTGGTATCGACTATTCCTGAATCGACATAAAGAAATATCACAAAGAGTCTGTCAAACTCTAACACCATCTCGGGAATCGGTAACTGAATCCCAGATTAGAAATTGGTTCAGTGAAATAAAAGAGTATTTGATTTCCAAAAACATCTTTCACATTACAAATGAACCAAGTAGAATATTCAATACAGACGAGAGTGCCTTCTATCTGACTCCAAAATCTGACAAAGTTTTGGCAAGGAAAGGCGATAAGAGTGTATATAGATCTGGAGGCGACGAGAAAGAAAACCTCACAGTTTTGGTCACTACTAATGCTGCGGGACAAATAGCACCACCCATGATTGTATTTTCTTATACCAGAGCTCCTGGATATATTGCCGCAAGTATTCCATCTACTTGGGCTATAGGAACTTCAGAGAATGGGTGGATGTGTGCAGCCACCTTTTATGAGTATGTCTGCAATATATTCAATCCGTGGCTTGAAGAACAAAAAATTCAAAAACCAATAATTCTCTTTTTAGATGGCCATTCATCCCATTTAACTTTTCATCTATCCAATTTTTGTGATGCAAACGGCATAGAATTAGTAGCTTTGTACCCGAATTCTACTCACCTGTTGCAGCCCCTTGACGTCGCGGTATTTAGACCCCTGAAGCTTGCATATAAAAAAGAGGTTCAAACTTGGAAGATTGAAAACTCCGGTAACAAACTTCAAAAACAAAATTTCGCTCAAGTATTTGAGAGAGCGTTATCTCATATTGACAGCGAAACCATTAGCCATGGATTTCGCGCCTGCGGTTTATGTCCTTTCGAAGTAGAAAACGTTCACTTCGAAAAAATTTCTAAAACCAACATTCCTTCTGTTGGACAGTCGAAACAATTCGTAATTTCTCATAAGCAAACCCTGGCAGGGCTTGAAGAGAGAATTGAAGCAAATAAGTTAACACAATTCAAGAAGTGTCTTACAGCAAATCTAAACTGGGAAGGCGCAATTGAAGATAAAAGCCTTTATGAAATTTGGAAAAACCTCTCCAAAGAAAATCTGTCGACAGAAAAAAAAACATACCAAACAACAAAATGATTTTGCTGATGTTGACGACTGTGCTGTGCCTGGAGATGCATATAAAACTAAGAAAATTCATGAGCGTGAAATAACACCTGAAGGTAATGATTTAGACAGTAATATAGGAATGTTAGAGGAAGTAGACAAGAAAAACGTTCAAAACAGAATGAGCCCGCTTCATTTCACATCACAAAAGCAAGACGTCAATGTTGAAAACGAAAATCAACTACAGGAAAATATAAATATGTTAAATGTTGACTTGCCGAGTACATCTTTCAACCAAAATATACCAACGCCTTTCAAAAAAGCCTTGTTCTGGCCAGAGCCAGTACCCACCACAAAAAAACGGAAGATTAAAGAAAAGATTCCATCGGTCATTACGTCGGATGCTTGGAGAAACTACCATTCAAAGAAAAAACATGAGAAGAAACGCAAACTGGAAGAGAAAGAACAAAGGATGGCAAAAAGGAAGGAAAAAAAGATGAACATGCTGCAAAAGGAAAACTACAAAAAAGGAAATATATCTCCAGAAAGCTCAGAAGAAGAACAAGACTGGGAAGCAAGTGGTCATAGCTCAGATGATGTAGATATTTATGGTGAATTCGACACCGAATTTTGTGAGTTAACTAACAAAGAAAATTTTTCTATTGGAGATTATATTCTAGCAAAATTCTTAGGAGGTAAACGTAATAAAACTATTTTCCGGTATGTTTGTGTAATACAAAAAATTTATAATAAACGAGAAATGGAAGTTATGTCTATGAAATCGGTGAATAAGGATAAACAAATTTTTATTTTTGATGAGAAAGATATATCCAGTATTACCAAAGATTGCATTTTAGGAGCTCTTCCCCCTCCAGAGATTGTTGGAACAGGAGAGAGGCAAAAATATAAGTTTTCCTTACCTGTTGATATCTTCGAAGCCTGAAAAAGGTTGTTTTATCACGTTAGACCTATATTTTCACTGTTTATTTCTATCATTTGACTTACCAAAGAATTCCTTGTTCATTAAGTTTTTTGTTTTGAAAGTTTTAATCAATATATGTTAGCACATTTTGCATTGTTTTATTCAATCTTAGATGACAATAAATGGACTGTCAACAAATGGTTTTTTAGTTTTTAGCTATGTCAATAAATGGTTTTCAAAACAGATTTTTTTTTAAAGCACCACTTTTTTTTCTATGATTATAAGCTTCTCTCAATAGGAAAAATCAACATAGGACAACTTCAGATGTATTTGAAAAAGAAATGAATCCAGTGAGTTACTTTGAATCTTCAATAAACCGTAATAGCTTCGAAGTTAACCTAAAAGTGTCAATAAATGGCCCACTACCTTAGGAACTATTTTAAAGATCTTGACAAATCCGTTCAAACGACTACTAGTCAATGTGATTTGTATGAAAATTAAGGTAAGTTATAACTAAAATAAAGTGCACTTCAAAATTCTAAAAAAAATTGATTGGTTTTTTATTCATAACTCCTTTAGTTTTTAAGCTAAGAAGAGCGTAAAATAAACCATCTTGTAATTTATTTTAAAAGCTACAAGATGACGTACACAATTTTTTTTTCAAGTCCTTCGTTTTATAAAGGGTTGCGATGAAAGGTCTCGATAACGGTGCTAAACGCATGCGAATACAAGCTTTAAACAAGAATATCTCGTTTAATTTTCAGTCTATAAAAATAAAAAATAAAAACCAAAATCTTTAGTAAAGAAAAAGCTATTTTTTGTATCGTAGAATTTTTTCTGTATCTTTTCTACTTTTTGAATTATTTTCAAAGCAAGGAGATTTTTAGAGAAATTTAGAAAATAAAGTGTTCACTTTAAACTCAGATTTTTTCAAAACTAAACCTTCGAAACCGCTTGTATATAAACAAAGTAATTTGTACGTGGGCAGCGAATAGCTTCAACCAGGGTGTTTTTGGCGAGGATGAGTTTGTTACTTTTTGAGTCGCAAAAAATATAAGCAGACTTTATTTGAGTTATAACTTACCTTAAATTTAATCCATATCACTAGTGGTCGTTTAAACGGATTTTTCAAAATCTTTAAAAAGGTTCCTATAAGTTTTCTCTGAAAAACTTATCTTTTTCCGGTTATTTAACGTCATATGTTAGGATTTTTGTATTGGATGCATTAACGTCTACTTTCAAACAGTCATAACTTTGTTAATATGAAGTTTCCGATAATAGTAAAAATAAACGAATCTAGTTAGGTATATACTGAAAAGTTGATCGCCCTATATTTTTTAATCATTTTGCATTGTTATCATTTTTAACTTATATATAGAAGTAAATTGTAATATTCATTGAACTTCAATTAAAACTTTAAACCAGTCAGTTGTTGTAGTTTTTGAAAATAAAATAAAATATTTTTTAAAAAGGGATTTTCATAAAAAATCTTTATAATTGGCGCAGTCAGTCGAGGATTCGTGCAAGTTTCGAAAAAATCACATATAGCGCATCGAGCGCGTAGTGAAATTTTGACAAACTTTATCGTTTTGCCAATTTAAGTGCGAATTAACGAACATTTTGCCTTCTGTGAAAAAACTGGTCCAACGCTTCCTTCCCTTCTGTGGAAACCCCGTGTTCAAAGCTAGGAGCCCTTCAATGGACAACAATTCGACTAGAAATTCCGGAAAAGGACCAGTGTATTACAGCCTCCTTCTGTGAAAAATTCTTTCTTGCCTTTCCCTCCATTTTGTGAAGAGGAAAGATAGTATAAGACAGTAAAATTTTAAGATATTTTAAAAATTAAATATTTATGTTAGAAGTTGACGAAATTACAAATTTATTAAGTAATACTTTTATTGAACGTGAAAATAATATAGAAACTATGGCAAACCAAGATTTAGCCAAATTAAACTGGAATTTATTTAAATCTAAGCTAAATAATATTAAACCTTACGACGGTGACTTTAAACAAATTTTTAATAAGTTGCGAAAACTTTATTCAAAGTTATGTATCATTAAATAACAATGAATTAAATATGCATATTTTTGATTGCTTAATAGGTAAACTAGTAGATAGAAACGAATTAATGGTAGGAAATAGAGTAGAAATATCTACAGCCTTGGCCAAAAGTATTAGGCACCCCCAATAAAGTAACTACACACCAGGGATGTTGCGAATATTCGCATCCGCATATGCGGAACATCCGCATCTGTATCCGCATCCGCTTAAAGCAGTGCAGAGCTGATGCGAATGCGGATTTGTAGCAGGTCACGACAAGAAAGAAAGGGGGCGGGCCATGATGCTTGATTCATCAAGTAAAGATGAGAGTCAAGATACACCAGAAAGTGTCAGCCCTGATGCAGTTTTCAAGAAGGAGTTACTTACTTTACGAACCCTTGCGAAACAGACTGGAGTCCGAAAAAGCGGCCATTCTACTTTTTATTAAATATAATGCTCCAGTATTCAAATTTAATTACTAAAATAATTAATCAGAAATAGTAATTCACTCACTACTTTATTATTAACTAAAGAAAGGATAAATAGTACTGCCTTTTTTTACCCTACCCACACTTAAGTTTTTTGTACAGATCCGTATCCGCATCCGCGGATGTGAACCTCTTAAAATCCGCATCCGCATGCGCGGATGTGAAAAAATCTGCATCCGCAACATCCCTGCTACACACCTATGCTATTTGAACAATGAATAAATATTCTTTTGAAAAGTGATCCCGGTGTCATTAAATCGCTATTTAAAACAGTAGGCGACGTATTTTAGTGGTCATAAAACATTTGCTGCAGAAATAACAAAATATTGTTATTTCTCAAAAAAATGTTTTAAATGTTCTTTGATAGTCTTAGCGTAAATATTTGCGATTTTGTGATTAAAGTGAGAAGAGGTTTATTTGAAAATGCCAAAAACAAACGAAAGTAGTTTTGAAAATCGTGTAAAAATTCAACTTTTACATGAGCAAGGAAAAAATCAGAAAGAAATTGCGCTCGAACTGCAAGACGGAGGCTTGCAGAAGCAGGCTTGAAGGGTTGCAAAGCAAGGAAGAAGCCGTGGCTTTCAGAAGACTTGAGTGGGCTAGGAGACACCAACATTTCACAGAGGAGGATTGGTCCAACGTACTGTGGTCGGATGAATCTAACTTTGAGGTAAGTTTTAATAATTCAGTCTATAACTACCATCATTATTGTTCTGCTTGTTTGCAAACTAAAATGTTATAAAGGTTTGTAATGTGTTCTTTTTTTTGTCATTTACAGGTGTTTGGAACTCCAGAGCTTGGTCAAGTCAGCAGAGCTAAAATAGCAAACACGAATAAGAACTAATAGAAATTTAAGTGCTCTTTACGTGCTAATTACAGCCTTTAATTAAAAATTTCGTGCTCTTTTAGTTTCGCTAATAATTGTTGTTTAAATGTTGCCCGCTAGCTTAACAAAAGTTAGCAGAGCACTATCAATAATTGGTAAGTAATTAAAAAAACTTTTGCACACAAATTAAGTGCTCTTTAAGTGCTAATTACAGCCTTTAATTAAAAATTTTTTGCTCTTTTAGTTTTTCTAATAATTGTTGTTTAAATGTTGTCCGCTAGCTTGAACGAAAGTTAGCAGAGAACTATCAATAATTGATAAGTAATTTTTAAAAAACTGTTGCACACAAATTAAGTGCTCTTTAAGTGCTAATTATATATTTCAAAGATAAATTTTGTGCTGTTTTAGTTTTTCTATAAACTATCTGCTAAATGAATTTTAGATCGTTTATTCATTAATATTTTAATATTGTTGTAACGTTGAAAATGTTTTTGCACGGTCACAACTTTGAAACTAGTAGCTATTGACATATCATAAACGTCATAATGTGTATATTGGTATTTCCAACACGATAATGAAAAATGAAATGAATAAAAGGAGTAATTTCATTTTTCGAGAAAATATGTGAATTAAGGCCGAAAATTGAGTTAAAAGTGTGATACTATTATTATTAAACAAATCGGTAAAAAAAACATTCAGTATTCAAAATATTTCGGAAAAATAATATTTTTTATTGAATTTTGGCACGCGAGAGAATAAAACATTGATGGATAAATAATCCATCAGGAAATCAAGTCAAACAAGAAATATACGTTATGTAAAAAGTGACCGGTAGTTATAAATACAGTTATAATTCATTCACTTCTTATTTCAATCTCAGTAGACTATGCATTTTATTTCTTGGATTGGCACTTTAATTTGTTGGGTTGGTACCTACTGTCGAAATATTGACAGCACATTGTCAAAGGTAAAATTGTTGAAGATTCAATAACGAAATATTTGACGCTTTCTTAGATTCAATATACAATGCCAAAAAAAATAAGTACAGAAATTCACAACAGCATCGTTAGATGTTATGGTATGTTTAGGAAACAAGCTAACAGCTGTGAGAGTGTTTATTTATCAATTGGCCGAGGTTTTTTAAGTAAGTACGATTTTATGTGTATTTCTTTTAAATCAATGCTAGTCGCTAACATAAACTTATATATTTTGCATTAGATTAATTGAGAGAGGTTTTTGTAATGAATTTATAAATATGTATCACTTTTTTAAATAAAATTTATATTATTAAAAGAGCACTATCAATAATTGGTAAGTAATTAAAAAAACTTTTGCACACAAATTAAGTGCTCTTTAAGTGCTAATTACTGCCTTTAATTAAAAATTTTTTGCTCTTTTAGTTTTTCTAATAATTGTTGTTTAAATGTTGTCCGCTAGCTTGAACGAAAGTTAGCAGAGAACTATCAATAATTGATAAGTAATTTTTAAAAAACTGTTGCACACAAATTAAGTGCACTTTAAGTGTTTGCGTTGTTGTAAATTTAAAACTCATGTAGCAATAAATATAAAGGCGCGAGAGCAGGGGTTAGCCCGGGGGAGAAGCGGCGTTAGTCTTGGCAGGGCGAGCGAAGCCTTCGCATCGTAAAGAGCGTGTGTCGAGACCTCGTCGTCAGTCTTTCGCGTACTTGCATGAACTCCCGGTTGTTGATCCTTATGTTCTCTATTTTTTATAGCATAAATTTTAAGAAGCTAATTATTTCGTGAATATACAACTGGTTAACTGGTTAGTTTTTATTAAAATAAGAACGATGAAGCGGGGCAGGCCAAAAACCTGCGATACAAAACCGCTTATTGATGAAATTTTATCACGAAGAAACGAAATTCTAATAAAAGAAGATAAGACGGCTAAGATAGTTTCGAAATCGAATCCCATATGGGAGGAAATATCAAATAAAACGGGCCGAATAAAAACTGGACTCGCAATTTACACATTCGTCACGTGTAATGTAGAAAACGTTCGCACAGAACTTGAAAAAAAATGCAGTGTTGAATACGAAAAAAATGACACGCAAGACAAATCCATAAGTAGTGATAACGACACAACGGAATGCGAAGATCCATCGTTTAATTTATCGCGGGAGGATGATGCAGACATTGACGTGTTTACGATTCGAATTCCAGCAGCAAACTTCGAGGAATTGCTGATAAACAAAGTGCATATTTTGAATGCCAAATCAAAAAAAAAATTGCGACGCATACGAGAAGTTGTCAAAATGCAACCAGGTTTGTATCCGTTGTAGTTATTAAATTTTACACACAAGATAATTTACGGAGGGTGGTGGCCATCAATACAATGTTGCCATGCTAAACCATGTTAAAAACATAAAAAAATATCAATACATACATTTCAATAAAATTTAGTAAATATATACTCTAGTATTATATATATTATATAATTAGACAGAAGCAATTTGAAAAAATGTGTGTTTTCACACATTTGAAAGACGTTGAAGAACGTTATCACATTTGATCAATTTCTGTGCATTTTGATGTTGGTCACTACCCTTCTTAAGGTAGTTCTATCGTTACATCGTTTTTTTTAATATTTTGTTGAAAATTTGGATAAATCTTCTTCGATGTCATATGCAAGAGTATAATAAATTTTGGAAGGATTTACCGAGCGAAAGTTCAGATATTGATTGAAAAAAATCACAATTTCCGGTCGTTTCTCATAAGAGCGCGTATTGAAAGTTGCATATTTAAGCATATTTACGATAATTTTTCTTGACGACACAGTTACTATATATTTATTTTTTTTTGCTACAAAATTGCAGGTGCATGGCAAGTTTTTTTTTCGCGCAAAATTTGGGACGAGCAACGATCAGCGTGTGGGTATAATTTCAAATACCATTACATAGCCACAGATAAAAATTCTGGACATGTTGTTGGCCACTGTAAATGTGGATCCCAAATCGAGTGTTTTATTCAACGCGAAAATAGTGACATCGTCGTAATCAGATGTGAAGTTACACACGGAGACAAAGAGTCATGCGGAAAACGATACTTAAGGGCACCAAAGAGACAGATTGTGGCCAATGAGTTGATGCAAAAATCGGCATATCGGTATCGTATCGATCAAGCAAACGAGTTAATGAAGGATGAAGATCCTGAACCGGCAATTATTCCCACGTCGGGTGTACTACGAACCGCTAAATGGGAATTGAAGAAATCTTTGCATTTGGATAGTGATCCCGTTAGAGCTTTGCAAATAATGCAAGGAACGACAATGAAGAATATAATTCACTCCATCGGTCTCCAACCATTCTTCGTTCACTATGCAACGAAACATCAGCATACATTATACCGCACGATGACTGCTATGGGTGATACGGTAATGACATTCGATGCAACAGGTTCCATTGTCAGATCAGTTCAAAGACCCGACGGTTCAAAATCAAATGCAATCTTTTTGTATATCGTCGTCATACAAAATCCAAAGGTTGGGCAAATTTGCGTGGCTCAAATGCTCAGCGAGAAGCACAATACTTCAACCATTAATTTTTGGTTGAATGAATGGCTGGAAAAACCGGGACTGCCTTTCCCTAAAGAAGTAATTTGCGACGCTTCAAAAGCTTTATTGGCCGCGGCAGTCAGAGCATTCACAAAATACGATTCAATTAATGAATACTCGGAAGCTTGCATGGAAACTCCCGCTCCTCCATGTTTCATACGCATCGACGTCGCTCATTGGATAAAAAAATATGCAGATTTCTTAAAAGGTTTGCGCTCAAAAATCAAAACCTTTTATCTTGCTTGTATCGGACAGCTTATTTTAAGCACAGAACGCGCACGAGCTGAAAAAATTATCAGAGCCATATTTACCATCTCCTGCAGTGAAACCGAAGGTTTGACGCAAAATGGCACTGTATCTCCGTGCGAAAGAGAAAAAGAAATCATTGGGAGTATTCTCTCTACTGCTAGTGATGTCGACTTTACCACAGAAGACGCCGAAATCCCCACGGAAAATGAAGAAATCTCCAACGATGAGCTCAACTCCAATAGATGGTATCAATGGACATCCGGAATTTATTTTTCGGCCAGAGAAGAAATTGAAGAAAGTGACGGAACGCGTATCAACGCTCACTTCTTCCCGGCATTGGCAGAGCGTATCTTACACGATTGTAAATGGTTACCATTGTGGACATGCATTGCCCGAGACCAATTCGGTTATGGACGCATACCTGCTTCAAGCGCATACGTCGAGGCTGAATTTAAAATAATAAAGCACGATATTTTGAAAAATGAAACGTTGCCTATGCGAGTTGACGACTTCGTCGCAATTCACGTTCAAGCCATTTCTGGTACAACAAAGTTCAAAGAATCCTCACTACAAGCGGCAGAAAAAAAAGAAGTCCTGATCCCAGCTGAACCTTCTGAACGTGAACCTAAACCTCCACATGAAGTTGAACCGCTGAATGAACAGATATGTGTAGCCTGTGCTAATAACGATGTTCCGAGCGGAGCTCATAAATGCGTCGTAAGTAGCTGAAAGTAAAATTCGTATGTTATTGATCTTTTAGAGGGAGAAAACTCAAGACATTCTATGGGATTTTTTTCTCGCTCTCCTAATAAAGTGATCGAAAATTCACTTTAGGGCTGTATAAGTACACAATTAGATATATATAAAGATGTTTTCTTACAATAAAAAAATACAAATCCGCGTCATAACGCGTTCTTCTCGAAACCGTGTTTTTCAAACTGCAGAGCAGCATAACTTGTGCAATTTTTATCCGATCGACTCAAAATTTTTACTGCAGCATCTTAGATACATTATCTAAAGCAATTCTCTCGATATGTACGATTAGATAAAAATTATGGTTTTTATAAACAAATTAAAGTCTTTTTTTCTATAAACAATTTTTTTCTTTTTCAAACTGCTGTCATTATGCGAAAAATAAATATTTAACAATAATGTTATGTACCAATTTAGATAATATATCTAAGAAACGACAGTTTAAATTTGAAGTCGATCTGATAAAAATGGCACGAGTTATACTGGCCATCAGTTTGAAAAACATAGTTTCGAGAAAAACGAGTTATGACACCATTTTGTATTTCGAATTGGAGAAAAATATTTCTGTATACTTTATGCAGCCCTAAAATAGTATATTGTTTTACGAGCAAGGAATGATACTCATTTCCCACGAGTACGATGTTTGCAGCAATCCAATACAAAACAAAACATAACGATATAAGTTATATTATTTAAGTAAAATTAACTATTATTTACAATATTTACAGTTATCATACCTTAAATTTATTTGTTAATTCAGAAAAATAAGCTAAAAGCACAGTTTCTGAAACGGAATTTGTTGCCTTTTTCTTTTGCCAGGTCACGAAACTTTCATATACATTCTGGTACTTATGTTTTGAAATTTCGGGAATCAAATTCTGACAAGCTTCATTTGCCGCTTCTCTTATTTCAGGAAGAGTTAATTCTAATTCATTTTTATCACTACTTAACATTTTTACTTAAATAACAATCTAATTTAAATAATGTATTAAAAACTATCTTTTGTACCTGTCACTACTTTATTACTGTCAATCTATACTGTTAGTCAAATATATGAATACATAATTGTCACAGTATACTTGATTAAGTTAAAACAATAAAGAAATGAACATTTTGTGTTATCAGATAAAGAAATGAGATATTTCTTTATTAGATATAACAACGTACCCTATTTCTTTAGAGATTACTGTCAAAAAATGATACATTTTTATAATAACCGTAGAAAAAATAATTTGTCGTTTTATTAGTAGAACATAAACATCCCGACAAATTTCTTGACTTTTTCCGCTCCAGAGGGGTCAAACCCCTTAAAACACAACCAAACTTATTTCAAACATTTTTCAGGTTTGTGAGGTTCCTGTCCATGCCCTCGATTTTTGTTCAGTTCCATACCCCGGGGATGAAGAAGGATATGGTCAACGTCGCGTTTGCCTCTCATGTCGGAAGCAACGCAATCTTCCAAGAATTATTGAGTCCAGAGTAATAGAAAATTGGCGTGGTTTGGCACTAAGAAAAAACAAAAAATCATCAGGAAGATACTTGAAGGAATCCTATCCCGTTAACGAATTCCTTGTCAAAGATGATTTGCCAAAGATTCCGCGCTTTAAGAACGGCAATGCCTTGGAATTGAAAGCAGTTCGTAGCAACAATCAAAAAATTGATTTATCGAATACCTGCGCGTTTGATAGTTTATTCCAACTATTTTTGACGGCTGCATTCGATTCTCAAGTTTTTTTCGAAAATGTCATTGAAAAGAACTTACAATCAGCGAAATTATTTGAGCTTGTTAAAAAAGTTAAAAATGGCGGAGTAACAGCAGCAACTTATGAATTTCGAAGTAAAATCTTGTGTGAAATTTTCACCAAGGAAGGAAAAGAGAATCTCGGTTGCTATCAAGTGCAATGTGAAACGACAGTCGCTTGCTTGTGCAAAAAACTTTTGCAAGACATTGGTAGTTTCCAGGAAGTTAACTATTGCGACAAAGGTTGTAGCCCTTCATTAATAATTCTACCAACCATGACGATAAGCAGTGATACACTGTTGTCATCAAATTTCAATAAAGAAATTGAAGAAGAAATCAGCCTTGCCGAGAACTATCGAGAATGTTCCATTGAAGGATGCCGAGGAAAGCTGAGAACGAAACTTAAAGTACCAGGTAATAGATTTTTTCTCATTTTTGCATAATAAATGTTATAGTTTATAACATAACTTATGAGAAAACATATTAAAAAATTTTTCCTAACCTCATATTCTCGTTTCTGTTAAAGGGAATTTCGTGATCTTCGAGGTCATGCAGCGTGACTTGACAGTTACGGAAGATCTGAGGATACAATTGAGCAGCATCCCAACTCGAGTTCAACTGTCAATGATGGATGTTCCATATAAACTAGTTGGAGTTATAGATTTTCAAGCCCCAAAAATACTTACACGTAACTTGGACTTTTCTGCTATCGGACATTATGTACCGATATGTTACCGGAATGGTACATGGGTAAAATGTGGTACCAAGGACAAAACATGTTCCGGTAAATTCAAGAGTTGCGTACACGTGGTCGTATATGGTGTTTTTTGATGTCTTGGTAATTTCTCCGTATTAAAAAATGCCAAAGAACATTAGTTCCAAAGGTGCATGGATATAATGTGGTACCAAAGACAAAATATGTTCTGGTAAATTTAAGAGTTGCGTACACGTGGTGTATGATGTTTTTTTTGAATGTCTTGTAAATTTGTTCGTATTAAAAAATGTCCAATAACCTTAGTTCCAAAGATATTTTGATAGAAACAAGTTGTATGTTTTGAAATAACGAATTACTTTATTTGATAAACATTTATTTGAAAACTTTTGGTAAAAGTTCAGTATATATAAACTGAAGATAAAAAAAAACTGTCATATATTACGTTCCACTGATTATGTTGAAAGAAAGTACATTGAAAAGATACCCTGTTATATTTATAAGCCATTCACTTTTTATTTCCATCTCAGTAGGCTCTGTTAGTTACATGAAATTCGCCCAGTATAATACACGTCTGTTCATATTGTTCTGTGGTCTTATTAATTGTAAATACGATGTTGTCACGTCTTCAATAAAAATATGTGTATTCATTACAAATATCTTAAGTAATTAAATCTGCAAACCAAATTTAAAACTTGCCGAAAATAAGTCAATGTATTTAATATTAAATTGAATAGGTACTAAAGTAGATACGTCAGTTTTCGCTGCAAGTAGGTACTATTAATATCCAAGAATGGTCTATTTAAATACACATGAATTTTGACTGATATTCAAAATAACACATTCCTTTGCACAGAACAGATCCCTGTTTATAGTCAATTATCATATTATATTATTGATCTAGAACGAAAATAGTTATTATCCTATCAAGTGCGGAAAGTTATACTTTCCCGCAAGAGTTAGGATCAATATTTTTTCTACAAGCATAAAAAAGATACTTTATTCATTTTTTAAATTTTAGTTTCAACTCCTAACAATGTAACAAAATTTTAATTTGTGACAATTAAAGTTTGTTGTTGCTTTGAGTAACGTTTACAGAGGTGTTTTTATAAATTATGATTTTTTTCTACAACCGTGCGTAAAGTATTATCTTTACGCACGGTTTAAGGTTCGTAAAGTTTAACTTTTTTTCACTAGTGAAAAAAAAGCTTTTTTTTGACTAGTGAAAAAAAGTAAAATAAGCACTGTTTTGTATAAGATTATGCGAACAATCTTACGTGTCTTATTAGCCGAGATTGTAAGGTGTTAACCTTCTATGCAGATGACTCGGGTTCAATTCCGGGTAAGGAAACTTTTTTTTTATTATTTAATTGTGTAAATTTGTGTAAATATATTTAATTGTTAAATTATTGCAGTTTAATACATACAAAACTAGATATTATATTCAGTAATTTTTAGTTTGATTTTTAATATGACAGAAATATCAGTTCATGAATAAGGGTAAGTATTTTTATTTACATGATGACTGACTGACATTTCAATTAATTTATAATTCAAGCATTTCGCGTTTTTACGTACCGGTATTATAAGGTGAGATTAATTTAAAAAATAAATATTTTGTTATCTAAAATATGTCTTAAATATAATATTTTTAACTTCCCGCTAAAAAAAATTAAATTTTTTTTAATCAGCTCTCAAGCTTAAAAAGCCACGTCGAATGCCGTTTTGCAAATTAAAATCGGTTGATTTGTTCGTGAGATATCGTTGTCGAAAAATTTCAAAAAAAGTGTTTTTTTTTTTCAATAACTTAGAGATTTTGCACTTCCGGTAACGTTTTTAGGTCTCAAAAAACTGCGTCGAATGCCATCTCAAACATCAAAATCGAATAAGGCGTTAAAAAGGGCTTTTTAAACATTTCAAAAAAAGTCAAAAACGTCAAAATACGTCACGTTACTATAGCTTTGCGGTTAAAACTAGCGGGAAGGATGGCCTTTAAGGTCAACCTCTTTTCGAATTTTTTTTCGCAGTAAAGCGTAAAAAAAATCAGGCCTATACTTGTATTTCTTGTAAACAAATTCGGTTGTAGAAAAAATATTGTATGCAACTCGTGCGTAAATGTTCCTTTTTTGACTCATGTGATTGTCGCATTCGCCTGCGGCTCATGCGACAACATTCACATTCGTCAAAAAAGTTCACTTTACGCACTAGTTGCATAAATAACTATTTTAAGAACAAACATTTTAAAAATCTCTATTTTTATGCAAAATAATCTTTTTTTTACTATTTGTATGTAGTAGGTACAACAACATAAAAGTAACAATACAATAATTTTCCAAAAGGTTATAGAAGGACATATTCATTTAATAAAAAAAGAGAAAGAGATATTTTCTGAATTAAAATGCGTGCGGAAAAGTGTTGTTTTACGCATGCTTGTAGAAAAATATACTTTTATATTAACATTTTATTACAAATAAATAATATAAGTAAAATTCAAAATGTAGCACATATACATATATTAATAAAAACGTTTAATACAACTTTTAAATTACTCAAGCAATAGTAAAAGATTCTTTTTACAAATGTATAATAAAACTTTTAAATTATTCAAGCAGTGGTAAAAAAATTATTTCATCAGTTTTGAGTTTAACATAAAAACACAGTACTCAAAGTCTATAGGTATCCATCTTTTTTAAAGTCTTCTATTTTACATCCAAATGGCATCGTAGTGTAACATTATTGTATTAGTGGCTGTAGGATAATAAAATTTCACATCCAATGGGTTAATTGAGGAAACTATACTCCAGTAAAAATTTGATTTTCCTGGTCCGCCCCAGGTGGTGTCGCATTTGACTTAAATATGCTGATCTTTTAATAATGTTCTTTATAACAGAAATTTTTCAGAAAAATTAAGATTTGTTAGACATTTCAAACCGATACAATGAAAAAAATATTTTAATAAATTACATAAAAGCAAATAAAAACAAATACAGATGCAGATTTAGATGTAACATGTAAATGTTGTCGGTGTATTTGTATGATCAATCCTCTTCCATTATTTCACTGGAAGAATCAGAGTCACTATCAAATCCAAAATCGGAATCGTCAGAATCTGATTCCTCCAATGAAATAATTAAAGGAGGAATATTGTCATGTGAGCAGTTTCCCATGTAAGTAGTCCAATCTGCCAAAATAAGTTCGTCTGTATGTCTACAAAAATTTTGCCACATGTCTGGTGTACATTTAGTCAATGCTTCTGTCCAAGTTTTTTTAACTCTTTCCTGGCCAAGATAAGCAGATGTAATATGTTTGTTATAATATGTCTTAGTAAACCCCCATGCTAGTTCTATTGGATTGTAGTGACAATGGTATGGTGGTAGTCGAAGTAATTCATGTCCTCGTTGTTTTAAAATTTCATCCACTACATATGTCTTTTCGTCAGTTTTATAAGGTAAGATTATAGAGTACAGATGTTTCTTTGTCATTTTTGTGTCAAACCTAATGTTATTGTTAATCAACCATTCCTGCATCATTGCTTTTTTCGCTGAAAAAGAGGGTGGTTTGTTAATTTGAACTGAATGGTATGGCGCGTTGTCCATGACCACCACACATTTTTCTTGAAATACAGATAGAGCAGGAATGAGTTGATTAACAACCCAGTTTTTAAAAAGGTCACCATTCATACTTTTGTGATAGTCAAGGTCTGTATTCGAAGAGTCTAGTAACAAGTCACATCCTTCCAAAAATCCAGTATCAGTCCCTGCGTGTAAAATAGTAAATCGCTTTCCTTCGGATTTTACACGAGCTGGATTACTTTTTAGGTCAGAATCGTGCACCCACTGACGCACTGAACTACCATTTTGATAGATCCATGTTTCATCTAGGTACACGAATCTAACTCTCTCAGCAAGACTTTTTAGTTGTTTATATTTCCGAATGAAAGCGATCTTTCTAATTTTAACGTGTCGTTGTTCACATAAAATATGTCCATTTACTTTTTTAAATTTGTATCCCATTAATTTTATAAGTTTGTATAGTGTCGTACGTCCCCCTTTAAAATCAAAATTTTGTTTAGCATCAGTCAAAAGTTTGTCTAAAGTAAAATGTTCAGTTTTAGCATGGTACATCCAAATCTGTCGCTGTAAGTCTTTTTTTTAAAATAAACTTCTCAAATGTATCAGTTTTACATCCTTTATCTGCGACTTTCTCATTATTTTTCAATCCTTCTTTAATAATCTTCCGTATTTTCGATACACTGATCTAAAAAAATTAAGCATTTAGAATGTTTGTCATATTAATTAGATTCAAAAATATACCTCAGTTACACAACGGTAGTTAAGAGATTTAAAAATATTTAACAAAATTTTGAATTAAATTATAGTTACAAAAATGTATAATTTCGAAATTTGAAATCTGACAACATTGTATATAATTTGTTATGATATATGTCAAAAAAGGTTATGTGTTCTTTTAATAATATAAATTTTATTTAAAAAAGTGATACATATTTATAAATTCATTACAAAAACCTCTCTCAATTAATCTAATGCAAAATATATAAGTTTATGTTAGCGACTAGCATTGATTTAAAAGAAATACACATAAAATCGTACTTACTTAAAAAACCTCGGCCAATTGATAAATAAACACTCTCACAGCTGTTAGCTTGTTTCCTAAACATACCATAACATCTAACGATGCTGTTGTGAATTTCTGTACTTATTTTTTTTGGCATTGTATATTGAATCTAAGAAAGCATCAAATATTTCGATATTGAATCTTCAACAATTTTACCTTTGACAATGTGCTGTCAATATTTCGACAGTAGGTACCAACCCAACAAATTAAAGTGCCAATCCAAGAAATAAAATGCATAGTCTACTGAGATTGAAATAAGAAGTGAATGAATTATAACTGTATTTATAACTACCGGTCACTTTTTACATAACGTATATTTCTTGTTTGACTTGATTTCCTGATGGATTATTTATCCATCAATGTTTTATTCTCTCGCGTGCCAAAATTCAATAAAAAATATTATTTTTCCGAAATATTTTGAATACTGAATGTTTTTTTTACCGATTTGTTTAATAATAATAGTATCACACTTTTAACTCAATTTTCGGCCTTAATTCACATATTTTCTCGAAAAATGAAATTACTCCTTTTATTCATTTCATTTTTCATTATCGTGTTGGAAATACCAATATACACATTATGACGTTTATGATATGTCAATAGCTACTAGTTTCAAAGTTGTGACCGTGCAAAAACATTTTCAACGTTACAACAATATTAAAATATTAATGAATAAACGATCTAAAATTCATTTAGCAGATAGTTTATAGAAAAACTAAAACAGCACAAAATTTATCTTTGAAATATATAATTAGCACTTAAAGAGCACTTAATTTGTGTGCAACAGTTTTTTAAAAATTACTTATCAATTATTGATAGTTCTCTGCTAACTTTCGTTCAAGCTAGCGGACAACATTTAAACAACAATTATTAGAAAAACTAAAAGAGCAAAAAATTTTTAATTAAAGGCTGTAATTAGCACTTAAAGAGCACTTAATTTGTGTGCAAAAGTTTTTTTAATTACTTACCAATTATTGATAGTGCTCTGCTAACTTTTGTTAAGCTAGCGGGCAACATTTAAACAACAATTATTAGCGAAACTAAAAGAGCACGAAATTTTTAATTAAAGGCTGTAATTAGCACGTAAAGAGCACTTAAATTTCTATTAGTTCTTATTCGTGTTTGCTATTTTAGCTCTGCTGACTTGACCAAGCTCTGGAGTTCCAAACACCTGTAAATGACAAAAAAAAGAACACATTACAAACCTTTATAACATTTTAGTTTGCAAACAAGCAGAACAATAATGATCGTAGTTATAGACTGAATTATTAAAACTTACCTCAAAGTTAGATTCATCCGACCACAGTACGTTGGACCAATCCTCCTCTGTGAAATGTTGGTGTCTCCTAGCCCACTCAAGTCTTCTGAAAGCATGGTTTAGCATGGCAACATTGTATTGATGGCCACCACCCTCCGTAAATTATCTTGTGTGTAAAATTTAATAACTACAACGGATACAAACCTGGTTGCATTTTGACAACTTCTCGTATGCGTCGCAATTTTTTTTTTGATTTGGCATTCAAAATATGCACTTTGTTTATCAGCAATTCCTCGAAGTTTGCTGCTGGAATTCGAATCGTAAACACGTCAATGTCTGCATCATCCTCCCGCGATAAATTAAACGATGGATCTTCGCATCCCGTTGTGTCGTTATCACTACTTATGGATTTGTCTTGCGTGTCATTTTTTTCGTATTCAACACTGCATTTTTTTTCAAGTTCTGTGCGAACGTTTTCTACATTACACGTGACGAATGTGTAAATTGCGAGTCCAGTTTTTATTCGGCCCGTTTTATTTGATATTTCCTCCCATATGGGATTCGATTTCGAAACTATCTTAGCCGTCTTATCTTCTTTTATTAGAATTTCGTTTCTTCGTGATAAAATTTCATCAATAAGCGGTTTTGTATCGCAGGTTTTTGGCCTGCCCCGCTTCATCGTTCTTATTTTAATAAAAACTAACCAGTTAACCAGTTGTATATTCACGAAATAATTAGCTTCTTAAAATTTATGCTATAAAAAATAGAGAACATAAGGATCAACAACCGGGAGTTCATGCAAGTACGCGAAAGACTGACGACGAGGTCTCGACACACGCTCTTTACGATGCGAAGGCTTCGCTCGCCCTGCCAAGACTAACGCCGCTTCTCCCCCGGGCTAACCCCTGCTCTCGCGCCTTTATATTTATTGCTACATGAGTTTTAAATTTACAACAACGCAAACACTTAAAGTGCACTTAATTTGTGTGCAAAAGTTTTTTTAATTACTTATCAATTATTGATAGTTCTCTGCTAACTTTCGTTCAAGCTAGCGGACAACATTTAAACAACAATTATTAGAAAAATTAAAAGAGCAAAAAATTTTTAATTAAAGGCTGTAATTAGCACTTAAAGAGCACTTAATTTGTGTGCAAAAGTTTTTTTAATTACTTACCAATTATTGATAGTGCTCTGCTAACTTTTGTTAAGCTAGCGGGCAACATTTAAACAACAATTATTAGCGAAACTAAAAGAGCACGAAATTTTTAATTAAAGGCTGTAATTAGCACGTAAAGAGCACTTAAATTTCTATTAGTTCTTATTCGTGTTTGCTATTTTAGCTCTGCTGACTTGACCAAGCTGAACTCCAGGTGTGACGTTCGTAAGGCGACGCATAGGCGAAGAATATCAGCCAGATTGCGTAGTTCCAACCATAAAACACGGCGGAGGCACTGCAATGATTTGGGGCTGCATGGCTGCGGATGGTTCATTTGCGAAGGTCGTATAAATGGTGAAAAGTACATTAATGTACTAGAAACTGCTCTCACATCATCACTTTCAAGTATTTATGGTGACACTAATTTGAATGGAGTTAAATTCCAACAGGACAATGCTCCTTGTCATAAATCAGCGACTACGATGCGCTGGTTTACTGACAACAGTATTGACTTGTTGGATTGGCCTGCCCAGTCTCCAGATCTAAATCCAATCGAACATTTGTGGGGTATTATAAAAAGAAAAATAAAAGTGCAGTCTATCAAATCAAAAACTGATCTGAAAAATGTGTTAGTGCAAGAATGGGATGCAATTTCTCCAGAGGAATATGCGAAACTTGTACGCAGTATGCCCCACAGAGTTAATGCTGTTATCAAATCAAAGCGTGGCCCAACAAAATATTAATGTTTTTATGATTTTCTTATATAAATAAAGTAATTTAATCATTAAATGTAATGTTATTACTCTCTTAACCCGTAATTTTGCAGTAACATATAGGGTGCCTAATACTTTTGGCCAAGGCTGTACATGGCCCGATTTAAAAAACACGCTAATTCAAAGCTTTTCAGATAGAAGAGATTGTCTCATCCAAGAATTAACAAGAAGTAGACCTTTTAAAAAGGAAAATTTACAAAATTTTGGAAATAGAATTCAATTTATTAATAAGTACTGTTAAACAGAGAATTAGTAACGATCCCCTTATAAATGTTAATGAAAAAATTTGTCAAACAAATCATCATAAAAAGACAGCATAAAATACATTCATAGCAGGTTGTTCCCCAATTTTAAGGAATAATTTACATTTAAAGAAACCCGCTAGTTTAGAAGATGCAATGGCATATGTAAATGAATATGAAAATTTTGAAAAAATGTATAGATAAATGTCTAAACCTCACATACTATTCAAAATAAAAATAATATATCCGACACGAGACAACAACAAACTTATTTTCAGCAACCTAGATACGACACAAAATAAGTCTCCTACTACATATAATTTTAGTCAAAATACTCAATATCCAAATAATAAATTTCATTATACACCCCAACATCAAATACCCAAACATTTATTAAATAACACTTATCAACAACAATCTTTCAATAAACCGAATTTTCCTTGTCAACCAATAAATATTCAACCCATACCTCAAACAAATAAAAAGTATTTTACAAATAAACAAGTATTTGGTCCACCCACAAATGTATTCAAACCAAGACAAATTCATCCAAATAATCTTCCAAAACCAGAACCCATGTCTACAACCTCAAGACAAACTTTTAATAAAAATCCAACAAATTTTAATCAAAGACAAAATTATTTTCAACGAAATCCAGATTTAAATCCTAATTATACTTTTGAAGAATTACATAACACACATCATGAAAACGAAATTTTACCCGATAACCCAATAAATGAAAATGTGAATTGTGAAATTAATGACAATAATTATTTCCAAAATGACGATTATTCCGCTAATTGTCAGGATTACCCTTTGATTTCCAAATGAAATTAAAACATACGAAGATAATAAAGAATACAACGAAAGCATAAAATTTTCAATCAACGAGCCTCTCACAAACAATGCTCTGATTGAAATTAATTCATATGAAGCAAAATAATCCATTACCATACATCGAGATATCAAACCCAAGATAAAACTATTAATTAGTGATGTAACGGAGGTCCGGCTTACCTACTGACTCCGGCCACATCCGACCTGAAGCCGGAGTTCCCGACTTTGGCATTATTGGCACCGGAGATAGGCCGGAGGAATTATTTTTTAAACTTGAATAAAAAATAAGAAAAAATGTAAAAAAAACGTTTTATTTTAAATCTAATTCAAAAAATGACAAAACTAAAATAGGTATATTCTCTAGTACTCAAAATTTAGACGGGGAAGATTATGGTGAATAAACAATAATTTCTCAGCATTTCGTGGAGTAAGTCTATTACGTTTATCTTCATATATGTTTCCCGCTTCCGAAAAACTTCGTTCTGAGTAAATACTGCTAGGTGGAGAGGATAAATATTTTATTGCCAATTTCACCAAATCAGGAAAAGCATGTTGGTTATCTTTCGAAAATGAAATGGGATTCGATTGTCTATCATTGAGTGGGAGTAACAGATAGGCAGAAATTTGCTTTGACAGATCCTTGTTTTTCTTTAACCTAGGTGTGGCTGCGCCTATATTGGTTTTGATTTTGATATTCGATGCAGATTGGGCAATTTCTTTGTAACAGTCAAAAATTGAATCACGTTTCCGCTTTGAAGAAGGGGGAGAATCCCCAATGCTGAGGCTGTTACTGGAAGATTCACTTGAATATCCATCATTATTAGATATTTCATTTTGTTGAAGTTTAAGTGCCTCCACTAATAACAACCGTTTAACATTTCCACCTCTTTCATCAGTTTCATCATCAGCACTATCTGGAGTAGAAAAAAAGGCCACTTTGTAGCGCGGATCTAAAATTGTTGCCAACGAACAGTTTTCGTTTTTCTCGTATTCTCCAAACCTTTTGTGAATTTCTTCCACTAAAGTTTGTAGTAAAGTGCCCAGACCAAATGGGTGAACTTTTGATAAATATTTATTGAGCATTACAATAGAATGAATCACATCAGATAAATATGAGTCTGTACTGCTAAGCTGTCTTGTAAGTTCCTCGAATGGTGCTAACAAAGTTAGCAGAGAACCAATTAAATCCCATTGTGTTTTAGTCAAATTACCAATGTTATTTTCATTAGCATAAATTGATAAGCATCTTTTTTGTTCATAAAGGCGCTCTAGCATATAGAATGATGAATTCCATCTGGTTTGGACGTCTTGAATTAATTTTTTATTTGGTAGGTTAAGGTCATTTTGAATTTGTTTAAGTTTGTCACAGGCTAAAGACGAATGACAAAAATGACCCACAATTTTTCTAGCCACTGCCAACGTGTCAATTACTGCTCTTTGCGATTTTAAGGATGATATAACCACTAATTGTAAGGAATGTATAAAACATGAAAAATTTTCAACTCCTAATTCAATGCAACCTTTAACCATATTGGATCCCCCATCTCTAATTATAAGATGTATCTGAGACTTTGTTAAATTCCATGATCCTAGCAAATTTTCAAATTTGGCACAAATATTTACACCTGTGTGGGATCCAGTAAAATGTTCGCAATTCAAAACAGCATTGTATTTTATGAAGGAAATTGGATCTATCCAGTGACCAGTCAAACTTATAAAGCTTTCATTGTTTTCTTGGCAAGTCCAAATATCCGAGGTTAATGAAATGTGCTCAGTTTTTTCTAATAGTACACTTATTTTATTTCTCAAGCGGGCATAAATATCGGGAATTATGTTGTTGGGAAAATAAATTCTTGAAGGAAGGTTATACTGTGGTAAAGCATGAGACATTAGTCTTGTAAAACCCTGATTAGTAACAATTGAGTAGGGTTGATTATCTAAACATATCATTTCAGCTATTTTATAATGAACTTTAACTGCACGACTGTCCATAATGTCCCATATTTTTTTTTATCTATTACTTTTTCTAATGATAATTGAATTTTGCTTCCTTTTTGTTCATTGTTTTCAGTTTCTTTAACTTTGTCTTTTTCTTCAGTTAGATAAGTTAGATTATTAAATTCCTCTTGATGAATGCTTTTT
The DNA here is from genome assembly GCA_964028335.1 of Altica lythri. Classification (NCBI taxonomy): domain Eukaryota; kingdom Metazoa; phylum Arthropoda; class Insecta; order Coleoptera; family Chrysomelidae; genus Altica; species Altica lythri. The sequence goes on along the minus strand of OZ034806.1, from coordinate 26,217,656 downwards.
AAATGTCCAAAAAGAGGTGTAGTAGAAGCTGCTTTGCAACTACCACCTCTTGAAATTACCTTTTTGCAATAATTGCACTCTGCTTTAGTTTTATCACTTTCACTGATTTTGAAATGTTTCCAGATCACACTATGTTTTTGTTTCGAGCGTTTCAACATTTTTAATCACTATTTTTACTAATTTTTAGTATTGTTATGTTATAGTTTTTTTATGTAAAAAATTTACTAATCTAATAAGCTAACAACACCGAAGTTTCAAACAAACAATATTAATTTGAACTTTTAAGGTTATGCTATTCACAGGGATGCAAGATGCAAGTTTGTTTTGCGCATGTTTTGTGATTTTTTGACAATTGACAACCTCCGGCTGACCTCCGGCAGTAACTTCGGCTAAATATTGCCGAAGTTACATCACTACTATTAATAGACACTGGTTGATCAAGTCAATAATAAAACCTTCTGTAATCGAAACTTTGTATCCTGAAACAATTTTTCAAAACAATATAACATTAAAATCCGCCATAGGTAGCAAAAACATTCGTTATCAAGCAGATGTTCCTGCATTCCCCGAATTTAATCATATTGTCAACTTTATTCTTTACGATTTTCATGACTATTTTGACGGAGTCATTGGACTCTCAGACTTAATGAATATGCAATTAAACATTGATTTTCAAAATAAATGTCTAATAAATAATTTTACACAAATTCCCACAAAACTCAGACAGCCAAATGACAAAAGGTTTTCATTCTCAGTCAATCCCAGAGAAAGTTTAACAAAAACGCTACCAATTAATATTAAAAAGGGAAAACAAAACCAAGCAGCAAATTGTTTATCTCGTTATTCCCCTAAACAAGAATGCCTTAATATTTTAGGAACGGATAGTACAGATGTAATTGCAGACATCGACGAAATATTAAAATTAATTAATTCTCGAGACGAATTATCTGAATTAGACGAATTAGACTTACAAGAATTAGAGCCAAAAATAAATATAATCTCAGATATTGAAATTCAACCCCCTAATTTAGAAAGAGAATTAGATTTAGAAACAGTTCATACTTCACAAGAAAATCATATTTTATTAATTCCAATATCTAATAGATGTCTCAATTCTTATAAAAATCACGTAATTTTTACAATAGGCGATGTACTCAAAAATCTGATTAAACGAGAAAAATTATTTACAAATAAGAGTTAATTTAACATTACCTAAAATAAATTTACAATAACAAATAATAAACTTTGTAAAAGAATATATTAACCCAAAACAATTCAACAAGATCAAAAATGCCATTTTTCAACAGTCAATATCTCGGAAACTATTAACCATAAAGTAATCATGCATTTATTAAAAAGCAATTATAATTTTATGTAGAATTCAAAAATGTAAAAATATACTGTTCTTTATAAAATAAGCAAGTTGACACCTACTTCCGGCATAGCCAGCAGTGCGATACTATTGAATATTTATAGAAATATAGACTACCACATATCTCATAAGTTTTGTATTTAACTTTTCGCTTCATCTCCTATATTTTCTGAGATATGGCCGCTCACCACTCTTAGAGGATCACCCTGTATTGCACACCAAAACGATAAAAACAAGCCAGTGCCTGTGTTTTAAACGGTCTAAATAGTCCAGGGCATTTACCGGAAAAACACCCGAATAGAGGAACGGATTTGAGCCAGCAGCTAGAGAGATGCGGTTTTCTGCATTGTGTTCGGGAAGATCACAGAAAACGACAGCCAAAGTTTGGTTTCCCCATTTTCAGAAAAAGGCCTTCTGGACCCGAAAATGCATTTTCCAAATGCATCATTTCTTACACCATTAGAGGAGTGACTGGAAACTCGGAAAAATTGCTCGGAAATCGTTATTCGGGGGTTTTCGGGGATGCCAAACTCGATTCTGGCATTAGAATTACACGGAGGTGCTCGGGGGTGGCTCTGTGGGGGTGCCCAGGGGGTGAATTGGGGGGAGAAATCGCGGCATGCCTGGAAATCGCTCTAAACTCGTTACTCGGGGGTTTTCGGGGATGCCAAACTCGATTCTGGCATTAGAATTACCCGGGGGTGCTCGGGGTGGCTCTGTGGGGGTGTCCAGGGGGGGAATTGGGGCGAGAAATGACAGCATGCCTGGAAGGCAGAAATATTTAAGCAAAGACATGTAGCCGTGGACAATTTAATAGATCACGGGCTTCGTCTAGCTTTGGCTCTTTACGGAGCACCCAAAGATGAGCGCACCAAAGATGAACCTGCGATTGAGCTCGTGCAAAAATATCGAGCAAAATCGTATGCTGAAGCCTCCAACCATCAAAAAGTCGACCTTGCACGCATAATTCTGACTGCCAATGCGTTAACAGAGCATATCAAGCGGGTCTATTTCCAAGTACAGGCTTGGTATGGTTCACAAGGTCAAGACGAAAGTTTAGATCCGTTAGAATGGGGGTGGGAATTGGTGGATGGAGAACTCAGTCCTGTCACCATGACCCAGAAAGCCAGCCCCGAGGAAATTTTGAGCAAAATATCTTGTTCTTGTAAAACCGACTGTGGCACGAGGTGCGGGTGCCGGCGGAATGGGTTGGGGTGTCCACTTGCATGCAAGCATTGCGATGGCAATTGCTCAAATCAAAACGGCACTTCCAATGGGGCCGAGGATAGTGACGAGGAAGAAGACGAGCAAGGGGAAAAAATCAGGAAGGGAACAGAGATGAAGAGAGGGAAGACGAGCATGAAGAGTTTGAACAAGATGATTAGTATTTAAGTTAAAAATCTAAGTTTATAATCTCGTATCGGTTTTTTGAATAAAGTATTATTGTCATAATTTGCAGGAAGAAGACGAAGAAGAGTTTCAACAAGATGTCTAGTAATCATTGTATGGATATATTATAGTCCAGTTCGAATGAAAACAAGGACTACAAAAGGTATAGCAGTAGAGCAGTGGTTCAGATTAGCGCCATACATAGTTTTAATTGATTAAGTTGAAATGAAAATTCATTAAAATATAGAATTCGAAGGACCACTCACGAAACCGTGAGAAAAGGAAAGGTTGAATATAAATGATACAAATTATAGTACAATTAGAATCTAACAAGTATACATATTTATTAATAACCAGTAGGTAAACATGTGAACAAGTGTGCAGAATATCAATAACACAGAATATCTGGCAACCGCACTCCAGCACTCGCGAAACGAGGTACTTTTATGTCTATTTGACAAGTCTTGATATTACATAATACAAAAGTTTATACAAAGTACAAATAAAATGAGAATACAAAAGTTTATACAAAGTACAAATAAAATGAGTTAAAGGGATTACTATTCTTCAAGAATTATAATAATACCGTTTATGATAATGCGTTTGCGTATGGCAACACCGCTACGAATGGAGTCGGTAGAAAGTGATCAAATTGTAAAAAAATAGTTTTGGCTTACCAGACAGTTTTTATCTTCACTTAGTTACATATAGGTACACTTCATACGTTATAGAATTTAGAATATATATTATTATAACTAAACATCTTAGAAATAGGTAATAGTGGGCTGATGCACTAGCACAACGTTGCTCAAGTAGAGTTATTTCACAAGAGAGCGATGAGAGGCACACATGGTAACATTATACTGCTAAAACCGAGGAAGAAAATCGGAAAGTCGAGGGCAGCCGAATTGATTTCCACAAAGGGAGTATACGGGGTGGGGTGACCACAAATTGTTAAACGAGTTTTTAACAATCATGTTAAAATTAAAGTATATAATGAATACTCCAAGATTAATAAAAAATCTTACTTATTTTTTGAATAAAGCATTATTTTCATAAGATGTGGTTTTTCACTTTCTCCTTTGCCATTCCAGGCTTGCTGCCATTTATCCCCCCAATTCACCCCCTGGACACCCCTGAGCACCTCCGGGAAATGTAATGCTGGAAATGAATTGGTCATCCCCGAAAACCCCCGAGTACAAGTTTGGAACGATTTCCAGGCATGCCGCGATTTCTCCCCCCAATTCCCCCCCTGGACACCCCCACAGAGCCACCCCCGGGTAATTCTAATGCCAGAATCGAGTTTGGCATCCCCGAAAACCCCCCGAGTAACGATTTCCGAGCAAATTTTCCGAGTTTCCAGTCACTCCTCTAATGGTGTAAGAAATGATGCATTTGGAAAATGCATTTTCGGGTCCAGAAGGCCTTTTTCTGAAAATGAGGAAACCAAACTTTGTCTGTCGTTTTCTGCGATCTTCCCGAACACAATGCAGAAAACCGCATCTCTCTAGCTGCTGGCTCAAATCCGTTCCTCTATTTTCGGTAAATGCCCTGGACTAAAAATTGGTTTCGTAAAATCTTTGAAAATCTTGAAACCCAAAAAATTCCTCAAAATTTCTTAAAATCCGAGTTAAAATCCTTGAAAATATTATAAAATCTTTAAAAATCCCTAAAAATCATTTGTTATTCTAAAATCTTCAAAAACCTACAAAAATCTTTTAAAATCCTAAAATCCCGTAAAATCTTTAAAGATTTTTAATCCGTGTACACCTTTTAGAGAAGTTAACCGCCCCTCGGCAAAATGTTTTTAAAAATTTATCATTCAAATTTACTCATTGTACAAAATTATTAACCGATGATGTTTTAACAACTATTGATCAGAAAACTAAAATAGAATATTATCACATTTATAAATCTGCACACAGAGGAATAAATGAAGTAAATTTAGCCCTAAGTAATAGATATTATTGGCCTAATATGCTAGAAGATATTACAAATTTTATAAATAACTGCGAAACATGTCAAAAAAATAAATACGACACAAATCCACCAGTAATAAAATTTAACCTTACCCCTAAAGCATCAAAACCATTCGAACATATACATATAAGACGTATTTAAAATTGCAAATCAATCATATTTAACAATTATCAATTCATTTTCTCGATACAGACAAGCTTACCCCTTAAAAAGTACAGGTTTAAATGTAGTTGACAATTTATTAAATTATGTAACACATCATGGATTACCCCAAAAAATTACTACAGACCAAGGTAGTGAATTTAAAAATTTTGACTTAGAAGACTTTTGCAAATTACGTCAAATTGAATTACATTATACTACAGCCAAAAACAGAAACTCAAATTCTCCTATAGAACGCTTTCATTCCAGTTTGATCGAACATTTTAGATGTCTTAAAGACGAAAATTCTGATTTAACCCCTGATCAATTAATAAAACATTCAATATTAGCATATAATAATTCAATACACACTGTAACCAAATTTACTCCATTCCGAATAATAAAAGGACATATAAATAATGATGACCTTTTTGATTTAAACGATCACTTAGTAATTTCAAATTATGTACAGAATCATAAATCTATTAGTAAAAAATTATATGACAAAATTAAAAATCAAAATGAAATTATAAAACAAACGAATATTAATAAAAGAAATTAAACACAAATTGATCCAATAAATTATGAAAATAAAAACAAAAGCTGGAAATAAATCTTCACCTAAATTTAAAAAGGCAAAAATAAACCCAAGACCAGAAAATCAAATTACAAACTGACAAAGCAACTTACCATAAAAGCAATATTAAAAAAACAAAAACGAAAAAGACAAATCAGAAAATAAAAATTAATGACGATTTATTGTTTCAGAACAAGACCAAAAAAATGAAGAAAATAATGACAATTACGATACATATATCTAGTAATACTTCTTCTAATACAAGCAACTAAAACACAAGACAATGACATACAACCCTAGAAAATTTATCATTACCATTAGAATTAGGTAACACAAAAATATTTTATACTAAGCATACCTTCTTACACCATACATACATACACTATATATGTAGACATTCCGACAGTTGCAGAACAAGTTACAAGTCTTGTAAATAATTTCGAATCATTTAAAAATACAATTACATATTATGTAAAAAACATACCTAACAAATCCAATGTCATATCATGCTCTTGCCAATATAATTGAATTAGAACAGTCTTTAGTAGATATTGTTCAAAAGAAAATATTTATCCACATTTACGAAATAAAAGAGGTTTAATAAACGGAATAGGAAAAATAAATATCAAATAGCGACCTTGAATTTATTCGTGAAGAAGTTTACGATAAAATTGTACATGTAATACGGGTATTAAATATATCCACTTTTTTAATAACTTTATTAATGTGCAGCATTACTTTTAATACTTACATCATACAAAGTACAATATAGACACTTAGTTTTAGCATTTTTAATTGTTTGCCAGTCAAAAAAAGCAATGTATAAATAAATGTAAACATAATTCATGCAAAATGAAAGGATTGTACCTTATTTTCAAATAAAAAATGAATTTTTATGTAAAATTATTAGTAATATTTACTATTTATAAGTATAATAGTTAATGATTTAAGTTACTCATCATTTATCAACGTTTTCTAATAAAAATAAGAACGAAGTAAAATTTTACAATCTTTAAACTTACAAATAAAGCACCGGTTAATTTTTGAAACAAAAAGGGTTTACTCATGTTCTAAGGGTTGGAGACAATTTAATTGTTTTAAACTTTAAAATTAATGTACTTTTGGAATAATTTTATTACATTACCTAAAATAAACATTTTAGTCAATAAAAGGTTTATTTTGTAACTATAAACCTTGCTCATCAATTTGATGCTTTTAGAATTCATGTCGATTTAAAAGCGCGTTCTGTCTGGGTACAACTTCTGCAATTTCAATTTACCTCAACTCGACATGAATTCTGAAAGCATCAAATTGATGAGCAAGGTTTATAGTTACAAAATAAACCTTTTATTGACTAAAATGTTTATTTATTCATCAGTAACTAATCAGTGAAACTTTTTAAAAATGTCATTAATTAATTCAGAAGATCATTATTCTTTTGTTTACGTAACACTGAAGTATTTTTTTTTGCAATTTTAGAGAAGTTATTTAAAATTGTATATAAAACGACATCTGAAGCTATTTTCCAATTATTAAGCAACAAATTTAAAAAATTGTCATTGTAAAGGATTTCCCATGCTTTTTCAATAAAAGTGTCACTGTTTCATACCATTCATACCAAGTTTTAGGATAAAGGAGTATTATATATTGGTTGTAAGTGAAAATAACATCAACAAAAATGATGTCTAGTTTGGTATTTTCTCTAGTGTATCATGATTTTTAGTAGATTTATATCTACTATTCAGCTGGTTCGCAGGTCACGACTTTGGGAAAATTTCACTACAGTTTTTCGTTTTGGGCCCCCCTGACCTCAAAAACACCTTCCGTTCAAAAGTTTATATATATATATATATATATATATATGTATATATATATGTATGTATGTATAGTTCCGATATAACGAAATCTGTGGACACGATAGCGGTCGCATTTCTTAACGGATCGAAATGAAATTTGGTACAAAAATCAGTCGTCCCAAAATCTCGGTCGAGTTCGTTAATGGGCCAAATCGGTAAGGCCGTTTGGGCGTGACATCAAATCAAAATGGAAAAAAATTCGTAACTTTTTTACTTCACCCTGTATAAAAAAATGTTAGGGGACTTTTTTGTTTGTCTTAATGAGACCTACAACTTTTATCTAAAACATTTTTTTCTAAAACGTATACTTTTAATATATTTAATTAATATAAATCTACTGATGCGCCTGGCTTACCAAGGGCCATTTTTTTTATATATGCCTTACCTGCCTACTTTAACCATGCTCACTGTTACCATCTTTATGATTCCCTAAACGACTTTCTTTGTACCCAAGTGAAGCAGTAAATTTTTGTAATAACACACAATTTTACCAGCACTAACTTTTCTTCTTCTGCCTTAGATTATGGCTCGACGTAAACCCACCATCACTAACAATGTATCACATTTTAGAACCCACCATTTTGAAACACAACTAACTTTTCAACTCATGCAACAGCATGGCCACAGATTATATACTAGCATGGCATCAAGCTATCAATGTCTATGCTATCAAGCATCAACATCAACTGGCGAAGTGGCGAACTGGGTGCGAACTCTCTAACGAATAGAAAGGAAATTTCCTTGCTATTATAGCAAACTCTTCTCTATCGTAAAAAACGGCACTCTCTAAGTTTCGATCGGCGAAGATCGGCACTAAACGTAGTTATTCGGGTTGTGTTAAATAGAAAGACCAAATGAGGTCTTGCTATTTTTTTATCTCTCTTGGGAGCATGAAATTTTACATATGTCTGTCTATCTTTCTTTCCGTTATTTTTTCGGACGTAGTTAACTATTATAGTAAAGTATCTATCTTATATTCTTATTTTTTGTTGTTGTGCCTGATATTGATTGTCTTTAAAGTTGAAGAGTTTATTTATTAGTTGTTGTTTTATAGTTAGTGTTTATCTTTGGTTTGATCTCTCAGTCTCTACAGAATCGGGTTAAATCTCTGCTTAGTCGATAATGCTTGCGAAATTCCGTTTCAGGTAACTCGAATGGGTTAGAGCGGTCTCGTAGTGCTCTTCGTTCTATCCTTAATCCTTCCAGGATTTCTTCGCCTTCTACTTCCTCCACAAAATGCATGAAAATTGGTAGCATGTTTATGTACAAAGAATAAACGAAAGTTTATGATCTAACAAGAAAATAAAAAACAAAACTGAAGAAATAACTAGAAAAACAACAATAATTGCAACGAAGCACCAAACAATCTATTTTATGATAAACTTTGAAATCCACAATCCATATATTATTGAAAAGAAGTAAAAATATTTGAAATTATTTTATTATTGACACTTGTCATTAAACCTAAATAAAACGAAACAGTAAAATCCCTAGATTTATTACTAGAAATGAGTCAATGTTTTCAGGTCCGATAAGCTTCCATTTTCTGTTGCCGATGTCAGCCGATTGTGATAGAAAACAGCTTAGAGAGTACCAACTGTTAATAGCAAGAAATTTTCTTTCTTATCTATCTCTATACGTTTTCTATTTCCTACATCGTTACGGAGTTCGCCTCCTGGCCTCGGCCGCAAGCCGCAACGCTCAGTGGCAACTGTCAAGTGTCATTCATTCTTCTTCTCTTTGTTTTATACCTTTTACGTGTACTGACCAAGGAAATTTATCATACGTATTTTGTGAAAACGTCTTACATAAAAAAATTATAGACACTGATGGAGTGGCTAGTTAAGAAATAATAAAAATGCTTTTCTTTAGAAAGAAGCTAAAAATTTTTATTAAAACTGGTCACTGACTGAAGAGTAGTTAGGTTAAAGACCGTATACAGCTGTCCAGAGCTAACTTCACTTTATTTTTTAAGAAATAGTAAAAAAACAGGTGCAACTATAGGGACTGAGAAAGATCATTTTTGACGCCACCTACCGAGAAAAGCTTGAAACAAAGTGATGGCAAATGGTATACAAAACAATAACAAATTTATAAATTTAATTATTTTTTCAATTTAATCGACATAATTTTTCATAATGTCTTCATCTAAAGTATCTTGCTGTATCCGTGGATGTTCCAATATGCCATACAAAAATAAAAATCTTAATATAAGTGTGAAATTTTATCGTTTCCCTGAAAATGGATAACCTCTAAACGTCAAAAATGGATAAATGCAGTGAAAAACTATGTGTAAGTAAATTATTTTTATAAAAAAAAATTTAATTAATTATGATGGAATTAAAAAAAACTAAATAATATAAAATAGAATATTACACTATGTAATAATTATTTTATGAATTAAATAATATAGTAATGAGGAATAAAAGTGAAATTAAAAAAAATTTTGTTTCAGAAAATATCCCAAGGGTTGGGAACCAAATAAAAATAAACGCATTTGTAGTGCTCATTTTGTAAATAATCAAAAGTCAGAAAATCCCCAGCATCCGTCTTACATACCAACAATTTTTCCTGGTAAAATAAACATAAAAAAATCTACTCAATCATTTGAACGTTTCGAACGATTTCGACAACGGATTTTACGGAGCACAATGAATATCATTAGTAATAATACAAATCACATTGAAGCTGAAGAAGATAATAATTATGTACATATTGAAACACAGAGTGTAGAAGCACATCATGCTCTTGATGCTACTCCAAAAGTAACAACTCGTAGTATAACTTGTCAAACAGATGAAATTGTTGATGAAAATGTTTTAGATAAACATAATTATTTTTTTTGTCATATAAATTCCTTTGATGGTGTGAGCACTGCAGAAGTGCAAGTGAATATTCCAATCAAGAAGACAGCTGAAAAAATGTGTGATGTAAATTTACCGCCTTTGCGAAAGAACGTTAACGATATTGGATGTGATCCAATTAATCAAGATCCTATAAAATCTGATTGTCAAGGTTTCCATGGAATCACTTCAATTTATGATGACCAATCTTTAAGCAGCTTAACCGGTGTTAATTTTTCAATATTTGCACTTCTATTAAATATGCTTCCTGACGGAAAATCAGCCAAAATAGATAAAAAAACGAAATTACTAATCACTTTGGCGAAATTGAAGACTGGTCTCACATTTACGGCTCTAGGAGTACTATTCTGCATCCACAGAACTTCCGTACAGAAAATATTTATCAGTTATATACAACAACTAAATATTTTGATGAAAAAATTTATCATTTGGCCTTCGAGAGCTACAGTACAAGCAACTCTACCAGAAGCTTTTAAAAAAAATTATCCTGACACACGCGTGATAATCGATTGTACTGAAGTGTTTACAGAGCTGCCGCCGGAAGTAAGACAGAGAGTTTTGATGTACTCTGAATATAAACATCATCAAACAGTGAAATTTTTGGTTGGGTGTGCTCCAAATGGACTGATAACCTTCGTATCTAGATGCTATGGTGGTCGTGCTAGTGATTGTTTCATTACGAATGATTGTGGATTAGTAGATTTGATAGAACCTGGTGATGTTTTCCTTGCTGATAAAGGTTTCCTTTAAATTAAGACAGCAGTTGAAAAAAAAACGCTGTCTTTATCATGCCTCCCTTTGCACATGATGGCCAATTTACAGCTGAAGAAATAGAGGAAACTTATAACATTGCTTCGGTCAGGATTCATATTGAAAGAGTGAATCAAAGAATCAAAGATTTTTATATTTTTTCCAAAATTCCAATACCTTTACTTCCTCACGTTGATGAAATTGTATTTGTAGTATGCAGTTTAATAAATATTTCCAATCCTATAATCTATATATATATAAAAGCGAAAGTTCACTCATCACCGTATCTCAGAAACTATAAGACATGCCAACTTGAAATTTGGCAGGTAGGTTCCTTATAGGGTCTAGACGTCCGCTAAGAAAGGATTTTACGAAACTCTACCCCTAAGGGGGTAAAACGGGGGTTGGAACTTTGTATGAAAGTCCTATGTTTTTAAAATAAGGGACTTGAAAATTAAAATATTTTCTTTAGACGTTGTGGAGGTGTACAAGTTTTGTTCCAAATTAGTTAGTAATATTTGTTTTTTTTTCTTCGTTGATTAAAATTATGTTTATTTCAAAGTTTCATGCCAATTAGGTGCTAGCTTAGATTTTTTTTTCATTGATTATACTGACGTTTATATCAAAGTGTCATATCGATTACTTACTTAAAAAAGTTTGTATTTTTCGTTTAATAAACTTACGTTTGTTTGAAAAATGGATGAAGAAATTGTAACAGTCACAGTTGAATAAGTGAAACAGATACCTGGCGATGGAGCGTGTTTATTTTCATCTCTGTCTTATTTGCTTTATGGAAATATTTCAATGGCTGCTCAAGTTAGAGCTACTATAGTAAGCCACGTGTCCAACGATTGGCAAAAATTTAGGTGTTTTACTATGGACGATCCGGGACCCTTTACGATACAAAACACCTTTATGTAGCCGATATGGGTAGGTTGCATACTTATGGCACAACTTGCGAACTGAAAGCAGCTGGAGAAATATTTCCATTTTTCAAGGTAGCAGACTTATTGCCAGATTTGGAGAGTCGATACAAAAAATAAAATGAATGCGTTTTAACGGACATTTTAACGAAGGATATTTTGACGTATTGATTCCTATTAATCTATAGATATATATATATAAAAGCGAAAGGTCACTCATCACCATATCTCAGAAACTATAAGCACTACAAACTTGAAATTTGGCACGTAGGTTCCTTATAGGGTCTATAAACGTCCGCTGAGAAAGGATTTTACAAAACTTTAGTCCTAAGGGGGTAAAACGGGGGTTAAAAATTTGAATGAAAGTCCTATGTTTTTAAAGTAAGGCACTAGAAAATTACAGTGTGAGCTCTTTAGAGGACGTGGACGTTTACTTATATTCTATGTTTAGAAATCAACCCCCTTTATAAGGGTTGAACGGGGGTCGGATACTTTTTATACAACAATTAACACGCCATGCGAACGACGCCGCGGGTACATCGATTTAGAACCCAAAAATGTGGTTAGATTTTTTTTGTCTGTCTGTATGTTTGTGCGCGCATCACATGAAAACTATTGAAATTCAAAAAATTCGTCCATAATTCTCAAAGAGACCGGAATATGTAAATACCAAGTAAAATAAATCAAAGTCTCGGTCTCAGCAAAATATTTATATTAATTCTTATTGTGACGCGTTTCGCTCATACGAGCATCATCAGACTTCTAAAATATAACAAGAATAATTGCTGGAGTACAATAAATAAAATTAATAAACTTACATTCACATATTACACATCTCACTGAATGATGTGTTCAATTTTGAACCATCATTAATTTTTAATAATTTATTAGAATGAATATTTCAGTTGTTAACTTGCTACTTCATTTCAATGAATCTTTGTTTATATTTGTTTTGATTTGGAACATTCAAATTATTTTGTTAATTTTTTAAAAATAACGATTCTATAGATCAAAAGTTAGTACACCGTTATTTTTGGGAAATTTAATTTTGGAATTGTGTAAAGACCTTAATTTTAATTTTTATTTTTATTTTAATTTCAATTGTTTTTATTAATTCAACCTAAAAATTACATTTGTCAGTGAGATGTGTAATATGTGAATGTAAGTTTATTAATTTTATTTATTGTACTCCAGCAATTATTCTTGTTATATTTTAGAAGTCTGATGATGCTCGTATGAGCGAAACGCGTCACAATAAGAATTAATATAAATATTTTGCTGAGACCGAGACTTTGATTTATTTTACTTGGTATTTGAAAACTATTGATCCAATTCAACTGCCGTTTTCACAGATGTATTTGTCTTCTTTTAACTTAACATTTGGTGTATAAAAATTTTTCCATCTCCCCACTCCTTTAACGGGTCAATAGAGGGATTTTGTATAAAAGTATCTCATTGATACATTTAAAATTACCACTGAAATAATACACAACATACATACGTGCTATAATTTAGTTTTGATATAAGAAACAAGATGGCGCTATGAGGTTATTAAAACGAGCTATTGTTGTTTTTTATCGCAAGTACAAATACAAATTACTATATCCTACAAATGATTAGGTCCAATGTGGAACTATCATAGATAAATATTCTAAGATAGTCATTATGGATGTTGTATGATTTATTATTATCAAAATCTGTTCAGTGGTTGCAGCGTGATTGACTGACAAAAATGAAATTTTAAATAAAAAAAAATTAAAATTAGTGAAGCTAGACTTATTTTACTAAGAATATGCCCACAGAATAATTAAAATCAAATTTTTTTAGATGTAAAATAGACAGTCATTAAATAATTTGTGAATGTCTTAATGCCACGCGGGCAAAGCCGCGGGTAAAAGCTAGTAAAGCAATAATACAAAAATAATATGAAAACAAGTGTATGAAATTAAAACTGTATTTTTAAATTTTTGTATAATTTATTTTATCCATTTTTACCACATTTATGTTCTTGCTTTTTATGTAACAAATTAAAATAAATATGATAATTTATAACATTTATAAAAATTTGCAAAAGTCTCATAGCTTTGTTTTCTTTAATAAACCTAATGAGTAAGATAATTAAGTAAAAGGTAAGTTAAACTAACATTATTATATAAATAACATCATTAAATAGTAATAATTATAATCTGAATTATTGCAAACAGATAGTTAATCTAATTTTTTTTTAAATACGCAGAGAATAATCTTTAGAGATAATGGAGGAAATAAAATTTTTGGAGTGCAGGTACAACTTTTTTCAGAAATTCATCGTCTCGTCCAATAGTTATTAAAACACTACCCTTAGGTGAATAGACAAATAAATCACAAAAAGCAATGTTAGTTACATACATTTGAATTTGAGTATATATCGAGTGAGTTGTACTCAAATGTAATCCGTTCTCGTCAAATTTTAAGTATTGAATGTTGACTACCAACGATTCTTCGTCAAAAATAGGTTGATTGCGACACGAGTATGGACACTTGATTTCGATTAATCTTTTCTCCCAAATATTTATTCCATAAACTAGAATACTATCTGAACTACACGATAACCATGGCTGAGGAAGATTAATAATAAGACCAACTTTAATCACTTCCCAATTCTGTGGTATCAATTTTTTGTATTCTTTAAGAGCAACTTCCTCAGTTTTTTTTCCATAGCTCATGGCAGAGTTTTCAACTTTTCCAGGGTTTATAAATTTATCAATAACCTTTTCAACGTCAAAACGATTTCCTTTGACTTTATAAGCATTACTGGCAGTAATACGCAACTTTCTTTCTTCAAACCACTCCGAGTTTTCAGACTGATCAATTGTTCCAACACTTATCAATAACGCCTTATCTACATCACAGCAAACCTTATTTTCATAAAAATCATAGCATTGCTTAAGTATTTCATACTCATTGCCATACAAGTTATTGACTAGTTGAAACGTAAAAATTTCTAAAGTGACTTTTGTCGCTTTTTCTTTTAAATTTTGCTTTTCTGTTACCCGTTTTATTTCAACTAAGGTTTCAGCAGCAATAATCTCAACCTGATTTCTCTCTTCAAACTGAAGAATTTGAAATAAAGGTGATGAAGAGACAAAGTCTTTCAAATTTTTTGTAGTTACATCATAAGGCGTCAATTTTTCTGCTTTACTACATAAAGGAGGAGGAGGAAATAAGCTTGTCATTCTTGCACCTTTATCATAACACAACATCTGACGATGAGAGGGTTTACCCCATCCTTTTGACTGACTAGTTTTACTAGCTGCAGAATCTGGAGAATTAATATAATGTATTGCGGCACATAGGTGCTTGCACCGTTCCCAAGGGCCACTTGTACAGTTGCAATCCACTTTGACGATGTTTCGATTATCATCGAGCTGAAAATAATTATTTTGAAATTACTAAAAATTATTTAAACAATGTAATAAATATTTAAAAAATTAAAAATCTGTCAAGTATTTTTATTTCATTAAAAATTAGAAGAAAAATTACTTTCAGACTTCGAAGTTCTTTACCGCATTTAATTAATTATAAAATTATGAACACTAAAAATAATTTTTAAACAGCTTCGACATGACGAGATTTTTCATGTTTTTAATATTATATATAATAATTAGAAAAATAATTTGTAACTTACATAAATTTTTAAACTGTAAACATTAGAAACGTTAGTCTGTGCGACAACTGAGCAGGTTATGGTTGAATGCTTGTTTTGATGGACTGTTTCGACAACATTCATTACGTGACCGGACTTGAATAAATTTTTGCCCTTGATATCATTTTGACCATTAATCCGATCATTTTTTATAGGCAAAAACCCGAATTTAATTATTTTTTCCATTTTTTCAGTTTAGCTAATACTATTCTCTACATTGTTTACATCACTTTGTTTTGTTTTTATAACACCAGGGCGCTCCACTTTCAGCAGTAGTGCTGCCTCTATAGTTCTTTCTCAATCCCTATAAATCAAGACGATTCCATACACTGTTGCCGGGTTGTCCTGTTATTAACTTGTTAGCAAATGACACAATTGACATTGACAATATTACATAACCAAACTTTATTTTAGCGCGATTTTTATTCTTAAACTGAATACATAAAAGAGCGAATCTAATCTAATTTTACTCATTATATATTTTAATATTATATTACTAGCTTTGTTTCTAGCAATATAATAATATTATAATAACGAAGAAAATGTCTACAGTTTGTAAAGTTTGTTATAAATCTTTTTCAACACTTGGTAATTTAAATAAACATTTAAAAAATGTTCATGAACTTCAAGAAAAAAATTCGAAAAGAGGTTGACCTTAAAGGCCATCCTTGCAACTTCCCGCTAGTTTTAACCGCAAAGCTATAGGTGACGTATTTTGACGTTTTTGACTTTTTTGAAATGTTTAAAAAGCCATAACTTTTTAACGCCTTATTTGATTTTGATGTTCAAGATGGCATTCGACGCAGTTTTGTTGTTGAAAAAAAACACTTTTGTTGAAATTTTTCGACAACGATATCTTACGAACAAATTAACCGATTTTAATTTGCAAAACGGCGTTCGACGTGGCTTTTTAAGCTTAAGAGCTGATTAGGTTATGAAATTGATCGATGCAATAGCCAAAAAGATATGCCCAAGAAACATCATTTTTACCAATTGTTTTTTTCGGTTATTTTGAAATTTCTCGAAATCTACCGGCCCGAATTGGTTCAAACTTACAGGGAATCTAAGTTAGATGGAACTCTTTGGAATGCTTTTTATTTCATTCCGATCGGTCAAGCCGTTTAAAAGTTATGAGAGGTTTACATACATCCACACACACATCCACACGTACATACAGACATACAGACACCCTCGTAAAAATAGTCAGGGGAGGTTCCTAAGACCTCAAAACGTTGAGATCCGATGAAAACTTGATTTTCGAAAAACGGGGTGAAACCAATAACTTCCCGATTTAAAAAAAAATGTTTATTTTTTTTAGCGGGAAGTTAAAAATATTTCCCATGAGGTAACCCGTTTTAATAGTAAGTGTTTAGAGAAAGGATGTAACACTTCTTATAGATTTATTGCGGAATTAAGGCAACATTTAGAAGACAACCATAATATTTGTATGGAAAAGGAAATTTTATATTTTTTAACAGTTGAGGGTAGCTACAAATTTAATCTTATTAAAATGCTTATAAATTATAATAAATATTTTTTTTAGAATTTGAATGCTGGTATAATAACTTATGCCAATATAATAATTTAGATTTCTTTAAATGCAAACAAAAAAATGATGAAATCATTTATTTTAATTGCAATAGATCAGGTAATCTACAATGTAAAAAATTATTCAAAATTAATTATGTTTACTAAATATTCTCGTTTAAATTTATTAATTAATATTTAAGGACAATATAAAGAAACTGTTAAGATCAGAAAAAAGGGCCTTAAAGAGTCAAGGATCTTGCAAAATTGGAAGCCACTGCACTAGTCAAATTATTATGACTATTGTGGATAATAAAAAGATTTGTGCTACATTTTATAAAACCCATTATGGTCATAGTATTGATATTCAACATATACGTTTGCCCAAATCAACTCGTATTAATATTGCAGCTAAGTTAACAAGTGGTGTGTCAGCTACTAGGTAAATATATCTTTAAAAATAAAATAATTTTTTAATACCTAATACCTTTTATTTAGGGTTTTGGATACATATAGAAGTGGTTTTATTAAAGATACCTTATACAGATCAGATTTAATGACTAGAAAAGATATAAATAATATTTTTCATATAAATTTACAAGATGGAGTACGTCATGAAAATGATTGCATAAGTGTTGATTTACTTATAAATGAATATAAAGAAATTGGCGATGGAGTTTTATTATATAAAAAACAAGGTGAACCTCATCCAAACCTTAAACTAGAAGATTTTTGTGTAGTTTTTAGGAATGAAGCTCAGAAAAATATAATGGAAGAATTTGGAAATTCAATAATTGCAATTGATAGTACCCATGGCTTAAATAACTATAATTTTGAATTGACTACGGTGATGGTGGTGGATGAATTTGGTGAGTGGTTTCCAGTTGCTTGCATGTTTACAAATAGGCAAGATACTCTGATTCAAAAGTTGTTTTTCAATAGCATTAAAATGAAGGTTGGGGTATTAAATCCTAAAGTTTTTATGTCCGATATTACACCAATTTTTTATAATGCTTGGACTTCCATTATGGGTGCTGAGGTTGAGAATAGGCTTTTGTGTTCTTGGCATGTGGATAGGGCCTGGAGAACTAATTTAACAAAAATTCCAAAATTAAATTTGAGGAAGGATGCATATCAAATGCTGAAAGTTCTACAAAATACTTTAAATGTAGAAGAATTCGAAAGAAGCTTGGTTTCTGTTGTTAAAATTTTAACAGATGATGGGGATACCTGCATTTTTGGCAATTACTTTAATGATAATTATTTTACCAATCGTCATATGTGGGCTTATTGTTATAGGAAAAAATGTAGCATCAATACAAATATGGTGATGGTTTTATATGCATATATTAAATATTTTTGTAGATTATATTTATATGCAGGCATTTAGGCATTTAGTTTATTTACCTATACTTATATAAAAAGTAGTGCTTAAAATTATATACTTTAGTTAGTAGTTTGTATTTATGTTGTTGTTAAATGTTCGGTAAATATAGTATCAGTAGTATTGGTACCTTAAATTCCTAAAAAATCATTTATTAAACCACTTAATTTTCAGCAAATACTAATTATTTTAATAACAAAGCATGTTTATTTTTTAATTTATAAATATATTTTTTTCATGTATTCTGTTTTGTGTTTTAGATTCTTGAAAGTATGCACAAAACAATAAAATATTTCTATTTAGAGGGCAAAGTTGTAAAACGTTTGGATAAAGGTATTACAGCTGTACTAAAATTCATTAGGGATAAAATGGTAACTAGGGTAATTAAACTTACAAAAGGAGTTAATAATAGCCACATTCAAAATATTCATAAGCGACACCGAGCAGCACTAACAGGAAACTATGACGTTGAATCAAAAGAAAAAAATATTTGGATTGTAAAGAGTAACTGTACATTTTACATCGTCTCAAGAAGAGAAACTGATTGTTCAATTTCTAAATGCCAATTGAAATGTTCTTTTTGTGACATTTGTATTCATAACTATGAATGTACATGTGTGTATTATATAAGAGCAACGATGTGCAAACATATACATTATATAGTTTTAAATGTAGAGAAAAAATCAATATCTTCAGAAAAAAGTAATGTTTTCGGGAAATCACTCAACTTAGAAATTACAAAATACTTATCGCCCTATGTAACTGATGAAACAAAAATGCATGAAAGGAAGTGTAGTACATTTATAAGCAAAATAACAAACGAAATTAATGAGATTTCTGTAAAGATAGATAAAATCGATGATGAAACTAAGTTAATGCCGGTATTACCTCACGTCCTTAAATCTTTTCAAAATGCCAATAAATTATTAGATACACCAACAAATACAATAAAACAATTTGAGAATGAAACTTTACCCTTGAAATCTATTGGTATTGTAGAAAAATATTAAAATATGTGTTTCTATATATTTAATGAGTAAAATTTTTTTAGCTCCACCACCAAACAAAAAAATAAAGAAACAAGAAGTTTTCTTCTCGACAAAGAATAAAAGGAAAAATAAATCACAAAAAATATCAAAACCTTTGTCGAACGAAGTTAATAATATCAAGCATATTTTAAGAATTAATAGTGAACATGACTACTTTTAATAATGAAAATTAAAAAAGGGATATATGAATAATCACATTGTTATTTTTATAAACAGGGCTGAGTTTAATATTAAAATTTGTATTTTATTACCTTTAAATTAACTTATTAAATATTCGTTTTTTTTTAGATTCAGTCTACTACGAAAGCTTAGATTTTAGATTATAAATAGATGTTTATTGGGTTGGCTGTTAGCCTGTATCACTGCGACCTTTGCAGATCTATTGTGACCACCCATTATCTCAAGAATAGGATTAGAGAACCTTGTCCAGCCCTGCCCTCTTAATGAGACTTAATAGCCTTGACAGTCGCCACTCCGCATAACTTGGAGCAGCCGGTTTCTCCTCTCCCAGTACTAGATACCGCGTCCTTCCAAGGCCTTCGCATAGGTATAGGACATGAAATGCGGTCTCCTCCTCCTCTTGGCTGTATCGATAGATGTCTTCATCTGCTAAGTTCAACTGACTCATGTGTTTCTTGATACGCAAGCTTAAGAATTAGTTGGTATCAATAATAGATTTCAAGGCAGTAGCAATATTGATAAATGAACAATTATTTTCGATCTACAAAACCAAAGCTTTATGAATCGTATCTAGGTTTTTCTGTGGTTTTCCCTCAGACCTTAGCCAAATGAGCGATTCTTGTAGGGGACATAAATAGACCACGGACTATTCCCCGCGTGTTATTTTAAAAAAATATTAAGAATATATTTATTTTTACATTATAGCTTTGTTTTTTTTTCCTTCGTAAGTTTTTATTTTGAAAGTTTTGATTAAAAATTTTACAATTCAAAAATTATAAGCGTTATTTTAAATTCGTAACTAAATCGTATCATTTCGTGTTCGCACTTCGCACCTGAATTTAAAAAAGTTTGGTTAAGTTCTTAAAATGTCATTTACGTTCCGGCAGAAATGTGGCAACAGTGTATGGAATCGTCTTGATTTATAGCCGCACCTAAAAAAACTGCCAACAATTTGAAAATCTTTAAAAGAGTTTTAAGGTTTGTTTAAATAGTCATTTGAATAAAGCTTGAATTTTTAATATTTTTATGGTTATTTGATTGCATAAAAATCATTTTATACGAGTTGTTTGTAATGTATTTTAATGAATCTTACAATCTTAGCTAGAAAAAACTATGTTATAAAAACATCATAAAACATAAATGCAGTACATTGTCTTAAAGGTAAGCATACGTTTGTATTAACTGTAACGTAACATTTCATACAACGTAAACTACATACCAACAACAAATACCTACTTTATTTTAATGTGAAATCATGACAAAATTATGGTTTATAATTTCGGAGAAAATAGATCTGCAGATCCATTAATAATGTATACTTTTAGCTCCATCAAAAAATTTAACAATTGAAGAGCAGAACCTGAAAAAAATAATTCGCCAACAGTTTTGTATGGGAATCTTTAGGGAAGGTTTCATAGTAAAATAAATTTGTTCACTAGTCTTTGTATCGAAATGATATTCCATGATTTTTTTTTAATTCGTTTACAATACAATTTAAAAAAATGCTCACAATAGAGAGAATAAACTAACATAGTTATGTGTGGGAGTATATGTTTGTAGCTGTATTGTAAAGCCACGTAAACAAAAATGCAAACGTAATTTACAAATGCGAACGAGACAATATATTTTTGTTCATAGGTGGTAGAAAAAATTGTAGAAGCAAATCGAAACACAAAGAATACCACTAACCTGTTTTTTTCTTATTTTTACCTTGACAAAAACGGTTGAAGGAACCTTGCAGCTCCTGTTCTTTTATTCGAGGTGTAGTGATAACTACTCCTTTCCTTAGTTTTAAAAGAAATTCTAGCGGACACACTAATCGTTAATTCAAAAAATTGAATTTTCATATAAAACCAAATAACAAGTAACCGGTATTCAAAGAAACGAAAGTATATTTGGTTTAGAAAAAAGAAAAACGATATACAGTTTTTATACTTGATTTATTGACGTCTGTGTGTTGAAGCAAGGAATTGACATTTATAATTAAAATACAGTGACTCACAGCTTAAATGATGCAGACGATCTTCAATAAAACTAGCTTCTGTCAGCGATTTAATATTTATTGGAAAAAAATCCCATATTGAAATTTAATTACTAGAAATCTTCTAAAATAGCACATGCTATTTTTTGTGTTTCCAATATGCCATACTCGAGGCCATACTTAAATAAAAATAAATATTTAATTATTTTATGCATGATTTTGATGTCACAGCTAAAATGATGCAGCTAAGACGAAACAGTAAACTAATTTATTAATTTAAAATTTCCGAAGTAGGCATTGCATTTTGAGTTGTTTTTATTTATAACTAGCGGACCCGGCGAACTTCGCATCGCCTAACACTAATGTTTTTTCCATTTTTTTTTTATTTTTACGATTAATTTTTTGTATTTTTTATCATATTTTCTCGTTAGTTACCAGTTTTTACTATTATTTATAGTACTTTGTAATTTCTCGCTTAGGTATATTATATATTAACTGCGCCACCTGAAAGTGGCGTCATAGTTCTTAGGTACGTAAGTTTTGCTCTTTTAAATATATGAGATATCAACTGCAACACCTTACGGTGGCGTCATAGTACTTAGTTATGTAAGAATTACAACTGCACCACCTTAGGGTAGCGTCATAATAATTAATTACCAACGCAATTTTAAATCTGTAATATCTTCGAAAATATTCATTTAAATCTTATGCTGTACAGGACCATATAGATCTATGTTAAATTAACAATGTATTTAAGCTATTTAGTTGAATAAGGATTAATGCTGTATTGGTTGAAATCGCTTCGAAAATTAGCCATTATTTGTCGAAAAAGGTAAATGACAAAAAAATGTTATTGTGGGATATCCATAAGAGATAGACATATACCATCGCGGAGTTTTCTGTAGACCTTTTCAATGTGTACAAATAATTAGTACATTATTTTGATAAATCTCGTAGGGTTCAGCCTGCGTTTGCAATGTAAGCGGAAAAAAATTGATAATTAACGACATCACATTAAAAACCTCAAAAATAACAGTATTTCTCTACCATTTATACACATAAACCTTCCTCTTGAATCACTCTATCTATTAAAAAAACCGCATCAAAATCCGTTACGTAGTTTTAAAGATTTAATCATACAAAGGGAAATAGGGACAGAAAAAGCGACTTTGTTTTATACTATGTATTGATTTAACATTTAAAAGTATTTATTCGATGAATAACAAAATTATTTAAGAATGGGTCGCCGAACTACGATTAGTGAAAGAAATTTAATTATTACCCACCATAGAAATGGATATAGCCAAAGAGACATATCCAAAATGGTTAATAAATGTTCATCAACCGTTCAACCCATTATTGAACATTACCGAAATGAAAATAGAGTTGAAAATAAATCAAGGTTAGCTCCAAATAAGATTTTTACCGAACGTGAGGAAAGATGGATTGTTAGAGAAATAATAAATAATCCTAAAAAAAATTCATTAGAATTGATTAAGAAATTAAATAAATGTAAATTACAAAATAATACTAAATTAGTATCATTTGATATAACTAATATGTTCTCTAAAATACCTCCTAAAGAATGTATAGTTCTGGTTAAAAAATTTTTAGATGAAAGAAATATCCATCCAAATATAATATCAGATATAATTGACCTATTTAATATATGCATTAGCCAAAATTATTTTACTTTTGATAACAAAATATATATTCAAAATGAAGGTCTTCCAATGGGAAGTCCTATTTCTCCAATTTTAGCAAATATTTTTATGGATAATTTAGAAAACATAATCTTTAATTCTAATTACAAAAACAATATTATATTTTGGTATAGATATGTTGATGATGTATTAGCAGGATTTGTAGGTAGTGAACGACAGTTAGATATATTTTTTAATTACATTAATACTTTACATCCTGAAATTAATTTTACTTTAGAAATTGAAGAAAATAATTCAATTAATTTTCTTGATTTAAACATTAAAAAAGTTAATAATTTACTAAATTATTCAATATACAGAAAACCAACACAAACAGATGTAACAATACCATATAATTCAAACCATCCTATAACACATAAATTAGCAGCTTATAATTCTATGATACATAGAGCATTTTCAATTCCAATGGACAAAATTAACTTTGATAAAGAAATTAATATTATAAAACAAATAGCTATATCTAATGGCTATCCGATTCATTTAATAAATAAATTAATTAATAAGAAAGAACAAAAAATGTCACTACAACTAATATTTCCTAAACAAACTAAAGAAATTAAAAGCTATAAAAATATTACATATTGTGGAAGTATTTCCAATACAATTTCAAAAATAATATCTTCAGCAACATCAACATTAATGTCATTTAAAACACTAAATAATGTTGGTACAAAATTATTAAATGTGAAATCAAAATTACCTAATTTAAAAAAATCTGGTGTTTACAAAATTAATTGTCCAAAATGTAATGCCATATATATAGGTCAAACACAAAGAAAATTTGAAATAAGATTCAATGAACACTTAAGAGCATATAGATTAAAACAACCAGATAAGTCAAATTATGCAAAACACCTACTTGAACATCCAACTTCACTCTTACATAACAATAACATCCAAATACTACACATTTGTAATAAAAAACAAAATTTAGATTTCCTTGAAGAACTTGAGATAAAAAGACATCTAGCAGATCCACAATTTAAAGTTGTTAATGAACAAATTAATCTTAGAAATTCTCCACTATTAAATTGTTTACTTTGATTGAGTCTTCATTTTATACATAGATAAGATATAATTGTAATACAAATATATTAAGTTATTGTAAAGATCAGCAGATATAGTTTTTTCCTGGTTTTCCTATATCATTGCACAGTTATACTGATCTTAGAGGGAGATACATCCAGGATAATCCCTTAGGGCTAATAACATCTAGGCTTTAATATTGTTATATCTAATTACTTCCATATCTAATCTAGCCTTAATATTACCTAATCAACATCAGATAGTTAGATAAAAATAAACAAAATGTAACTTTATAATATGTCAATCTGATGATGCTAGTTCAGCGAAACATGTCATTTTAAAGATTTTTTAATTAAAGTGAAAGTTATATATAAAAAACAGAGAGTTTTTTATTACTTTTATTATTTCAAATAAAAATGAACTTTCAAGTAGTAAGGGTCAGTACAATTAATTTAACTAAAAAAAGTGCACCAAAATTGCGAGATGAGGTGGAGAGACAGTTTGGAAAAAGATGTAACCCCGAAACAATTCGACGGATATTACGAAAGAATAATCTTCATGGTCGAACTGCTAGAAATAAACCTTTTATTAGCCAAAAAAAATAGGCGTATAAGATTGATGTTCGCCAGGGAGCATATTAATAAAGATTTGAATTTTTGGAATTCAGTAATATTTGCTGATGAAACCAAAATAAACCTTTTTGGGTCCGATGGAAAAATATCGGTGTGGAGAAAACCGAATGAAGAACTAAAATTAAAAAATATGAAAGCTACAGTAAAGTACGGTGGAGGTGGAGTGATGTTGTGGGAGTGTATGTCGTCTGCAGGAGTAGGTAACATGCATTTTATTGAAGGGAATATGAACCAATTCATGTATTTGGATATACTAAGACAGAATCTCGCCGCTAGTACTCAAAAATTACGTATCAATAACAATTACGGGTTTTATCACGACAACAATCCAAAACACACGGCATATGAGGGGTTCAGTGCAAAAGTGGTGTAAGTCATATAATTTGAAAAATGCCGATATTATGGGAAACTACTTTTTATAATAATATTTTTTCACTGCCACAGTGGTGTAGGTCATTCGTTCATACATAATGCAATAGATGGCTCTACTGTGCTTATGCTCTGAAGAAACCTAAGAATTATTCAGTGCATAAGCGGTGTAAGTCAGTTGTACGTCAACTTCCGTGTCAGAAACACATGTTGGTGTTTATTTTATGCATTTTAAAAGAATTTAAAGAAGTTTTTTGGTCAATAAAATGATTTCTAGTGAATCTGAAGATGAGAATCATTCAAGTTCATCGAGTTTTGTGCCTTCATTGTTGGGTAAGTACCAAAGCATTTTTTATATGCTAAATCTCAAGGGCAATTAATTTAAGGGGGAATTTTTGATCTGATAGTAGCTGTACATAATCAAAACTGTCAAAAATGTTACCTAATTTATAATTCCTACTATCTACCTTTTTATTTTTTTGTAATTAAATTTTGATTTTCTTATATTGGAGGATCAGAAGAGGAGGATGTTATTGAAGGGGAAGAGGAGACTGTTCGGGAAGAAGTCCATTCACCTACACCTGTTCGCGGCAGAAAAAGGCAAAGAGATGAAAGTTCTTGGAAAAAGAATATTAGAAAACGTTCTCGAAATGAAGGTAAACAATACTTGTCGTCAAGGGGGCGTAATGTATCAGCTAAAACATTTGAGAATTTGAATTGCGAATGTAAGAAACTGTGTAATGATCGTATAAGTGAAAATGATAGGAAAAAAATGCACGATGCGTTTTGGAAATTAGGAGATTTTTCCAAACAAAATGCATTTATCCACAGCCTGATAAAATCAGAAACTGTTAAACAGAAACGTCCTCGTAATACTTCGAAAACCCCTAAATCTGTAACATACCAATATACACTTAAAATTAACAACGTGAATATACATATATGCAAAAAATACTTTTTAAAAACATTTAGTATCAGTGATGGTAGACTTTACAGAGTTCTTGCAAAGCCACAAATATCCGATGTTACTGATGGTCGGGGTAAAAAATCCCCTGCTAATAAGATTGATGACTCAGATGTTATAGAGCATATCAAATCATTCCCTGCTTATCAGAGCCATTATAGCCGAAAAGATAATCCTCAAAGGAAATATTTAAATCCCGACTTGTCAATTCACAAGATGTACGAAATGTATGTTGAACATTGTACTAATAAGAATAAAGCACCAGTGAAAGAAAAATTTTACTATAAAGTTTTCTCCACGAAATTTAATTTACACTTCAAGCCCCCTGTAAAGGATTCCTGCAGAACATGCGATGAACTGAATTTGAAGTTCCTTGCCGAAAATACCGAAGAAATTAAAGCAAACCTTCAACTGCAAAAAAATCTTCATTTGGCAAAGGCTAAACAGGCACGAGACTCATTGAACAAGAATAAAAGTGAAGCATCTGACTTGATTTATGTGGCAACATTTGATTTGCAGAAGGCACTACCATTCCCAAAGTTAAGTACATCAGTTGCGTACTACAAAAGAAACATGTACATTTACAATTTTGGAGTTCATTCATTCAATTTATCAAACGGATTCATGTACATGTGGGATGAAACAGAGGGAGGTCGGGGCTCCCAGGATATAGCAAGTTGTCTGGTGAAGCACTTATTGGACAACGCACGTGAGCACGACCACATAATTTTGTACTCAGACTCGTGTACAGGACAAAACAGAAATATAAAATTAGCACTCTCGTTACTAAAACTGGTTCAGAATCATAACATGAATGTTAAAACTATAGATTTAAAATTTTTAGTTTCTGGACACTCCTTTTTACCCAACGATGCTGATTTTGGAGTGATAGAAAAAGCCAGTAAAAAACACCTTCAGATACATGGTCCAGAAGATTGGATAGATATTGTAAAGGGGGCAAAACGTACAAAACCCTTTCAAGTAGTTCAAATGAGAAGAACTGAATTTCTGTCCACAAAGTGCCTTGAAGACTCTATTACAAACCGCAAAAAAGATGTGACAGGCGAGACATTTAGCTGGCTTAAAATTAGGTGGTTTAGATTTGAACGTGGTTCACCTTTCAATTTTAAGTATAAAGAAACTCTCAATGAGATGCTGGATTTTAATGAAGTTTCCTTATCAAAAACCGGAAAGGGAAAAAAAGCTGTTTCACTACCAGAAAATCAGGATGTTTTATATCCCCAAAGGCGTCCTGTTACACAGCAAAAAAAACGCGACATGTTGGACCTATTACCTTACATGCCCCCTATTCGCCATGCATATTTTAAAAATCTTCCGACGGAAATCAGAACTCGCCAGTCACAAACAGCGACGCAAGGAAGCTCATCAGATGAAGACGACATTTATTTCGATTAAAAACTTATTAGTTCATTATTAAATCATATATTTTGTATTCTTAATAAAAATTCTAAAACGTTCTACTGCAATTATTTGACTAAAATTTCAGCGCAAAAGTGGTGTAGGTCAAATTAATATTAGTTTTTTGCTACTATTTAATTAATTTCTCACCAATAGTATAGAATAATAACTCTTTATTAATAATTTATGTCTAATAATGTTTGTAGATATTAAAAATTCAGACATTAATTATTTATCTTGAAATATTTTTTTACAATCTTAGGATAAACTTTAAAGCTTAATTAAAAAGAAACAATAATATTTGACTTACACCAGTTTTGCTCTGAACCCCTCATATCGGGTTCGTACTTGGTTGCTTTATAATTGCCGAAATGTCATTAAAACACCAGCCCAGTCACCAGATTTGAATGTTATTGAAAATTTGTGGCTAACATTAAAAACCAAAGTAAATAGTGCCCCAATATCAAATATAAATGAATTAAAATTAAAAATTACTGAAGCTTGGGATACCATTTCCCCAGAGTACACAAGAAACTTGGTCGAATCAATGCCTAGACGACTACAGGCTGTAATTGATAATAAAGGAGGACCTACAAAATATTAACTATCATTTTTCAAGTCGTCGAGTTTGATATCTTCATTCATTTTTCATTTCTTAAAGTATGCATCATTTTAGCTGTGACATCAAAATCATGCATAAAATAATTAAATATTTATTTTTATTTAAGTATGGCATATTGGAAACAAAAAAACAGCATATGATATTTTAGAAGACTTCTAGTACTTTAATTTCAATATGTGATTTTTTTCTAATAAATATTGAGTCACTGACACAAACTAGTTTTATTGAAAATCGACTGCATCATTTTAGCTGTGAGCCACTGTAAATATTTGAATCACTTTGAATATTGAAAATTAATAAAAAATTAAATCAATGTTGCGATATCACAATAACGACATTATATATAAATATATTTTTTTTAATTTTCAATGTGTCTTGAAAATCAAATAAATCCGAAAGCTAGGCAGTACAGTCAAAGTTAAAGAGTTTTTTTCTTTTTAAAATTTTTACTGCCACTTCACCATTTATTTATAATCGGCTGCCTCAATGAAAAACACAGTATCCAACATTTTTTTCAAAACTGAGTTTTGCCTTTTTTTGAATACAAATTTATAGCCTTTATTACTTTTCAGCTCCAGGATGCGCATACATCGCTTAGTTTTTGAGATATCTGAAAAGCAAAACACAGTATCTCACACAACATTTCAAATTTTTATTTTGAAAAACACAGTATCTGACAAAAAAAATTGTAAAACACAGTATCTACCATATACTGGGTGTCTCAGTTTTTTTTCTAGCATTTAAGTACAAAAAATTGTTGAAGAACACAGTTTATGGCAGATACTGCGTTCTTCATTTTTAATTTTCATCATTTAAGAAAAAAAATCGTTGGTTAACACAGTACATGGCAGATACTGGGTTCTTCATTTTTAATTTTCATCATTTAAGAAAAAAAATTGTTGGTTAACACAGTATATGGCAGATACTGGGTTCTTCATTTTTAACTTTCATCATTTAAGAAAAAAAATCGTTGGTTAACACAGTATAATATGGCAGATACTGGGTTCTTCATTTTTTTTTTCTTTAATATCTGAATACAAAGAAGCCTTTATAAACACAGTATGTGGCAAATACTGGGTTTTTCAGTTCAAATAACCAACACATAACCATAAAAAAGTTGTTTAGGTGCAGTGTGATCTTGGCGAAAAATTCAAAAGTTTTGTTTAAAAAATAGTTTAAAAAATGTCTAATAGTCAACCAAGTGGACGTACCCGTCATAATGTCAATGTTAAGAGGAAGAAACACCAGTGATAGTGAAACTGGGCCTAGCATTTCAGGGTAAGTGACTTATTAATTTAAAAAGGTACGCTGCCGGCCGGCCGGTGTCGCGGTTGCCACTTTATGAAAACCGTCCATGACGAGATGCTGGCCGGTATATTACTTATATAGGTTATATTTGAATTTTTGCGTTATCAATAGCGAATTCCATTGATTGTACTAATGCAGTGCCAGTGTATCTCTTTCCTTTTTGAACGTGTTGAAATATAAAGGATGAAGATACATTATTGGTGGCGCACTTGTGCAATAAATTTCATGGAACGCTATTATAAATAGATAAACAATATTTTTTAAGCCGTGTCATGCGCGTATAATGTGTTTATACGACAAAACAAATGCATTTTTTTAATTTTTTTTAATTATAAAAGTAGGTAGCTATTTTTTCTCAACTACAAATAAAGACTAAAAGGCCAGAATCCGGGAGACACAAAATATGCTAAAATTGTATTTTGTTTTTAATTTTTGCATTTTTTGTTTTAGGATTAAACGGAACATGTGTGAAGGTTCAAGTAGTGCATCTGAAAGTGAAGACGAAGACGATGACGACAGCTTTGCTGATCCCAACTATCTACCTGAGGAAATTTCTCCAAAAAAAATTGTTTTCCGAAAACTTCCCCCTTATGAAAATGTGATTAACATTACTGAAGAAGAGAGATATTTGGATGCGGATACAGATTACGAAAAAGAAGAAACAGTACGTCATGTAGATGCTAAAACAGAACTAAATGCGTCAGAATTAAATGAACACGAAGAAGAAGAGACTACAGACATGCATGTGGAAGCTGCAACGGAGGAAGTAATTCAGTCACTTTTGAATAATAATGAAAATGATCGTGTAGACGAAGATATACATGTGCATGTGGATACTGAAACGGAAGAAGGTTCAGTTGTTTAGGAAAAGATAATCCTTTTTTACAACTAAAAATATTTTATTTTACTTAAAAAGTACAACTGACATGAAGTGTCTAAAACATTATACATAACTACCAAAAACAAAAATAAATATACAGGTGGATACCCTACACTATCCCCCTCCTAAATTGAAAATTATTGTTGAAAACGCACACTGTTCTGTGTCTTTGTCTTCACTTCTAATTTTATGTTTGTATTAAAATGTTCATCATTTTCTAGTGTGAAATCACAAGTAAAAGCTGGTTTTAATCTGTCTCTGGAAACTGTTTCCCTTTTGTCTTTAAGTAAAATGTCAAATTTTTTGTTTGAACGTTTCAAAACTTGGTATGGTCCAGTGTAAGGTCTCTGTAAAGATAATTTAGTTTGGTCACATCTTAAAAAACATGAGAACACTCGTCCAAAGAAGAATTTTTAAATATCCTAGCTTTGTTGTGCCAATTTGTATGTTGGTCGTATATTGTTAAAAATGTTATGCAATTGTTTAAGATAGTTTTCGTAATTACTAGTAATTTTAGATTTTTCGAACATTTCACCTGGTATTCTGAGAGATGTCCCAAAAGTTAATTCAGCTGGTGATGCACCAATGTCTTCTCTAACAACATTTCGCAATCCAAGTAGAACGACATTAAGTTCTTGAAACCAAAGTTCTCTTGACTCCTTAATACGACACATTAATGCAGCTTTTAAAGTACGATGATTTCTCTCAATAATACCATTGGCTTGAGGATGATAAGCTGTTGTATGTCGAAGTTCAACACCTAGTAATTTTGACACATTTTTAAACAAACTTGACTTAAAATTTTGACCTCTATCAGTAATTAATAAAACAGGCGAACCAAAACGAGAAATCCACCCATTAAAAAATGTTTGAGCTACAGTTTCCGCCTTTTGATCTGGCATAGGAAATGCTTCAAACCATCGAGTAAACCTGTCAATACATGTTAGAAGATAAGTATAGTTGTTAGAAAGTGGAAGAGGACCAACTATATCTATATGAACATGAGCAAAACGCTCATCAGGTTTAAGAAAACGCTGAAGAAAAGTTTTTTCGTGACGTCCTACTACTAATTTAATATCTTTTTTCATTAGTGGCCAAACAAAACGATCAGATATAATTCTAAAAGTAGATCTACCACCAGAATGTGAAATGTTGTGAAATTTCTGAAATATTTCATAACGAAGATTTTTGGGAACGTATGGGCGAATTCTATTTTTACTGATATCACAGTACAAATCAGAATTTTCAATAAATTTTTTTTGTAATTTAAGATTAAATTTTGAAGATTGTAAAATATCTGAAAGTTCACGATCTTCTTTTTGAGCAGTTTCTATAACACTCGGAATAATTTCTCGCTTTATGATTGTAGAGATTCTCGAAAGTGTGTCAGCTGGTATATTTAAATCACCTTGAACGTAATATATATCAGTAGTAAACTGACTAATATAGGAAAGTTGACGTATATGCCTAGGAGATAAGCTAGATTCTTTTTTCTGGAAAACAAATGTTATAGGCTTGTAATCTGTAAAAATTTTTATTTTTTGACCTTCAAGCATATAAGAAAAATGTTTAATCGTGGCAAATATAGCTAACAGTTTACGATCATAGGTGATAGCTTTCTTGAAAAAAATGCTAATGGTTTATATGAACCATCTATGATTTGATGAATAGCACCACCTATGGCTGCATTAGAAGCATCGGTCATAACAATAATTTCCTGATTGGGAATAGGAAACGACCTACTAGTGGACTCTGAAATAGCATTTTTGCAATTCTCAAAAGCTTCTTCCATTTCAGAAGTCCATATGATTGGACTTTTATCATTCTTTTTAGAAGAACGAATATTAAGAGGTGATTGAATTTTTGAAGCTAAAGGAATAAATCTGTGATAAAAATTGAGAATTCCTAAAAATCGTTTTAGTTCACTAACTGTACTAGGTTTAGGAAATGTTTTAATAGCTTGAACTTTATGTTCAGAGGGAAACAAACCTTTTTCTGATATTTTGTGTTCTAAAAAAACTATGTTTTCTTTGGCGAACACACTTTTGCTGATATTTATTGATAAATTTGCTTGTGATAATCTTTTAAAAACTTCTTCAAGATGTTTGATATGTGACTCATATGAATCTGAAAATACTAGGATATCATCGATGTAAACGAAAACAAAAGGTAAACCTCTTAATAAGTTATCCATAAAGCGTTCAAAAGATTGAGCCGCATTTCTCAAACCAAATGGCATTCTGAGAAATTCAAATAGACCAAATGGTGTCGTAACGGCTGTCTTACCAATTGAATCTGGATGTACAGGAATTTGTAAATAAGCTTTTGTCAAGTCAATAGAAGAAAAATATTTTTTATTGTGTAATAATGTCGAAACGTCCTGTATGTTACGTAAAGGATACCTGTCTGGAACAGTTTGCGAATTCACCCCCCCCCAAAACCCACGGCAATCGAATCTTCTGCCTTCCAGAAGAATCAGACAGTTCTCGAAAATCTCAAGAACGTACAATTCTCACCCAGCTGCTCATCTTTCATCTCCCTGGTTGAGCTCACGTACCGTGAGTTAAACATCGACAATCCTAATCTGTCGAAACAATGGACACTAGAAATTTTCACTTACTACTGTGTCTCCCTCTTCTGGCTAAGAATCCTTAGCCTTAAATCTAAATTCACACAACCCATTACCGATCAAGAAGCTAGACTCATCCAGCAATACGAGCTTCTTTCCTTCAACGTTCCTGAACCAATTAGATTATATCTAAACGGTTTAGGCAAAGTGAAAACTATTGCAATAAATATGGAGGATTGTAAAAAAAATCCTTAAAAGTTGTTCATTCCCCTTAAAAGTTAATTTTCCCTATGTATTAGTAACAAACACCAATAATAAAATACTATTAACACCTTTTAACTTATCTGTAAATTTATTTACTTTAATAATGTAACTGCACAGTATTAATTTGG
Source organism: Altica lythri (assembly GCA_964028335.1). Classification (NCBI taxonomy): domain Eukaryota; kingdom Metazoa; phylum Arthropoda; class Insecta; order Coleoptera; family Chrysomelidae; genus Altica; species Altica lythri. The sequence goes on along the minus strand of OZ034806.1, from coordinate 26,184,093 downwards.
TAATAAAACCTTAAATTTAAACTTAAAAGTTAATATTTTTACCTAAAAGTAAATATAGGCACCCTATAGTTCGCTGTCTAACTATAAAGTGTGACATAAATTGGTAGTGAGCTGGCTTAATACCCTTGATGGTGGAGGCCAAATAATACTAAAGGAGAAGAAGATAAACTGACAAATTTAACTACTTTGTGAGACGAAATAATATAAAAGAGAAGAATAAGTATGGTTAGATGTCGTAACCATAAACTCTCGTTGGTTGGGATTTTGGAGTATGTTCCGATATACACTGTGAGCACTGTAAGTCATGATGGCAATTTAGTATACTGCAAAGTCGTTCTTTTATAGCCAGTTATACTGGTTACTATCTAAAACGGAACGCACCGCAGTATACTGTCACCTCGCCAGTGACGCTGTTTTTAAATGAAAATAAAATAATCTGGAAATTGTTCCATTCAATGAGAAAATAAAAATACTGCTGCAATATTTCTGTAATAAATATTTGCGAGAAACCTCTCGATGAAGGGATTAAGTCCTTAATTACTTTGTTTAGAAAGCAGGTATAAAGGAAAAATACATATTTGAATCTTCAGTAAGATATTATATATTATTCGTGCAGTATGGAAGTGACTAAAATCTTTAGTGAAAAGGGTAAAGAATTGCTAGTAGTGAATCAATTTAAATTTTGTATTGCACATACTCTAAAAGACGCGACTGTACATTGGAGATGTGTTAATAAAAAATTAAAATGTCCTGCAAAACTATACACAGCTGCCGGAGACTTCAGTGTAATTTTGGATTCAAATCTAAATCATAATCACCCATATGAAGAACATCTCCAGAGGCAAATAATGAGCAACAGTGCTAAAAGAAAGGCTTTAAGCAATCCGTATAAAAAACCGATAAAACTGGTACATCAAGAACTGCGAGCCGGTGGCGCATCTTTTGATGCCATTACATCACATGACAAAGCACGTGTAAGGAAAAACATGTACACATGTAGAAAAGAGCAAGTCCCAACACTTCCTAAAAACCAACAAGAAGTCTTCTCATCATTAGAAAATCTTGCACCAAAGACGAACAAAGACGAGCCCTTTTTATTGGTAAATAACAGAACTCATAACATTATTATTTTTGCTTGTTTTACGAATCTTCATTGTTTATGTTCTGTAGATACAATTTATATGGACGGTACTTTCAATTTTTGTACTAAATTTTTTACACAGTTTTTTACCATTCACGGTTTTAAACAGGGGCATTATATACCATTAATTTTCTGTTTACTACCTAGCAAAAACCAAAAAATATACTCAACTTTATTTAAACTATTGATTGAAAAGTGCAATGATTATGACTTACAGTTTCATCCAAAAAATATTGTCATTGACTTTGAATTAGGTATTCATAAGGCCGCAACAGAAATATGGGACGATGCAAAAATAATAGGTTGTAGATTTCATTTATCACAGGCATGGTATAGAAAAATTCAATCTTTAGGGTTAAATGATGAATATAAAAATAATACGGACGTAGGACAAGCGTTAAAACATTTTTTGGTCTCCAATTTTTAAACGCAAATGAAGTAGGTGATTGCTTCACGTTCGATTTGATTTCTGATTTACCATATAACAGTAAACTTGAGAAGTTTTGTGATTATTTAGTAGATAATTACATAACAGAAGATTCTTTATTTCCACCACATATTTGGGCTTCATTTAGTGCCTCTATCACACGAACTACCAATGCATGCGAGTCATTTCACTCGAGATTTAACAAAAGCTTTTATTCCAATCACCCCAATATTTTTCAATTTGTTGACATACTTTTAAACCACCAAAGTGAAGTCTACGTAAAAATTAATAGTTCCAATAAATATATCCAGATTATTAGACCAAGCATAAAAAAAACAAAATTACATACAAAACAAGATCAATGAATTAACCCAAAATAACATCACTAGATTAACTTTTGTAAAATCAGTTTCGTATAAATTTGCTCCAAATATATAAAATTTAAATTATTATGTAGTAATATCTCCCAAATCTCTGATGACAAAGTTCGAAATCTCCGTAACTTACAAAATAATTATTTTAATTTCTTACAACTTTTTTTCTGTAACTATACAGATATTAAACTTTGCACTAAATTAGTATATTACTCTACAAATTAAGTTTATAATTTAAGCTGTGATTTTACTCTGTAATATTTTTAATTGATATTAAAATAAGTATTTAATGTATTTTGTGTTTCTTATCAAACTTTTCTATATCACAACAAAAATTAACATATTTATGTAAGATTAAATTGTTGTGTGTCCCGCTGTGCAAGGAACACGACCTTTTTGCCTAACTCGGTCATAGGATTAAAAAGTTAAGCATCACATTAAAGGGTCACTCAGGTAGATCTGCCCAACTCGGCTACGCTCACTTTTACTTATGTAGGTACATACATATTTTGTAAAACTGATCAAAGAAACTTAGGTTAAACATGTGTTTTATTGCCATTAAATATGGCATACTATATTTCGGACGCCTCGATAATCCGGAAAGAGTCTTGTTTTTGCCTCTGCGGATTACCTAGGCCCCACTGTACTATATTTTTTTTATTTATTGTTAATGTTTATTAAAGTTAAATATCCCTTCTTTGATTTTTGTTTATACACATTTACAGACACCGGCAAAATTACAAAAATGGAGTGTCGTCTGCGTATAGGTGATGTTTGCAATGCTTAAGTGAGTTGATAAAATTAAATGTGTAAATACTGTAAAGCAGAGGACCTAAAATGCTACCCTGAGGTACCCCTGTCGTGACCAGAAGCATATCTGAGTAATTTCCATCACAGACTACCCTCTGGTACCTATCAGTTAAAAAGGATAATACAAGAGAGAGTGCAGTCTCCCTGCAGCCAAGATACTTTAAAATTGACAATAACAGTTGATGATTAATCATGTCAAAGGCTTTTGTATAATCAATCATAATCAACAAGGTGGCCTCACTCTTATCCTGTGCTCTCACAATATCATCGATGACATCAGATAGAGCTGTAGTGCAACTGTAACGCGCTCAAAACCCGGATTGTTTAAAGGGAATTATATTATTTGTTGTCACATACGATAAAATTTGTTGTTGCATGACCTTTTCTAAAAGCTTAGAGAGGGTTGGCAGAATTGAAATAGACCTCAAATGTCCGAACTCGGAGGGATTATTAATTTTTGGCAACGGAACCACATTTGCGAGCTTCCAGTCTTTTGGAAAGTACGATTCTTGAAGGCAACAATTAATTATATAAGTAATGTAAGGGACGATAAAGAGACAACACAAAATAATTAGAGTTATGTTCAAACTATCTGCTCCAAAAGCCTTGGATTTAATATTTAAGAGAAGTTTTAAAATATTCTCCTCTGACACTATGTTAAATTTAAATTGTTTATCAGGTAACAGCAAATGATTATTATAAAAATCTACTAAGTCATTATTAGGCACGGCTGCTGGTAATCTATGAAAAAAAGAGTTTATTTCATTGACATTTTTTAGATTATCAGGGAGACAATTACGTTTTTTATTTTTAATTTTTAACTTTCTTAGCTCATTCCACTGTTCTTTGGAAGAGGAGTTTTGAAATTTGTAATTGAGGTAAGCTTTTTTTTTATTTCTAATTGAAGAAGTTACTAGGTTTCTAAGTTGTTTATAGTATCTCCATTGTTCAGGATCTCTAGTGCGATGAAACCTATTAAGGTGATATACTCCAACATTTTGGCGCGAAACCTAGAAAAAACAACGATACTCAAACAAACCCAGTACAGAGAATAAATGTAAAAATTTTGTCAGGTATACATTAACCCCGACATTTAAAACAGATACTGATTCACCGAACTGTACTGGGAGGTTCATAGTAGAGGGCGTTTTAAATCAAAGAATAGAATATTTTAAATCTGTAGGTATTGCGTTTTTCTCAAAAATTTCAAAATATTTTGATATGAAATTTTAGTCATGAATAGTTCGTGTCATTTTACGTGGTAGACGCATGTGTTTATTACAAAAATTATTTTTTTTCTCTATAAACCATCATAATTTTCTTTAAGTTATCATTTATTCAAAATAAAAGTATGCGTCTACCACGTAAAATGAAACAAACTATTCATGCCTAAAATTTCATATCAAAATATTTTGAAATTTTTGAGAAAAACGCAATACAGATTTAAAATATTCTATTCTTTGATTTAAAACGCCCTCTACTATGAACCTCCCAGTACAGTTCGGTGAATCAGTATCTGTTTTAAATGTCGGGGTTAATTTATACCTGACAAAATTTTTACATTTATTCTCTGTACTGGGTTTGTTTGAGTATCGTTGTTTTTTCTAGGTTTCGCGCCAAAATGTTGGAGTATATCACCTTAAGAGCTTGATTTTTTAGTCTTTTCATAAATTTAATGTAGTCTGTCATCCAGGGAGTGTAGGGTCTAATTACACCTTTTTTAACCTGTACAGGGGCATGCATATCGAATATAGATAAAATTGTATTAGTTAAAAAATCAACCTTCGTATCTATATCATTTAAAAAGAATATGTTATGCCATGGTGCACTTTCCAAATCTAACTGAAAATCGACAAGGTTTATATCTTTTAGTGCTCTGTAAGCATATTGAGTTTCCTTTGGCTCGATGTAGTTCATGGTTAAGGATATGTAGATTAGAAAGTGATCAGAAATACCGACATCTCTCACACCCGAGTCAAGTACACTCTCCGGATTGCAACAAGCAAGATCAATAAGTGTAGTACTATTGGTTGAAACCCTAGTCGGCCTAGAAATAATTTGTTCAAGACTAAAAGTTGCCAAAATATGGTTAAATTGGACAGCATGTGGGGCATCAAGATCAAGCATGTTAATGTTAAAATCACCAAGACACAAAAGCTTGTCGCTTTGCGCAAAAAATTCTATTAAAACATCCTCAAAGTACGAAAAGAAATCATTGATATTTGAGCTAGGTGATCTATATATGCTACCGATTATAATGGTTTCATTCTGAAACTGAAACTTTATCCAAATATGCTCTACTATATCCCTGGATTCACTCAGCATTACCGTAAAGGCAATGTTCTTCTTGACATAAACTCCGACGCCACCACCACGCCCCAACCGATCCACCCTAGCAAACACATATTTATCTAAATTCACTGTTTGACTACTGATGTTAGGAGATAACCAGCTTTCTGAAATACCAATAACGTCATAATTATTAGAGTTTATATAATCTTTAAAAATATCGAAATTGTTTAGTAGCGACCTAACATTTAAATGGGCACAACACAGCATAACAGGAAAATGGGTTAATAATAGGTAGGTTAACAAAAATAGTAGGGGAAAAAGAAGAAAGAATGGGTAAAATTGTAGTAAAAATAATTAGAGTATTATCTACAATAAGTAATAACCTACTAACGAGCCTACTAATGAGTATTACTATTATTGTTGACAAGAAGTCGCAGCAGTTTTATATTTGAATAATCATAAAAGTGAAAATACAAAAACAATTCCCAAAAACAAGTTCCCAAAAAACACTGACTTTTAATCAACAACTATAAAAAAAAATGATGTTTACAAATATACACCTAATAGAAACAATATCTAATAAAATAGATTGCATTTTTCACAATGAATTTCAAGAGCTCCTTTAAAAGGAAACAATAGGTGCAAAATTGTATTTTAATTAAAGTAGCAAGAGCATATTCTCAATAAAGAATTATAATTAACCCAAATAAAATTTAGTAATCCCTTCCAAACAAGTAACTAAATAATAAGTTCTGTTATTAAACCCATTTCGAGAATAATAAGAAGACAATAATAGGGGTCTATTATAGTACTTAAGGCAAAAAAAAATCGAATTTCAAGGCTTACATTCTACAAAATCTTATATATCAGACATACATGTTTAGTTTTTTAGCCTCAGCAAGTCCTCAGTTTTATTAATCCGATGAACACTATCACCCACTCTAACATAAATTAGTCCGTTAAGACACCATGCACTTTTACTGGAAAATTTATTCACCGCGGCGGACAACAGATCTAACCGATTTTTTGTTAAATCTTCCTTTACCTGAATGTTCTTTTCACGTAAATGTTTTCGATTCCAATTTGGTCTATCCCGCTAAAAATTCAAGACAGACACAAGACTGCCTTTGTAACACAGGAAGGTCATTTTCAAAGGACTTGCCTCCCATTCGGATTAAAAACAGCTCCGGCCATTTTTTAAAGAATACTGAGCAACATTATTAAAAAACACAAACTCAATGGTTTTACAGTAAATGTTATTGAGGATATACTTGTTTTTTCAAAAACTTTTGCAGAACACATTATACATTTATCAAAGTTACTGGAAGCAATATTAAAGGAAGGTTTTAGGCTAAAATTTAAAAAATGTACTTTTGCCAATAATTATGCAAAATATCTAGGTCACATTATAGAACATCATTTTGTTAAACTCCTAAAAGATTATTTAATAGCAATAAAAGACTTTCCAGTTCCTGAAACAAGAAAACGCATCCTTCAATTCTTACAATATCATTCTGGATCCACTACATAATTTGTTAAGAAAAGATTTAAAATTCATTTGGTCGGAGAAATGTAAAATATCATTTAATAAAACAAAAACACTTTTATGTTTAGAACCGGTCATAAAAAGTTTTTTATCCTAAATTACCAATTGATATTTAAACAGACGCCAGTATAAGAGGAGTAAGAGCGGTGATGAAACAGAAAAATGAAGATGGAAATAGTTAACCTGTTGCTTATTTTTCGATAAAACTGACAGCAGTTCAGAAGAAAAAAAAAAGCAATATACTTAGAATGCCTAGCGATTAAAGAGGCTGTCAAATACTGGCAACACATGCTTATGGAAAGAGTTTATGGTATTTTCTGAGCACAAACCCCTAGAAAATATGATCATTAAAGCGAGACCAGATGAGGAATTTGGAGATTTGACCTATTATTTATCACAATATAATTTTAAAATTAAATACAATCCAGGAAAATCAAACAAGGAGGCAGATTGTTTAAGCAGAAACCCTGTACTTGATCCTCATGAAAATATGGATGATTTTTTAAAAGTAGTGAATCTAATTAGTCTAGCATAACAGCTATATGCATGCAAAATCTCAGCCTGATCGGTTTTAAATTTATACAAATTTTGATCTCCTAGATTTTAATATTTAATTAGCATTATCCTAATATGACTATCTCGATTTCGGATGCAGTTTTGGACGAACTTGCATGCGATATATGTGAAAAATATTTATCGGTTTTACCGAAAAAAATCGTCCCTCGACGTTCTGTTTGCGGTCGATGCACGAAAAAGATCCCCGATTGGAACGGAACGAAACGGTTTTGAAAATAAATCGAAAAAAAAAGTTACAAGGATCTTGTAAATTAGAAAAAGCGTGCATAAGCCAAATTATTTTAAAAAGAAACATGGAACCAGATGAATGCTTTGTTACTTATTACAAGTAACAATATTTATATGGTAAAGATTTACAACATTTACAGATTTCAAAAGGAAATAAGGATGTAATTGCATCTAAACTTATATTGGGAGTTTCTCCAAGAGTGTAATGCTGCGTTGACACGGTGCTAGTGTGCTCGGCCAAGTCCGCTAGGTGCGAGTGAACTATTCTGTTGACACACAATTTTACTACCTTGGTTGGAAGTTGCAAATTGTGCGTGCTGGTATTGCTATTGTTGCACAGTTACTAATCGACGAATTAAACAATTTTCATACTATAAAAAAGAAACGTCCTAGAGGAATGTAGGTTCGGGAGTGGATAAAACGACGAAATAAGTTTGGTACTTCTCCAACGTTTCTAAGAAAGGTGGCATAAGAGGATCCAGAGACGTTCAGAAACCATTTAAGGTTAACAACAAATCAATTTCAATCAATCAATCAATGTCAATGGTGAAACATTCCATTAAAAAGCGATATACTATGATGAAAGCTGCTTTAGAGCCAAGAATAAAATTACAAATTACTCTTCGTTACTTGGCGACTGGAGATTTATTCAACATTAGAACATATGTATAAAATTCCCAAAGAGCCCCTTATCAAAGTTCTTACCAGAAGTATTAAAAGTATGTGAGAGATTGAAAGATTTCGAATAACTCAGAGTATCGTGGAATCGGTGCCCAGAATGTAGGGGATACAGGGGTTTGTTGTGACAGAGGTTGGTTGTTACAGAGGCTTAATAAACGGAGGACGTATTTCCACGCTACCACAGAACACATTTTAATTTTAGAGATTCCAGTACCATTTCTTTTACTGTAACTTATCCCCCAGGGAATTTTACATTCATCTGCTCCCACAAATCTTTAAGTCACTTTGTTTTTTCGGTGATCCTTTGGTTTTTGTTACCCTTCCTCAGGGTATAGGTACTCACTTGACTTAAAGTGTGGGGCTTATTTTTATCGCCAAAGAAATTTTGACGCCGTAACTTTTTGCTTAATATTTTTAGCTTTTGTTTTTCAATTAATAAAATATATTTTCTTTTAACTTTTATCTTTCCGTACCACTACAATTTCCTTGATTGACTACTTATTGACTTATTACCTTATTACCGGTAGTTTGCTCAATTATACACCATTTTTTCGAATACCGCATTTATGTGGAAGAGACTGGAACCTGTCACTACTTAAGCTGTTTTCCATGGAATTTTATAATTGTATGAATTTTTGATTTTTACATTTTTGTACTGGTAAGTTGTTAGACTTTTCAGTTATTAGTATAACTTACTATCTTTTCATATTGTTTTTTAGACCTGATGATGACCTATATAGGTCGAAACTAGTTGTCATTTACACCTACTTAATAAAATAATTTGTGTGGTACGATACTTCGTGTTTTCTTTGATATAACTTGCTTAATAGATGTCAGCGGCATCACGACCATCTTTTTGGAACGAGCGTCAGTTCTTGTGCATACAGTGTCGATCTAGCTTAGAACGCTAACGTATCACGTGTGTTTGGACGGTTTGTGTTTTTCAGAGGTGTCTTAGTAAATTTTAATTACTTCAGGTATTGTTTTTTAATGTGACTGTAGTAAGAATTGAAACTGGTATTGTGGTGTTAAATTACTAATTCAGGTAAGTTTTTTCTCACTGTTATAACGATATTCAGTTATTAATTAAAAGTGAGTAAGAGGAGAACAAAACAAATACAAATACAAAAAGTTTATTTTGTCAAAAACAGAATATTACAATATACCTACAGCAGAAAATAAATAAGATTTTTTAGACAAAAAAGGATCTTCTCACGATTATAAAACCGATTACAAAAAGTCCACCACAAGGGTAGACCTTTGCGAAAAGACCCCAAAATTAATAAACTAAACCAAAAATTAATAAACTAAACCAAAAATTAATAAAAACTAAACCAAAACTGAACTGTGTTGAGGGAAAAGGGCATTAACAAGTCAAGTAAGATAGTATTTATATAACTTGCTAAACCCAACAAAAGAGTGCCAAGGACGAGAAGCCGGACAGTGTGCAGATACTCGACAGCAGGATAGATGGTAAAAAAAATAGTTAATAATTTAATTTAGTGAAGTTGTTCTCGTAATAACATGTTTTTTATGTACTTTCTAAAGTTCACCAGAGACAAGTTTTTTGTTCTTGTTGACAACCCGTTCCACATTTTGACAGCTAGATAAGAAAATGATTTTTGGAAAGCCGCAGTTCTGTGACGCGGAAGAAGAAATGTTCCAGTGTTCCGAGTAGTATGTCTTCTAGACAAATCTGAAAATTTTTCTTTTAAATATGGAGGTTTCCCAGTCTTAACTATTTTGTATATAAAATTATACATATGTTGCCTTCTTCGATAAACCATTTTTAGGATGTTATGTTGATTAAGGTAAGGAGTTATATGGCGATTATACGGAATTCTATATGAAAATCTTACACAACTATTTTGGATTTTTTGGATTGACTTTTTAAGTAACCAAGATATATAGTCGCCATAAACTACGTCACCATAATCAAATAGGGACCAGACAAGAGTGTTGCAAAGATAATATTTTTGATTAGATGTTAAGTATTTTTTTATTTTATATAAATTTTTCAATCTGAGATATCCTGCAGTTAACTTGTTCTTTACATGTTTTTGGAAAGAGAGTTCATTATCAAAGATAACGCCCAAATTTTTTGCATGTTTTATGATGGGTATTGGGTTGTTATTAATGTTTATTTGTAATGTATTTTCGATAAGTTCTCTGGCGTTTTTATTTTTATTTATAATTATTATTTGCGATTTGGATGCATTTAATTGTAAATTGTGATTTTCTGCATAGGAAGATATACATTTAAGGTCCGCATTTAATTTATTTTGAGTGTCTATTATATTGTGTTTATTTATAGGTATTTTTAACTGGGAGTCATCAGCAAACTGCTTAAATTTGCAGAATTTAATACAGTTTTTCATGTCAGCAACATAAATGGAAAATAACAGAGGTGAAATTACCGAACCTTGTGGAACGCCATTTTTAACTAATTTAAATTCTGACTTGTCAACACTCGAGTCTTTTTTAATAAGAACACAACAAAATCTATTCTTCAGTAGGTTATGCATGAGATTGACTGCATTGTTAGAAAAGCCAAAGTAATGAAGTTTTGCCAACAGCATCTCGTGACTAATAGCATCAAATGCTTTACTGAAATCCAGAAGGGTCATGCAAGTACTGTTTTGTTGTTCTTCATTTTCTCTGATGTCATTCAAAATGCTGACTAGTGTTGTAGTGGTACTAAAATTCTTCCGGAACCCTGACTGACAATCTGGTATTATTTTGTTAATTTCAACGAATGACTCAATTTAATTATATAAGTGCTTTTCAAAAATTTTAGATAAGACAGGAAGTATACTAATTGGTCTCAAATCTTTCAACTCCTTTGGTTCAAGTATTTTAGGTAATGGTTTAATAATAGCTTTTTTCCAGCCCGATGGATAGAATGAATTTAAAATACACGAATTGATTATATTCAGTAATGCATCTGCGCAAAATGGGTAGCATAATTTTATGTCTTTTATTGTTAACCCATCATCACCCGCTGCATTAGATGATATTTTGGAGACGATTTTATTTAAATTTTCCTTGTCCAATAGTGTAAAATTAAACTCGTCAGTGTTGTCTGTAAGTCTGTTGGTTTTATAAAATTCTATCAAATCTGTAGAAACTGTGTTGTTTTTGTTATCGACTTCTGAAAAAAAGTTGTGTATATTTGTCGCATTGTTAAGATTATCTGGTATATAAGATTGATTTTCGTTGTAAGTAAGATTGAGTTTTTTTGATGTTTTCCAAAATTCCTTCCCTTTGCTCTGTCCAAATGTATTAAAAAAAGTGATTTTTTCCCGTATTATAGCATATTTGGTAAAATTTCTCAATTGTCTGTAGTACTGTAGAGACCCTTCCGTTTTTGTTCTCATATATTTTTTATGTGCTTTATCTCTAAGCTTAATCAACTGCTTTATGTTGGTCGTTATCCATGGCAAATAAGGTTTTTCGGAAATTTTCTTGGTTTTCATTGGAGCATGCTTATTTATAATTTTATTTATATTAGACGTGAAAATCTGAACTGTCAATACTATCAGTCACGAAAAGCTGCTGCCAATCCAGCATTATCCCTTCTTCCATTACTAAATCATAAATGATGTTGTTGTAGTCTCTGTACGTGACAGTTTTTTTGCGGCAGGTTACTTTAGGCAGATTCATTACTGTGTAGACCAGGTTATGATCCGTCACACATTGAGATATTGCCAATGATCCTGAATTTATACATTGTATTTTTTGACTAGTAATAATTATATCGATTAAACTAGATGTGTTATTTGTAAAATTAAACCTCGTCGGCTCTTTAATATGTTGATTAAATTGTAAGGTTTGTAACAAGTTTTTTAGTCTGTTTGTGTATGTTGTATTACTTAAAAAGTTGATATTTAAATCGCCGACTATAATAATGTTCTCATGTGCAACGGTTACATAACCCAGTAAATCCTCAAACTGGTCTAGAAAGACAGATTCGCTAGCAGAAGGTGGCCTGTAAATATTAATAAGTATATAGTTTATATTTTTTACAGTGAATTCTATTGCAATGTGTTCAAAGAAGGGAAAGTTTAAGTTAATCAAGGAGAATTTTATATTATTTTTAATATAAAGCGCAACGCCACCCCCTCTTGCCAATCTGTCCTTTCTTACAAACCTATATCCCGGAAGTCTGTATGTGAAACTTGGCATGTCGGGGTCTAGCCATGTCTCAGTCAACCCCAACACGTCAAAGTCCAATTCCATCATATAGTTTGTAAATTCGTCAAAACCAGTATTTAATGATCGTACATTTAAATGGCCTATTGAAAAATTAGTAAAATTGTTTATCAAAAAATCGTTATTATTGTTTCCCGACTGTCGAGTGCCTAAATAATTAGCCATATCCCATAATAGCTCCTCTCCCCGCACCAATGTAGGTCAAGTTACCTCTTCCCAGATTAGACAGTCCAGTTTTGCCTAGACGATTATTTAAAAAAGTTTTAATAACTAAAAAAATTGCCTTAACTAGATAATAATAATTCATAATTTTTCAAGTTTATCTCACAACCCGCCTATTTAACTTTATTTAAGTAGTTGGTAATGTCCCGGAAAGAAAGAAAGAAAAGAAGTATATATTCAAACAAGAAAATCTACTAATAGATAATAACATTTTTAAAGAATTTTTTTTTGTTTTGTTATTGTTTACAATCTTAGAAAATAAGTATGCGTATACATGTACAGTTATATTCCCTATAACCGCTGACGTAGCATATTGTTTTGTTGCTTATCAATTGTTATAAATAGCAGTCATATTGTAATCTTAGGGAGTTCATAATTGTCATTCATACTGAATACACTTTCAAACAGATTTACATTGTAATTTTTTGAAAATAAAATTTTTTAAAAAACAATTTTCGTGTATCGAAAAGTTAACTGGCGCAGTCAGTAGGATATAGTCAAACGGGCATTAGTAAAAATCTTCGTTTCGTTTTAACGATTAATTGACTACCTACATCGGTCTCAGTGAATTAACTTTAACATTTTCAAGAATTGAACGAATTACGCATCGTGTCGGACTTTCGGACAATTTTCTGTGTTATCAGTTAGTCGAAGAAGACCTGCAAAATTATTTTCGAAAAATTCAAGATCTGTTGACTCCATTGACCAGGGATAGAACTAGCATCGTTCATAAGCCTATTGGTGAGGATCAAGGAACAAGAATCGTCCAGAATCCATAGTTAAGAAGTATGAAATTGCTAATTTTCATGTAAGTAAATCCTTTTTATGTTCTCCTTTATATAGTGTTATTATTTTTATTTCCACACTGGAAACCGAAAGAATTGTAGAAAATATTATAGAAAGATTAATTAATTTAACTTTACAAGAAGAAGAAGAAATGGCACAAACAAATATACAATTATTAAAATATCAAGCAGATAATATACCAAATTTTGATGGTAATCCAAAACAAATTAATAGATTTATTAAATCATGTGAAATTTTTTTAAATAATCATAGGAATCGTAATGATCCTACAGCAGCTATAAACATATGTTTGTTTGATACAATTATTGGTAAATTAACCGGTAGGGCAGCTGATTTAATTGCTTCGCGTACAGAATTAGATACGTGGGCTAGTGTAAAAGATTCATTATTAGTAACTTTTTCTGATCAAAGATCAATTGACTGTATTATTCAAGATATTATTTCTATGCGTCCTGAAAGAAATGAATCTCCTCAACATTTCGGACTTAGAATCCAAGATGCGCGTAGTCTTCTTTGTTCAAAAATAAATATGTCAGATGACCCACAAAATGTAAAATTATTAAAAATTGAGCAATACGAAGATTTATGTCTCAAAACATTTATCAATGGCTTAAATTACCACATGCAATTAGTTGTCAGATTAAAGAATCCCAATTCAGTTGACCAAGCTATGTCATTCGCAAAAGAAGAAGAGAATTTTCTTAATTTTAAAAATCGAAGTAATAATAATCAAAGAACAAACAATCATTTTAAATCACAAAATGTTAGAAATATTCCAGCACAGTCAAACTCAAATCATTTTAATAGACCTCAAACATCTTATTTCCAAAATAATCAACAGTTTTTAGATAGAAGGCCAAACTATTATAATTCAAGAAATTCATCTCAATTTTCTCAATTTCCAAGACCATTTAATAATAATCATAGACCAGATGTCTTCAATCAAAATAACTTTAATCAAAATCGTTCACATCAATACAACCCTAATCGCTTTAATCAGCCTAATTCTAATCAAAATAATTTTAATCAGAATCGATCATTCCAATCTAGAACCAGAAATTTTCCACCTCCAGAACCAATGGACACCTCGTCTGGAAATACCGTCTTATTCCGAGGAAGTAATGTTTTTAGAAATAATCAAAACTCTTCCAATGCACAATTATTTAACCAAGTTGTAAAACCAGTCGATAATGATAATCAAATGAACCAAGAAAATCATGAAAGTAATTCCGATGAAAATTTTCAAGAAATTGCCTCCCAAATCAAACGAAAAAGATAAGTTTTAATAATGTCTCATGCTCTTCATTACCAAAAATCATTATTCCTGAATTAAATGCTACATTTTTAATAGACACAGGGTCAGGTCAAAGTTTTATCAGACCGAATCTAGCTTATGAAAATTATAAAAAATATATTAAAAATGAAAAATTTTCAGTAAAAACACCCCATGCTACTTCTTATCATACAGGAACTATAAATATTCCTATATTCCCCTCGTTCAACAATAAAACTTTCCATAAATTCTATCTATTCGATTTCTCTCCTAATTTTGATGGATTATTAGGATACGACTTTTTAAGACATATTGGTGCAAATATTAATTTCAAAACATTTTCTCTAGAAACTTCAAATGCTACATTGCCTTTATACCATTTTAAACCAAAACCTAAAGAAACTGTAAGTTCTAATATGCCCATATTGCCCATATTAGATATAATCATTCCTCCAAGAACTTCTCAAAAGGTGCAAATTCCAGTTAATCATATTAATGGCACAGGTATATTAAATTATTTTTCCGTCGACTTTACATTAATAACAATGTTAATGTACTAACTATTGTCTAAAATTGATCATTAATAAGTCGTATTAACGAACAAGAGCGTTAACAGGCTATTAATGTTGAGATCTGTCAATGTCAATATTTTTGATCAGTCGCGTTTTTTCATCATGCCATTTTATTTAAAACGTCATTAAATTCAAAGCAAATCTTTATATAATAAAACATAGGCAAAGTTTATTTTATGGTGTAATACAAAAAATATAACTCATTATTCAGAATCAATAGGTACTAGCACATTTCTCATACCTTGCTGAAAAAGGCTTAATAGCCAGTTTATGGCCAAAATATTCGATGCTAAGAACAACTTTTAATATTAATACAAATGTCCACATCAGTAAGTATAATAAACTAATTACGTTTATTAAAAAGAAGAAAACTGGATATGTTTCAAAAAAATCAAAAGTTTTTAACAAAGAACAAGTACATAAATTTATTTAATATTTATTTATAAGCTATTTTTTTCTTAAAAAAGTCGACGGAAAAATTTTGTAACCAACTCGTAAATTAATAGGAAGTTTAATAATCTCAAACATTAATGCGCTCGCTATCGCTCGCGCATTAAAATATTTCGATTATTAAACTTCTATATTAATAAACTCGTTGCTTAAATAACTATTAAATCAGGTACAAACGAAATACCCACATGTTTAGTAGACATTAAAGATTCATACGCATTGACTATAGTTACAAACAATAGCGAAAATCCAAGTAAATTAAGCATCTCCAAACCATTAAATATTGAACTATATAGAAGATAAACAAATAATAAATAATATCGAATCTTATCACATGGAAGATCCCATTTTTGATAAAAATAAAATAGAAGAATTACAGAAAGAAAATTTAAACAAAATAAGACTAGATCACTGTAATAAAGAAGAATACAATGCCATAAAGAAGCTTTGTTACCAATATAAAGACATATTTTATGTTGAAGGTACACCACTGACTTTTACAAATAATATTAAACATAAAATAAACTTAACAGATGATAATCCTATATATACCAAGACTTACAGATATCCTGAAGTATATAAAAAGGAAGTAAATAAACAGATTAATAAAATGTACGAAAATAATATAATAAAGTGTCACGGGTCAAAATCTACTATAGTTAAAATAACTAAATTGCTTACCTTAATTTGTTACCATTGTAGTGTTTATTCAAGTAAGAAATCGGTTGATTTGAGCTCGTTTATAGTTAGTTATCAATTTATAAATATATTCAGTGGTTGCTAAAATTAATATTATTTGTTTATGGTTACATCCCCTCCCCTAAGAAAGGAGAAAATCTAACGAAGATTTTCGACGATAACGCAATAGTGCTAAATGAGCCAACAGTCACAATGAAAGGGACAACAAACCCATACGATAGCTAACGACAAATTGCTGTAGCAGCCAAGCCAATAAAACGCCATATACCATTTCGTAAGAAAATACGAACTAACAACACAACCAAAAGAAAGAAAAGCAACAAATAAACAAACAAAATAAAAACACAAAAAGGGTATCAACGATGTTTGTTGATAAATTGGCTCGATTCAAGTAATGTAGCAAAGGGTAGAGAAGGTAACGAACACATGTTACTCACTAAGTCGACCAAAACTCCTCGACAAATCCCACCATGTGGTTTTTTTTTCCACCGAGCACTCAACAACCAATGGCCCGGTCGGAAAACAAAAGGTTTGGCCTCCAAAATCCACACAAACGTGAAAATAGCACCACGGCCAAAAAAAAAGACCCAAACCATGAGGGTAATTAAAGTCGACGAAGCAAGCAACAACATAAAAGGTAAGATAAGGTAAGATAAGGAAGATAAGGAAAAGATAAAGGTAAAGATAAGGAAATTACTTGAATCCAGAAGTGTTAAGGTTGGAGGACTTCTACCTCCCCGCCTGGAGTATCCTCGGGTGGTGAAATTCTTTGGCCTCCAGCCACAAGGCACAAAAGGAGTCAACGATGGTCGTGTTGACAAGGTTTGAATCCAAATAACGAAAGATACCATAAGTTTACAAAACCTAAGTTCCTGCCAAACAGACTGAAAATTTCCTCAATAAATCCCAACAAATGGTTTTTCCACCGGGCACTCAACAACCAATGGCCCGGTCGGAAAATAAAAGGTTTGGCCTCGAAATCCACACAAAACGTGCCGTAGAACCACTACAAATAAAGCCAAAACCATAAGGTCATTCTAAAGCCAAACAAGCAGGAAAACGATGTAACTAAATATAGATAATAGTAAAGATAAGTTTACTAAGGCAGAACGAAATTTGGATCCATAAAGTGTTAAGGTTAGGTAGAAATCAACGATGGACTTGCTGAAAGGGTTGGATTCAAGTGACGACGGATAAGATGGGATTACAATAAAACAACCCTAAGTAACGAACTTGAATCCAAAAAGTGTTAAGGTTAGGGGACTCTTACCCACTCCGCCTGGAGTATCCTCGGGTGGTGAAATTCTAAGGCCTCCAGCCACAAGGCCAACAAAAACAAAACACCAAACAGAAAAGTAAGAACAATAAGAGAAATAACGAAAATCACAAAAGAGAAACAACCAAAGATTCAAACATACTACAAGAAATTGTCGTCTGGAGCGAGTGATTCATAATAAGGCTTCAAATCCTGAACATGCCAAATTCCTTTCGAATTCCCTAACTCGTCCTGGAGTTCATAGGACCAAGAACCACACCTACGCTTTACAACAAAAGGACCAAGATACGCTGGCGCTAATTTTGCCGAATAGAATTTCAGAGCATCCGACAAGACTTTATTCTTCCTCCAAACTTTATCCCCACAACTAAAAGATAGAGGTCGACGACGCAGATTATAACGATTTGCATTTTGCGCTCTCGCGGACTCTATTCGCTGTCGAACTTGCAGATATAGCTTCGCAAAGCTCTCACGACGGTTTTTAGCGTAGTCGTTAATTTTTATTGGGTCCGTCCGAAGTTTATTCTCGTAATCCGTTCCGCAAAGTTTGTGTTCCCTACCAAAGAGAATAAAGTATGGACTATATTTGGTGGTTTCACTCGGTGTTGTCCTAATTGCGCAGCCAATTTCATTAAGATGCTCGTCCCAGGTCCTGTGGTTGTCTTGCTTCACAAATGTACGTAACATGGTCTTAATAACCCTATTGTGTCGTTCTGTGGGGTTAGCGCGTGGATTGTAATGTGCGGTAAAGAACATTCTGATATTATATTTTTCACACAATCTCCGGAATTCGTTCGATTTCATTTGGACACCGTTATCGCAAGTTAAAGTCATGGGTGCTCCATACAACAAAAAGAAACCTTCCATAATTTCTGTCAAGTTTTTGGCAGTAGCGGTTCGACACGGATATAAGAAGACTGCCTTACTGTAATTATCAGCAACAACTAGAATATACTGGTAGCCTTTTTTTGATTTAGGAAGAGGTCCAATGCAGTCTAGACTTATTGCCTGGAAGGGTTCGGATATTACAGGACGATCGCCCATCAACCCTGCTGGTGCTTCTTGCTCAACTTTATTCTGAGCACAACTCTTGCAACGACGAACATACCTAGACACATCAATTTTCATTTTGGGCCAGTAAAATTTATGGTAGATTTTCCCAAAGGTCTTATTTACGCCTACGTGTCCGGCAGATGGTAAATCATGACAGCGTTGTAGAATGGAGCCGCGTTGGTCTTTAGGCACCACTAATTTCCAATCGTTTGAAAGAGGCGACAATTTAGGAATACCAGGCTTCACGAACTTATAAAGTGCACCATTTTGTACACGCCATAACGGAAACTTTAAGGGGTTGTCCTGAACCTTCAATAACATTCTAGCGTACCACTTGTCGGTGGTGGTTTCAGGGGTGACGGTACAGTTGTCTAATTCATTTACTAAAGAATTGGTCGTGCTAATACGGCACTGGGAGAAAAGGTCACGACCTAACGTTTCTCCCGGGATCCGTTTCCCTGCTGTTTACATTTCAGACAGTTCTTAATGGTAACGTTAGGGGCACCACAGCGATAACAATAAACCTTAGAGTTGGGACAATTCCTATTAACGTGTCCGGGGTTTCGACAATTCCAACAAATTGGAACACTGGAAGAACGACCAGCTCTACTAGTAGTCGTGTCAACTCTACCTATTCCCGACTGTTGAAGATCGGGGTCTTCCCTGTGGGGTTGTGCCTCAACAAAAGCGAAATCTGGCTCCACGAATTGATTCCTCTTACGAGAAGGGGGCACGTAATTTTCTACCCTGAATTTCTTAATCTCCAACTTCATACATTCTTCTTCCAACTCTTCGATAGAACGTACGACCGGTAATTGAGTAGCATAAAAAGGGGACAGGTTCCTAACCAACAAATCCAACTGCACTTCAGGTGCAAGACTACCATGACGCCGAAACAACGCCTTCATGCAAGACAAATAATCGATTATCCCTTCCGTTGTATCTTGGGTCCTCTCTAAAATCTCTTTAAATAGCCTGGCACGATAATCAGGAGGTTCAAAGTGCCTCAACAACAACTCTGACAAACTCTGCCAATCGCTAAACCTATCAATGTTGGCCCTATACCAGGTTAATGCTTTGCCGGAGAAAAGATCTATGGCACTGGAAAATAACTGTTCCTCAGTGATGTTACGAGCTATTTGAAGTTCTCGAACTCTATCCAGGAAATTATAAACAGAAGACTTAGCATCCCCGGTGAACTTTACATTCCATTTTTCTAAATTTAAAGGTTTCATTTGAGTATAATGAATAGGTGAAGATTCCTCATCTGTATCGTGGGCAATATGACTAGGCTCCGGATTGCGCTTAGCAGCAATATCAAGAGAATCTAGGGCGGCTAACACATCCATCAACAACTTATCCCTCTCCGACTTCTCCTCAATTGTTAATCCAGACTCCGGAATGCGTTGGGTACGATGGTAGATATGGACTAGTTTCGACAACGAAGAATTATATTTCCGATCGATATTTTCACCTTCCAGCGTAAGAACCGTTTCCTCTAACAACAACCTACGAATTGACTCTAACTCACCCTTAAGATCTGCTACTATATATGGGGGTCTCGTGAAAGTACCCGCTCTCTCCATCTTTAAAATTGGCCGCAGGGCCATCCTCATCTGATCGACCGTTGGCTGTGAATCAACTAAAATCCCACGGACTAAAAGTTCATGGACCAACATGCCCTTTTTAAGGTATGAAATATCCATTATATACTCCATGATATATGATTAAAATAACGACAATTCAACAAAATTCAACAATAAACGAATAAATGACAACTACAACCTTTTCAACAAATAGTCAACAAATTGTGGTTCGGTAACAATTAGCAACGTTGGATAATGTTAAATAACTTACCAATGATATATATATAAAAATAAGAAAGTATGCAACTATGTAAATCGTTTCACGTTTGGTGTGATCAGATGTTAATAACGCCAATAATTAAAATATATATAAAAAAAAAGTTACTACTTAGCTCACTTATATAAACGCGATAATAAACAATAAAAAAAACTATCAATTACTCGCCCAATTAAACAAATATTTGCCCCACGTTGGGCGCCAAAAATTTGCCACGTATTTTAATGAATTTAAAACATAAATTAAAATTTCACATAAAATTAATTTGTAATAGTACAAAAATCAATTTCGATAGTAAAAAAAAACTAAAAGGAGTCTAGTTAAACAAAATAAAACCCTGTGGACGATACAAAAGAAATATTCATATAAAATAGGAATTTTAACCAAGATTGATTATATGGCGTCATTAATTATTAAGGTAAGCAATTTAGTTATTTTAACTATAGTAGATTTTGACCCGTGACAAAAGGAATCGAATTCACCTTATAATTCACCTATATGGATAGTAGAAAAGAAATTAGATGCAAGCAATAAAAAGAAATATCGAATTGTTATAGACTACAGAAAACTTAACGAAAAAACTATTGATGATAAATTTCCATTGCCTCTTATTTCGGAAATATTAGATAGACTTGGTAAAGCACAATATTTTACAACACTAGACTTAGCTAGTGGCTTTTACCAAATAGAAATGGATCCTGCAGATACACCAAAAACTGCGTTTTCTACAGAAACAGGACATTGGGAATTCTTAAGAATGCCAATGGGACTTAAAAATTCACCAGCAACATTTCAAAGAGCTATGAATAATGTACTACGAGGTTTTCAAAATGAAATATGTTTTGTCTATTTAGATGATATTATTGTTTTTTCGTCTTCGTTACAGGAACATATAGAAAGATTAAAATTAGTTTTTGAACGTCTTCGTCAATCCAATTTAAAAATTCAATTAGACAAATCGGAATTTTTACATACTGAAGTTGCATATTTAGGACACAAAATTACTAAGGATGGAGTTTTACCTAATCCAGATAAAATTAACGCTGTAAAGAATTTTCCATTACCCAAAACTCAAAAAGATATTAAATCATTTCTAGGGTTAGCCGGATATTACCGCCGCTTTATAAATAATTTCGCAAAAGTAGCTAAACCACTAACACTATGTTTAAAAAAGAATGCTAAAGTTATTCATTCTCCAGAATTTATAAATTCATTCAATCATCTGAAAAAACTCTTAATAAACGCCCCAATACTAAAATACCCAGATTTTTCAAAACCCTTTATTTTAACTACAGACGCTTCTAATATAGCTTTAGGCGCTGTTCTTTCACAAGGGAATCCACCTAATGACAATCCTATAGCCTATGCATCAAGAACCCTTAATGAAACAGAACAAAAGTACTCCACAATAGAAAAAGAATTATTAGCTATTGTGTGGGCATGTAAAATGTATCGACCTTATTTATATGGAAGAAAATTTGAAATACAAACAGACCATCGTCCTCTTGTATGGTTATTTAACGTAAAAGAACCCAACTCTAAATTAATTCGTTGGCGTTTAAAATAAGAAGAATTTAACTATACTATAAGATATAAACCAGGAAAGAATAATATTGCTGATACATTATCTCGAATTAATCTCAATACTCTAGAAACACAATCTAATGTAAACAACCCCGGAGATATAGACATTGATATTGACGAATTTTTAAGACAATTTAATTTTGATGAAATTAATAATGAAATTGTAAGTGAAACTTTAAGAGATATTGAAAATGAACCATCAACTTTGAATCAAGCACGTTTTGAAAGAAACAAAGAGATAATTCAAAATGAAAACATTGAAATAGATAAAAACTCTGAAACAGATACGGCTCATAGTAGTGATTCATCACAAAATGCACAAATTACACTTTTAGATGTTATTATAAACAATAAACCTCTTCAATTGATAGTTAAAAAGGCACCGTATTTATCTTATCTTAAAAGAGACCTCGAAACATTTGGTGACCATAAAATAATAAAAGTAACAATTCCAGCTGACGCAAATATTATACTAGAATTTCTAAAAGAAAATGCATCAAAGAATAAATTGTATGTATATTTCTTATCAAAAGAATTACGACCTATTTTTCAGGAAGTTTGGAGTAAGCATTTTAATAAAATAAAATTAGTGGAATGTACAAAGTTAGTAAACAATGTATTACCAGAAGAACGGTTAATGTTAATCAAATATAAACACGAAGGAAAAACTAATCATAGAGGAATTGAAGAAACATTAAAATCACTTAAATTAAATTATTATTGGAAAACAATGAAAACAGATGTAACTAATTTTATTAATAATTGTGAAATTTGCCAAAGAAGTAAATATAACAGGA
Organism: Altica lythri; assembly: GCA_964028335.1. Lineage (NCBI taxonomy): Eukaryota > Metazoa > Arthropoda > Insecta > Coleoptera > Chrysomelidae > Altica > Altica lythri. The sequence continues at coordinate 26,161,210 of OZ034806.1, read as the reverse complement.
AACCACCAAATGAACCTTTGGTTTTAACAGAAACACCATCAAAACCATTTGAAATTTTGCATATTGACACTTTTAAGGTTGGAACTAATAGATTTTTAACTATATTGGATAAATTTTCAAAATACGGACAGCGTTACCATATTTCGGAACTAGTATATCAGCATGTCAACAACTTGTTCATTTCTTTACATTTTTTGGCGTTCCTAAACAAATTGTTTGTGATGAAGGAACAGAATGCAAGAACGACGTTGTAAAAGAACTTATTCGTTCACATAAAATAAATATTCATTTCACAACCCCGTATCATCATGAGTCAAATTCACCTGTAGAAAGATTTCATTCTACTTTAGCTGAACATTTACGCTTATTAAAAGAAAAAGATTCAAATGCAGATATAATTTCGTTAATGCCTTATGCTCTTATTGCTTATAATAGTACTATTCATTCTAGTACAGGATATACTCCCCATGAGTTAATTTTAGGACATACAGAGAGTCGCGATCCAACGGCTCTAATACCTGCTCAAGCACACAATATGTTAATACTCATCAGAATAATACACAAGCATTATATACAGATATTCATGAAAAATCACTAAAAACAAAAGAAAAAACACTCAAGAGAATAAATAAAAAGAAAAATTTTAAAAGACCTAAATTAGGTTCACAAGTTTATAGAAAGATAGAAACACGAGCTGGCAAAATGAGTAATAAATTTAAAGGTCCTTATATTTTAACAAAAATTTTGAAAAATGGAAAAATAGAAATAGAACATCCAACAACTAAAAAGAAAATTATTGTTCACATCAATGAAGCTAAAATTATGTCTCCTATCATTTCAGATGTACTATTGGAGCAATCCGAAGTTCCACAGCAGAACTCGAATTCCATAACCTAAATCATTATCCCGGTTTGCTTCCTTATAAATTAGGTACTTCCAAAATAACTAACAATCATTGGTCATTTGTTCAAATTTTTCATTTATCTTCAGTAATCTCAGAATTTCGACTTATTCAAATACAAGCACAACGTTTACACAGAAATTTCAAAACTCATCATGGCTATCTCTCAAATTTTGAAAATTCATTCATTTCTATACTTGCTTTAGAAAATAAAATTGAATCTCAAATAAAGCAAATAAATCCTTTAATAATCTCAGAAAATCGTGTTAAAAGAGGGTTATTCAATCCCTTAGGATCCCTGATAAAATGCATAACAGGAAACTTAGATCAAGAAGATGCCGAATATTATGAAAATCAAATCAAAGAATTACAGAAAAATCAAAATAAATTTAAAAAGATCACTTTTAATCAAATAACACTTTTAGAAAATACTATAAAAAGTTTTAATAATATCACTTCTAATTTAACTCATAATCAATTTCAATGGTGGTTGCCTTAACTTGATGGAAATCCATTTAAACGTAATGAAACACTTAAAGTGGAAATTTAAACCTTTTTAAGTGTTTCATTACGTTCATAATCAATTAATGTTAAAACAGAAAATAGAGTCAATTGAATATAAAATTAAAGAAAACGTTTTATTTGATAATTTTATATATGATAATCTTCAATCAATGTTAGCAATTAATGAAATTATAATATTGTACCAAACAATCTATGATATTTAAAAAAAAAATAGAAACTGCTGTTTCTTTTGCTAAACTCAATACATTACATAATTCTATAGTTAACCCAATAGATCTATTAAAAGAAATAAAACTGTCTCAACTTCATATAGCAACTAATGAAGCATTGCCATTTGAACCACTATTAGAAAATATTTTAAAGTTTGAAAAAATAACTGAAATAAAAAGCTATTCAAAAGAATGGATCATAACTTTCATTTTAGAGATACCTTTAGTGGAAGTAGAAACATATCACTATTATCAATTATTCCCAGTACCAATTCCTGGAAAACAATTTCAATTTTATCTTTTTCTACCTCAAAAACCATTCCTTGCACTTACTGACAGCAATTATATATATATATATATATATATGGATCAAAGCTGTACCCGAATTCAGCAGAACGAGTTTATATGCAAAGAAGCTCAAAAAGCAGTCATCACTGAAGACTCACCATGTGAAGTTCAATTAATTTCGTACCACAAGAACATTACTAACTGTTATCCTCTTAATATATTAGTGCGTAATATTCAATCAACCAAAATTGATAATGGAAAATGGATCATAACAGTCCCAAAAGAAGAATTAGCAATAGTGGAATGTGAAAATTTCAAAGACAAGATACCACTTCATGGAAGCTATATTATGGAAACAAATTCTAAATGTTTAATTAAAATCAGTCATTTGACATTTAAAACTAATCAAATTAAACTTAGTAAATTTATAAATTCTCATTTACCAAAAATTAATTTAACTAATTTTTACTAATAATTCAATTAAAAATATTAATTCACAATCAATAAATTTTGATACAATTAACTTAGAAGAAAATCAAGAAATTCAAGAAAATCTTCAGAAGCAAAAAGAAAACTTAGAAGATATCAACTTTCCAATATACTATTCAAGGACCAGTATTTGGACAATTCTACTCTACATTATAGTTGGATCCATACTTGGAATTTGGATAATTAAATATATCATAGCCTATTATCAGAGTCATTTCAAGAAGAAACCAGAAGAAATCATCATTTGAAAAGAACCATACCTTCCAGGATATGCTTCTTTCTAAGGGTGGAGGAGTTATATTCCCTATAACCGCTGACGTAGCATATTGTTTTGTTGCTTATCAATTGTTATAAATAGCAGTCATATTGTAATCTTAGGGAGTTCATAATTGTCATTCATACTGAATACACTTTCAAACAGATTTACATTGTAATTTTTTGAAAATAAAATTTTTTAAAAAACAATTTTCGTGTATCGAAAAGTTAACTGTACATATATCCTATATCTATATGTTTTATTAAATATTTATGTATTCCTTTTTTTTACTTACATTTTAAGATACATTTTTCGACTTTTTGAATAAGATGGAACGATAAACCTACCCATTGTTATATTATTATAATGTTGTAAGTTTGCTACTAGGCTATAAATGTTAGTTAATGAAAAGTTTTGATATTTTTTGATATCGATTCGGAAAAAATAAAAAATAAAGACATGAATAATAATAATATAGAAAAGAACCCGTTTTTATAATATGTTAGAAAGGTACTTAGTGCAACAATGTAATAATTTTATTATTAAATATTGTATTATTATAGACAAATATCGCATATCTACACAAACAATCAACATAAAACGCGGCATACAAGGTTACCTTCAGCAAAGAAGAGATGTAAATCACTTTAATCCATACCATGTTTAAATTCATAGCATAAGGGTTAGTTTCCATGATAAATTTTTTCCAATTCGGGCTCACTGTGAATGCGAAAAACTTTGTTATTTTTGTTTTTCACGAAAATATTGCCGTTAAGCACCCACGCACTATTTTTTGAGAAGAGCTGTATGGCCTTTCTAAACAAACAGAAATGTGCTTTGAGGTTGGTTGTGACTTTCGCATTGGGGTAGGTTGTGACTGTCACAACCTGTTCCATATTATAGGGTAAGTCCGGGATAGATGGCCATACTAGGTGAGATGGCCATGCTTAATATTTCTTACATGTGACGACAGATGTCTATATTTGTACAGTAATAGAGTCAGTTTATGTATCGTCACCAAACCAAACCAAAGTAAGTGAAGTAGTTTTGAGATGTTGCATGATCAATCAGTATTTCATTTTTTGACATAAGCTATAAGACTGAAATTAAATATATAAGTAAAACACTCTTTGAAGTTTGTCCAGCCCTCAAAATGGTCTCGTTTACTTACATTTTTCTACATATTTAGTGGGTGGCCATCTCTCCCTGGCAAACCGGGTGAGACGGCCAACCTAATTTTGGGTAAGGTTGCCATATAGGTAATCTGTATTTTTTTCAGATGCCAAATAAGTATATAAGAAAACCTGGTGTATCTCGAGGTTTATGGACCCAAGAAAATCTTCTCCGTGCTGTCCAAGCTGTAGAAAATGGTTCTTCTATCAGAAATGCTTCTATGACTAATGATATTCCAAGAAAAACTTTAGAAAGGCGAGTAAAAACTGAAAATGTCGTCATAGGTAAAATGGGCCCCGATTGCCGGCTTGGGAAAGACAACGAACGCAGGCTTGTTCGTCATATAAAAGATATGCAGAATCGAGGTTTTCCATTAACACGTGACGACATTCGCTCTATTGTTTACCACTTTGCAAATCAAATTGGAATCAAACACTCTTTCAATCAAAGCGAGGAAAAAGCTGGTTACGATTGGCTAAAATTATTTTTATCCAGAAATACTGATTTATCACTAAGAAAATCTAAAGGCGTTTCACTTAATCGCGTTCACGCAATGAATCGCGATGAGGTTCGAAAATATTTCGAATTATTGGAAAAATGTTTGGAAGATTATGATCTTTATAACAAACCCGGGCATATTTTGAACATGGACGAGTCAGGGCTTCAGCCCAATACCCGCCCAGGAGTTGTATTAGCTGCAAAAGGTTCAAAAAATGTGTCCAACATTACTTCAACGGAAAGAGGTAAAACTATTACACTCAAAGCTTGTTGTAATGCGGAGGGAATTTTTTTGCCACCAGCCTGCGTGATGAAGGGTAAAATAAAGAAAGACGAGTATACCGACAACATGCCTCCTGGGTGTGCTCTCTACATGTCAACAAAATCAGCATACGTGAATAACATTAATTTTCTTGATTGGCTAAAAGACCATTTTCTTCCAAGAAAACCTGATGGCAAAATTCTTTTAATATTGGACGGCCACGCATCTCATTCAAGTTCTGTTGAAATGCTTGAATTTGCGGATCAACATGATATTATTTTGCTGTGCCTTCCCAGCCACACAACTCACTACCTCCAACCGCTTGACAGGGCTGTATTTAAGTCTGTGAAGAATCACTTCTATGCTCCCTGCCAACTTTGGATGAAAGCGCATCCTGGAAGGCGGATCACTCGCCACCAGTTTGGTGAACTTTTACAATCATGCTGGAGAAAATCCGCAACTCCTGAAAACGCTATCGCCGGATTTAAAGCTTTATCCTTTATCCTTTCAATCCCAATGCGATCCCTGACTACGCCTTCTCTGTAGCAGATAATAATGCAAGATCCCTGGAAAACGAAACCAGGCAAACAAGTTCGAATGATGAAAATCAACAGCACATTGAAAATACAGATGCACAAGCAAGCACATCGGATCAATCTGCTGAGATCGTGTCACCACTTACAAAAATCATTTCAGAAATTTCACCTGCACCAAAACTAACTGAAATGGTGCGAAAGCGTTCCAAGAAAGTGGCCATTCTTTTAACGTCACCAGAACATGTTAACGAAATTAAAATGAGGAAAAATAAATCGTCATCAAGTAGCTAGAGTGAAAAAGAAAAACCAACATTTTCAAAGAGTGAATCTGAAAACGAAGATTTTGGTGAAAATGAGTGTGTTGGCTGTGGTGAGGATTATAATGCTACAAAAAAAAAGATGATTGTATTCGTTGTGAGTTTTGGCTACACGAGTCCTGCACAAAATATGTAGATCTGTGCCACAGATGTGGAAAGAAATGTCTAAAAAATGTGAAATGACTAGGTAGTTAGAGATTTTAACATTTTTAGTATACAGTTTTAGTTTTGAACTTAATAAAAATGTTTAATTTCTACTTTTTTCATTTATAATTTTTTTAAAAACATTTCTTAGTGTGGCCAACTATCCCATTGTGATTTGGCCATCTCCTTCATAGTATGTGGGAGAGATGGCCAATTGTTATTTTTTCAGATTTGCCAAAATTTTCATAACACGTTTAATTGTTTACTTATTATTTTTGGTTTATTTTATAGTCAAATTATGATCTAATAGTATGCATGAACATTTTGTTCGTTGTCTTAATTAAACTCGAACTGCCATCAAAAATATTTCTTAATTTATTTTGGAATTAATAATAATGAGGACATATAAACGCAAAACCAATCGAGAAAAAACAGCCTTGGACGTTTTTGACCGCGCAGCAAATAAAGTTTTGGAAAACAAGAAGTCATTGCGGGTAGTTGCCGCCGATTTCAATATTAATTACATGACTTTACAGAGATTTTGCAAAAAATTAGAGAATCGCAATTATGACGGTAAGGTTTATTTCTATAGTTTTAAATAGGGGTTTTCATATTAAAATAACCTTCATTTTCAGGTTTGGAGTAACCCCTGTATGTAGGATATAGACGATATCGTCAAGTGTTACCAGATCAAATGGAAAATGAATTAGCTGAGTGTTTGACTCATCAATCCAAATCATGTTCTTGTTTCCAAGAAAAAACTACAGGGACTATTTTGTTAAAAACGGCCCTCCAGGATGCATCCGCCAGTGCATTATTGTTTTTTATAAATAAATTAAGTAGAAGGTGTAGGCTTTAAGAGTAATTTAAAGGAACTTGCTCCCTTATACAAAGTACCTAGTAAAAAAAAGATTAAAAAACTAATGGATAATAAGTATGATATTAAATATTAATATTAAAAATGGAAAATTTTCAGAAATAACTCATTTATCTATAACATGTGACATTTGGAGTGAAGTAGTGTCCTCTTGCAGTTTTTTAGGTGTATCTGTGCACTTTGTAGAAAACAAAAAAATAAATTCTGTTTCTATTGAATTTCAAAAATTATCAAAACGTCACACCTCTGATTATATTCTCTACACAGTTTCAAGAAATTTTAAATAATTAATTTTGTAAAAGTGGAAGCTGTCATTACAGATAGTGCTGCTAATATCTTCAAGGCAATTAATGATAGTTTTGGAAAGAATAAACATGTTCCATGCTTTACTCACCTTGTAAATTTAGTTGTAGAGCATTCCTTAAAACTTTCTTCTTTAGTAAGTAAAATATTACTAAGTAAACCCCATGCACAATCGATGTTAACAGCTGTAGATGTTTTACAAGTTAATGAAATTATTTGCCTTCTTAGACCTTTAGAGTATATTACAAGAGAAGCCTCTGGACAACAATATATAACAATATCCAATTCAAATGTTAGGGTTTGTTTCAAATCAGCTAAATATGATTAATTTAGATTTGCCCATAGCAATTACTTTAAAGTCAAACATTAAAAGTGAAATCAAAAAGAGATTTGAAAAAATAGAACATGCACATCCAATTGCCTTAGCTACACTACTAGATACGAGATTTAAAAATATTTCTTTCCAAGAGCCACTGGCAGCTAGAAAAGCAATTTCATATTTAAGAACACAACTTAAACAAGAATACTACAAAACATCAAGTGGATCAGATTCTGATACTACCTCTCATGGCAGTAGTTTTGATTTTCGGAATTACCATTAAAAATTGGCACATTCTTCAGCCAGTACAAAACGTAGATTGGAAAATGATCCTGTATAAGATGAATTGTCTGTTTATCTGGCAAATCCAGAAGCTAATTTAAATTCGGACCCTTTAGAGAAGGCGTCACCAAATGGCGATAGCGGACCGCTGTCCCATTTTTAGCGCACCGCGAAACACAATTCTAAAAACGGAGTTAGTGATACTAGGAGTAGAATGCGAAATAGCGCTTTCAGATAAGCCATTAAATGATATTATAACACATAAACATATTTTAGCCACCATTATAAATGTGATGTTAAAGATAACTAAAAGACTTCAACTCGAGAATTTTTCCTACATAGGTAAATCAATCCAACACAAAACACAAGAGAATAATATTGTACTTACTAAAGCAGATAAGGAAAAAAACAGTAATTGCAATACATAAGTAAACAAGATAATATTTCAAAAAGGATGTCATTTCTTGATCCAAATTTATGAATTGATCCATAAATTTCAAAATTTTAAACTCTCAAACAACGCAAAACTTATTTCGTTCAACGTAAAATACGTATTTCCTAGTGTTCCTCCAAGTGAAGTACAGGGTTGGACAGGGAAGATTTAAACGGGGCGCCGAGCAAGATAGGGATAACCTTGGCGGATAAAGAGTGGAAGTATCTATTTGTTATGCCGTTTAAGTAGCAATGGAGAGGTGGTCGATAGAGCATCGCGTGTTTGTGTATAACATCTTTATTGAAACGGGCCGTTCCGTTATTCAAACTCAGAGACGGTTCCGGAATCATTTCAACGTTAGCCGTAATGGTCGTGTCACGAAGTTTAAAACAATAATGAAGTGGGTAAATAACCTTTAACGAACAGGTTCCTTGAGACCTGGAACTGCACGAGGTGGTGAATGAATGGTACAAACCCCGTAAAACATTGAAAGAGTGCGTCACGCAGATGAAGCAGGCCCTCGTCGTTCGACTGTACGACATGCTAGTGCTTTTAAGGTGCGTATCCACCAGCGTTCGCGAACAGCTCGCGATATTTCCATACCCTGTTCACAAAGTGTACGCGGAAAGATCGCAAACGGTTCGCGTATCATTAGTGTCGTTTCCCTTGTTCGTATCGTGCTCGACAAAATTCCCGCCTGCTGTCGGTAACTTGAAAAGACTTGTTCGCTAACCCCAGTTTGGTGTAGATCATCGTACTGTTCACGGCTATTTAAACAAAAAAAATTATTATGGAGCGGACAGATGAAAACGTAATAATGCTTATAGAGAAATTTCGGGAAAACTGATTTTTGTGGAATGTAAAATTGACCGATTATCGAAATAAAACAAAAAAGAGTGACACGTGGAAGAGGTTATCAACAGAGATGAAGTGTTCACGTATGAAAGTCGAAAGAAAAATGAAAATTCTACTAGCGCAATTTCGACAAGAAAGACAAAAGGCAGACAAAATGAAAAAGTCAGGAATGGGCACAGATGAAATATATGCTATTACATGGTTTGTTTTCAAGGCTTTTTCATTTTTATATGACAAAAACACAACTAATGAAACACAGGATACTTTACAAGAGGTAAGTAAAAAAATTAAACATATTAATTCACATAATATATTTTTATACTTATTAATTTACATTTTGGTTTGCCACGGAACGGTGCCTTCGTCGCAAAAATAATTTGCATACTCCTTCCTAATTTCTTAAGATTGATTGGATGGCTTTCTAGGAACTCGTTGTAAAGGTAAATAAGAGGTTAATTCCCGATTTTCTTGTCTCCATGCACCAGGGATTTCCTCACTGTGGTCATCATTTTCAGTATCAAATGTATCCCTTGCACACCTGTCAGCCTTACTTTTTCTTAAAAAGTTGTGCAAATAAACGCATGCCAAAACTATCATTTTACTTTTTTCCGGTTCTAACAATAGAGGTTTTCGTAAAACTCAAAAAACTGGCGATAAAATGCCAAATGCATTTTCTACTATTCTTCGTGCTCTACTCAAACCGTAGTTAAAAATTCTCTCTTGGGCACTTGAAACAAGAGCAAAGAGATATTTGAAAATTATCAGCAATAATATAAATGTTAAAAAATTACAGTGACTCCTTTTATTCAGGAAAACACCGCAGTAAACAATGAAAGTGCGATTAGCGCCGATGAAGAAGAGAAAACTGATTCAGAAAACACAACTGATCGCAACGCGAAGAATAATCCTGAAGAGCCCAAGTCAGTAAAATCTGCATTAAAGAGAAGTAAAACACCTTGCTATCAAATTAAGAAAAATGGATGAACGCACTCGATTAATATTGCAAAATAAGGTTAATATTTTAGTGTTTCAGACAGAAATGAGTGCAATACCGCAGATCTCAATACCTGTTTCTTTTCAACAACCATGCTCTAGCAATTCAACTGTTTGTAGTACACCAATTAAGTCCCCAAACTCGGAATTAAAAAATCAACAGCAACTGAATGAGATGATCCAAGGACCGTCATATATTGATCTTGATAGACCAAACTCTATTAATTCAGCATTTTCATTTCTTTGTCCAAGTTCCAGGTTACACAGGATATTGGTCAATTTACCCAAAGCCAGTTAGGGAATGCTCAGCAAAACTGGTAATAAAAGTATCATGCAGACGTAGCCAAGTACATACATAATATATTTTTTACTTTTACTAGAATTACTGTTAATTTGTTATTGACAAAATAATTATTAATTTACCTTTACATATTCCCCTAGCATTGTTATTAAAGCACTACACACCTCTGGAACAATTCTGGATATCAACTGATTTGATATTTTGAACAAATACATTAAACTATGAGTTTCAAGTAGCCAAAAAGCGTAAAGTAACTGCCAGCCTCTTATGTGGAGGAACTGCATTTCTATAGTTAGTATCACGCTTTGAGATTATAGGTCCAACTAAGGTTAGTAAGTATTCAAAATCTGTAGGTGACAAACGGCAAAAATTTCTAAATCCACTTGCATCTTCTTATCTTAAATCTGCTAATAAATTGGTGCCACTATATTGTATTCTGTTTTGAAAAATACGCCCTTTGCCAGTATCGTGGACGACGTCGCTGATGTTTAGATAATTTATTGATAACAATATATGCTGCGCAAGCTAGAATTTAATCCGATCTATCAACAAAAGACATAAATACAACCGCACCGATCGATGTCAATACAAATTTTGGAACACCACACGAACTAATGGTGAACAATGGTTAAACAAACATTCAGATTTCATGTATACGTCCGCGGGTAACTGCTCGCGAGCTGTGTGTAAGCTGATTGCAAACAGAGCTTGTATGTTCACGAACTGTTCAATAAACTGTCCACATAAAGTTCTTTGGTGGATAAGCACCTTTAGCATGTCGCACCGATCAGTTCGCCGGATTTTACATTTGGACCTGCCTTTTCATCCATAAAAGCTGACGGTTGTCGCACAATTGTTGCAAAACGACTACGGAAGACGATTCAGATTTGCAGACTGATGATATTGTTTTGATTATGTGTGACAAAGCCCATTGTCATTTGTCAGAAGTGGTAAACAAGCAGAATTTTAGGTATTGGGCTTCTGAAAATTCACGTCATTCATTATTGGCCCTTACTTTTGTCGAAAAAACTGTCGAACCGTCACTGCCAATACAGATCGTTACCTAACGATGATGCGTTAGTTTTTTCTGCCACAATAGGGAACCGGACAACTTTTCAAATAGTGTTTAAAAATAATCTTTATTCATATATATAGCCATAAAAAATAATATTTTAATTAAATAAATCCTCTGGAGTACTTGAAAACGTCAAAAACATAATTTATTTCAAATTGCCGCGAAAACAGCACTTCATGACAATTCAGCTCAAGTGACGTCATGTGGAAGGTAAACAAACTTCTAACCATATTTAAAGTGATCAATGCTTGGATAAATGAAGTATTTTGTGTTTCTTAATCATCATGGACCGAAAAAGATATCGTTCGTGTGTTGTACCTTGATGTAAAAATACATCAGTAACTACTCCAAATAATTTTTTTATTGATGTAAGAAATGATTAGACCTAGCAAGACGAAAGTGCGATGGAATGTCTGTTACTTCACCAATTTACTTTTATGAAGATCACTTTGATGTAAGTACTGTACCTAGAGTGTTATTACACAGCCCATTATACAAATAATCATATTTAGAGCGTTTTCACACGGAGCAATATATCGCGCGCAATATATTGCAGCAATATCGCTCTGTAAGTGAAATACATGCTTTTAAATGAATCGTCTTCACACCTACGCGATGCGATATTTTTTATGGTAGCAATAGCGCTATATCGCGTTGACACGCAATATTCCCTACGGAAATCGCGCCAAATTTTATAGCGACGATAGTAGAAACAGAAACAAGTCCATGCATGTTTTCACACGAAGCGCGATATATAGCTGAAATTTGTTCATTCTTTTCTAAACATTGTTGCCAGGTGGTGGGTGTCAAACGTTTTTAAGGTTATAAAATAGTGTTTGTGTTTTATTATGGCTAAGAAAATGAAATATGATTTTCTCAATGATCCTTTGGACCTTATTGAAAGTATAGAACAAAGGCCTTGTTTATGGGATAAAACTGCAGACGAATACAAGGACCGCGTGAAAAAGAATAATGCATGGCAAGAGGTTTGCGGGTTTATTATAGACGACTACGAGACCTTGGGAGACAAAGAAAAATTTAATGCAGGTAAAATACTTAAATTTTTTATTAGATATCTAACTTATAAAGACGTATCCAAATTTTTTTCATATTTTTTCCATTTGCCAAGGCAAAGATCCTTCCGGGCTCATAAAGTAGTTTGCTAATGTATCTCTAACATCATTTGCATATCTTCCACTCCTAATGCTTGCACCTCTCCCTATGTTTTCGAGCCCGTGGTTGCGAGGATCGAAATATAGATCGCTTTGTCGCAAACCATCTTTTTCGCGAACCAAATTATGTAAAACAACAACTGCTTTCACTATATCTTTGGCAAGTTCTTTAGAAACGTTTAGAAGTCTGTGCAGAATTCGCCATTTGTTAGCAAGTATGCCAAACGTACATTCCACAAACCTCCGAGCTCTAGTTAACCTATAATTGAATATTTTCTGAGTGACAGTAAGGTTATGTCCTCCAAATGGCCGTAGCAAATTTGCATCTAAGGCAAAAGCTTCGTCTCCAACCAACACAAAAGGTAAGTTAGTACCTTGCTGTAATGGAACTGGATTGGGAACATTGAGTGACCCATTTTTAAGTTTTCTATAAAATACAGTTTCTTGAAATATTGAGGAATCACAATCTTTGCCATATGCCCCTATATCTACATAAACAAACTTATAATCGGAATCTACCACTGCCATCAAAACAATAGAGAAGTAATGCTTATAATTGAGATTCATGGAGCCACTGTGACGAAATTTTTGAATTCGTATGTGCTTTCCATCGACTGCACCGATACAGTTAGGAAAATGTGACGTCCTTTGAAAATTTGCTGCTATTTCCTGCCATTTTTCCAGTGTGAGTAGTCCTAAATATTGTGTTTTTAAATTCTGCCAAATCTGCTGACAAACCGTCTGCACAATTTGGCTTATGGTTGATATTCCCAATCGATAGCTGTAGTGCAAATCGGTGAAAGTACTTCCACTTGCTAGATATCTAGAAATGACAAAAAATGGAATAGTTAATCACAAGTATTTAATTCTTTTCTTATTGCAAGAAAAATGGAAACATATTCGTGATGCGTTTGCTCTTTCACTTAAAAAAAAAAGTGGAGATAAACGAGGCAAAAAATATATTTACTATGACCAGTTACAATTTCTAACGAAAATTCTCACAAAAGATGATACTGAGTCAAGTTTAGTTGACGAAGAAGAAACTGAAGTCGATGTCGTAACAGAAGTAGTGGACTTTGATCCAGATTCCACACCAACTCCTCGCCCTTCAAAACGATCTCAAAGGTCGACAATGAATGAAACTGATAAAGCTATTTTAAAAGCCTTAAAAGAAACTGCCCAACCCCAAACATCAACCGAAATAGATGAAGATGCTGGTTTTTTTGCCTCGATAACACCTTACGTTAAAAAATTTAATGAAGAACAGAAATTTGATTTCCGGATGAGAGTCATGGCTTTAATTCAAGAAATTAAAAGACAAGGTGTAACAATTCCGCCTGGACCTTCGTCAAACACTCCTTCTACGTCGTCATGGTCATCGTATGAAACCCCTACTTATCATCACTTACAGTCTCCACCGAATAGGAATGAAAAGTCATATCTGAATCTGTAACTTTTTATATCAAAGTTCTAAACTGTAAATTATGCAAATAAATCGGTTCTTCTTATGGTATTCTGTTTCGAATTTTTACAGTAGACTATTTTGACCTATAAATCTATAAGCTAGGAACAAAATTTAATCACAAAAGGCTCAATACATGTTTTGAAATTGGAACTACACTGGAAATTGGTGGATACTTGCTAAACTTCAAGTTGGTATCAGGTACATATTTATATAAAATATTAACTTACCTTAAAGTAAGTGCAAGCATTTCTTTAGGTGGTACACATAGCCTCATAGTGGTGTCAGCTTTTTGTATTGAATCTGTCAAAGAATGTAAAAGAAAATCGAATGTTGATGTCATGGAGTGGTTGATGTACTCATCCTAAAGTAGTTAAAAAACTTTTCTTCATGTTCTCGCAATTGATCAAAAAGTGTGTAAAATGCACCCTCCATATATCTTTTGCGTATAATAGGGTGCACCCAATATTCTCTATTTTGATTTTTCTTTTTTCTTTGATGTAAAAGAGCCAGTAATAAAATTCTACGTCTTCTCTCCATCTTGATTCAAAACTAATGAGAAAAATGCAACAGCGGATATTCTGTCGTACCATTTATTGTAGCAATTTTTTCTTGTGTGAAAGTCATTCGCAATATATAGCGCACGGAAGCAATTTATTGCGCGCGATATATTGCTTCCGTGTGAAAACGCTCTTAGTGTGTATGTAATTTAGGTGTTATAGGTTATGTCTTACGTAGAATGTTTTACGTGTGCATAAACAATCTTGTATTTGTGTTTTAGCTGCCAAAGAAGCTATAGAGAATATTTAAACTTAATTATATCTTTTATATACATTTTATTTTACTTTATATTGAGAATGTTAATAAAAAAACCATTGACAAATTGTGTATAATTATTTTATTTAGTGCTTTCATATAAAATAGGGAATATATTTTTTTCCAACATTCACTTATACTAGAGATATAATGTATAACTAAAGTTCTGTTATGACTATAGTCCTTCAATTTGTAAGTAATTACAATTAAATATTTTTAAAAAAATGCAAATAAAACGTAGAAAAACGCGAAATAACATACAAAGCAGTACTGTTTACTTATGGCTACCTACACATGACGTTACGCACTGTGATTGGCGTTTGGGTTCTTACACGTCACAGATAATTTACGCAACTTTATTTATTGATTTAAAAATATAAATCATTGTTATTTCTTAAAAATTTTTATTGAGTGATATTGTTGTATAACAAACTTTATTTTAAAACACATCTTAGATTTTTTTTCGATTACTGTCCGGTACCCTATTGAGAAGACGTATGAACATCAATACAGTATGGTTTTGACAAGATGGGGCGACATGCCATACATCAAAAAACCACGTACACTTAAAGCCCTGAGTGAAACAATAACACAAGAAATTCGAGCGGTAACACGTGCAATGCTTCAGAGGAATATGGACAACATTTAACAGATGTTATTTTTCGTATGTAATCAATGTTTTAATTTCCTTCTGTTTAATTTATATATCTAAGATACACATTAAAAAAATTAATTTTGAGTTTCGTTTAAAAATGAGTGTGTAACTATTATTTTAAATCATCCCATATTGCTGGTGTTACGAATATTCTCACTAATTCAGACATCTGCATCAGTATTCACATCCGCATTAAACAATGCGAAGTTTTTACGGGTGCAGATTCACTCACATCAACAAGTCGACATGTCATTGTAGAAAGTGGACGGAGCCAGAGTGGCACGTGCTTCTCGTTTGTTTTGGTAATTGCTTGCTATGCTAATTTCATTTCGTAACTAACGTGACAAATAGGAAGGCCCAAAATTTAGTGTAGAACCTTGTATAAAAAAAGACATTTCCATCCGATCTCTTCTTTCAGATGTCGATTACATCACTTCTGCAATTACAGACCCCTTACTATCTAAAGTAGCAATTTCTAGATGTACTAACATTATTACCAATTTTACTTTGTCTTCTCTCTCGAATAAAAGATCTCTTTTTCAAAACCTTCTAATAAAAACTAAACGTTTTCTTAAAGATCATCCAGATATAATCGTAAGTAACTCTGACAAAGGTAATGTTACAGTACTTATGTACAAAGAACACTACACAGACTTATGTTTAAACATTCTCTCAGATACCCATTCCTACACAAAGATTTCTTATGATCCCTCAGCCTCTATTACTAGGAAAGCGAATACATTAGTGACATCCCTACTTAAATCCAAACAAATAGACGATGTAACAAAGAAAAAACTAACTACCTATACTTACATAACACCCAAATTTTATGCATTACCGAAAATACATAAACCTATCCTCTCTTTAAGACCCATCGTCTCTTCAATAACAGCTCCCACTGAAAAACTTGCTTCTTTTCTGACTGATATTCTAACTAAATCTTATGACTTCAACAATGAATATAATGTTGGTAACTCTTTTGAAGTTTTTAATAAATTGAATAGATTTCAACTACCTGATGGTTTTGTTTTAGCTAGTTTAGATGTAGTCTCTCTATTCAGTAATATATATGTAAACATTTGTCTTAAATCAATAGAAAAGAGATGGCATGTCATTGAAAATAACTGTAAAATAAAAAAGAAAAATTTTCTAGATTTGATAACCTTTCTTTTTGATAGTACCTTTTTCACATTCAATAATCAAATTTACAAACAAATTTTTGGTAGTCCAATGGGTGCTATAATAAGCCCAATCTTAGCTTCATATGTTATGGATGACATTTTAGACACAATTATTCAAGTACTTCCTTTTCGATTGATTTTCATCAAAAAATATGTCGATGACATTATTCTCGCACTCCCTATCCATACATTAGATGAGATCTTAGAGATTTTCAACTCTTACAATACATATATTCAATTTACATTAGAGAGAGAAGATGCTGAAAGATCGATACCATTTTTAGATACTAAGTTGTCGAGAGACCAAGGAAACTTAATACTCGTTGATTGGTACAGAAAACCTATCGCATCAGGTAGATTTATGAATTTTAATTCATACCACAAACTATCTATGAAAATAAACCTTATTAAACAAATGAAAGCTCGAGCTCTCAAATTATCCGATGAAATCTTCCATCAAAAAAATCTAAGAATCCTGTACAACATTTTCACAGACAATTCCTACCCACCTTCATTAATAAAGAAAATCTTATTCAACACTTCTCCTCATAACAATCAAAATTTATCTCATATAGATAATGTTAATAACTTACAACCACATCCAATTACCTATACCTGTTGCAGATGTTAATAATGATAACCAACTTATACTTTTTGCTTCATTACCATTTATTAAGGGTCTTACACATAAACTATCTAGAATCTTAAATTCATATTTAAATATAAAAATAGCTAACAAAACAGTATTAACAACATACTCTATTTTCTCCAAACTTAAAGATAGGTCTCCAAAAGAATTAACTTTCAATGTAGTATATTCCATTCCTTGTTGTCAATGTAATCAGAAATATATTGGTCAAACTTCAAGATTTATTAAAGAAAGAATTAGCCTTCATTAAAGTGATATAAGACTCCATCCTGAACGTTGCTCTTTAGCTGAACATGCTAACAAAACCAACCATAACTTTGACTATTCTTCTATTAAGATTCTTTCCACTTGTAATAACTACAAAAAAAGACTTTTTTTAGAGATGACACATATTTTACAAGAACCTAACAGCATGAACAAACGTACTGATATACAACATCTCAGTGAAATTTATAGTTTCTTATTATACTTAGATAATAACCACCTACCATCTAATATCAGTTCTTCCTCTATAAATGAAGAATCCCATCCTTTAAAAAAGTTTACATCTATGTTCATCTCCAATCATTCATAATAATTTAATCCTCTAAGACCTTAATAATTATTAACAAAATAAATGTATTTAAAACCCAAAAATACTATTTATTTCATCAAAACTTAACATTCGCTCTTTATGTCTATCTCCATACTAAATAAACCTCGACCTATTAAGTTCACCTTAACAAATCAATAATATTAATTCACTCTCCTGGCTTTGTTCTTATATTTTTTCAAAAAATCGAAGTAGTTACGTCTCTATTTTATGTTAATCCAACATAACGATGACGTCTAACTCAAAATCTGTTTTTCAACAGTTGTAGAGTGTTTCTAATTGTATTTTCTTCTGAAAAGTTTTATTAATAGTGATTGTTTTTAATATTTTATTTTCATCAAATATACGTCCTTCCAATTCCATCATTGGCTTCATCCTCATAAGAGTAAGTAAAACATTATCAGAACATAACTAGTTATTATTTTAATCGAATTGTAACATTTGTAGTAACTTCCTGAAGATGTTAAAATATTTTTAACGAAATATTGAAGTAATTAAATCTTAAAGAGTACACTTCGCCTAATTTTTGCTAGATACCCACTATTTACCTCACTGTGTCTTAAATAATCAGCAAACGACTAAGAAGTACTTTATATATATATATATATATATATATATATACATATATATATATATATATATATATATATATATATATATATATATATATATATATATTGTTATGAAATCTGACTTTTCTTTGGCTCCGGCTACTTCTCCTGCTATTGGGTCTGGATTCAACTTAAAACTTCCTTTATATTCTTGTTTATTTTATTTAAATTTTATTTTAACTTTAACTTCAATTATACAAAATCATAAATTCTAAAATTAAACTCTCTTCTCCAATTCAAATTCTATAATAATCCTAATTTTTCTTTATGACATTTTTTTTTTAAATTCACTCAATAATGACAATCCATCATAATCATCATCCAAATTTCTTTTTTTTCCCGTCCCTAGGTAACCTCTTAAAACAAAATATCCAACAAAATAAACAACTCTACACTTTCTGAAATAAAATTTTTAAACACCCATATAAAGACAGTTACCTATTATCAAATACAAAAATTTTATGAACCAATCATATCATAACAATATATATATACTAGCTGACCCGGCGGACTTCGTACCGCATAAAACTGATGTCTTTTTAGGTTTTTTCAAATTTTTACGATTTTATTTTGTTTTCAATTATTTTATTTTATTTTATCGTTATCAAGTGTATTTTTTTATTATATTTTGTAATTTATCGATCAATTATATTAGTTAGCATATTATTTAATTTAGCAAGAATTTGTTAAAATATGTGAGATAAAAACTGCGCCACCTTCCGGTGGCGTCATAAACCTTAAGTAAGAATTGCTCGTTAAAATATATGTGATATTATATAACTGCTCCACCTTACGGTGGCGCCATAGTACTTTATTAAGTCGTAATTGCTAGTTTAAATATATAAGATACTAACTGCGCCACCTTACGGTGGCTTACTCAGGGTTGGAGCTTCATTACTGAACCGCTAGATGGCGTTGAATTTTTTGACAAACAGTTTTTTTAGTTTTCGTAAAAAATAAAAAATATTTTTTTTAATAAAAAGTATCCTATGTTACTTCTAATACCTTCAAGAATATGTGTACAAAGTTTTATGATGATCGGTTGAGTAGTTTTGACGTGAAAGCGTAACAAACAAACTTACATTCACATTTATAATATTAGTAGGGATAGGGATAGGGATAGGGATGTGATAATACTTACATGTATATATTTAAATTTTAATTAAAGAGTTTTAAACAATGAAGCACAAATAATTAATAATCACAATTTATAAAAAGAACTTTTTATAGTAGAAAGTTTTTATTACTGATGTATAGGTCATATTACTATTCTATAAATATTTCATTATCAAAATGGCGTTCATTAACATCGATTACAATTAAATTAAAGAATAAGTTACTTAATGAATTTAGTGAAATTTGAATGAAATGTAGGTTAATTCTATTAAATGGTAACTAACACTTACCGTTTACTTGATAACACACTAATCACTAATCACTTTTTATTAAACTGTATAGTTTCAAAGCACATACCACAACTTTTTATGTTAAAACTTTTCAATAATTAAAACTGAATTTAAGTGTCATCTCAACAATGCACAGCATCCTTGATATTGCAAAAATATTAAGTCATACAACGCTGTGATTGATCATAGAGAGGATTTATTCCTTGTTAACAAAATCAAGGGTAGTTGTATCTAAAAACTTTCTAAAATAGTTTATTTTATTAACAGTTAAAATTAAAATAATAATTACTGTTTTCACATGTAAAAACAAAAAACAAAAAACAAAAAAACTTCCCTCTGGCGTAATCGATCCCATTACGATAACCCAACCGAAATGTCATAATCAGCCGCTGATCCAAATTAGCTACCAAGACCTTACATTTAGACTTTCAAAATGATAATATCATATTTAATATAATAACAATTCAATAAACAAATAATTTGCAATAAAATAATATTGCGACTATAAATTAAAATATAAGCTATTCTATCTTTCAAGTTGGATCAAACTGCACACGGTGTGCAAATTTGATTAAAATCGGTTTAGTAGTTTAGGAGTCCATTGCGGACAAACAACGTGACACGTAATTTATATATATTAAGATACAAACTTTTGAACAGAAGGTGTTTTTGAGGTCAGGGAGGCCCAAAACGAAAAACTGTAGGTAGTCAAATTTTCCCGAAGTCGTGACCTGCGAACCAGCTGAATAGTAGATATAAATCTACTAAAAACTTAGTTACGATTAGATAAATTGATTTTTTTAAATTAAATGCATAAGTCTTGTTTTAATTCTAACTTTATTGTTAGCAAGTTATAGCCATTTTAACACCTAATTATTTGAAAGCGCACACCACATTGGCCTTTTTTATTTTTATAAACTTCAATTATACGATTGTGACTCCGTTGCAATAAACCAATAAACAGCTTTCGATAGAGAAAGTACTACAAAAAGAAAAGAAGTGGGATTCTAAGAATCCTAATTCACTTAAACTCATTGGTGAAATGATAGCGCTTCAAAATTTACCTTTTAACTCTGTGGAGGGACTTGAATTTCGTCGTCTCATACAAGAGTTAGCACCGAAATATAATTTTAGAAGACGAAAATTTTTTCGCTGTTTTCGTGAGCAATACATAAAACTTGTTGGAAAAGTTAAAGACCTAATTGAAAAATATGATTACATGTCGTTTAGTACTGATATTTAGACTTTGAACGATCGTCAATTATGTTAAAATGCGAGACTTTTGATGACCATCATACTGGTGATATCATTGCAGAAAAATTTAACAGAATGCTTGCTGAATGGAATATTTTAAATGAAAAAGTGCATTGTATGATACGAGATGAAGACTCTTACATGAAAAGAGAAATGCGATAAGCATGGCTAAATGATTTAGATTGTACCGTTCATAAATTGCAAATTGTTATTCGGCATGGTTTACGATCGTAGGAAAGCATAGAACCCGTCAAACAAAAATTTAAGAAAATTACTACTCAATTGCTCAGAAGCAACTTTAACCCTCCAGCGGACGGGTGAGGCCTGTCACTCCACGCCCACATTAAAACATATTACAAATTTTGTAATTTTGTATTGACAACATCGAAACTCGATGTACCTTTTCTAATTATAAAAAGGTACTTTCGTTGCAAATTTCGAAAAAAAAAAAAAAAAAATGAATCCTGAAATATATCACTATTAGTCCTCACAGGCCTCACCTGACCAAACGTGTAACTTTTTTGTGAACGACTTCATGCGCCATCTAAATATAAACAGTTGTAACAGTGGTTTGAATTGTATACCTTTGATGGAGTAATACCTGTGTAATTCCCCAAAATGCAGTATATTGTGTTATGTCGTACATTTTGCGCTTAATTGAGAGGTTGAAGAATTTACCTAGAAATATTCAACATACAGCTGCAAAATATGCTGGAATTGTTTAGGAAGAGGAACCAATACCTACTCCAACCAAAAGAGGTTATTGCAAATATTGCAAACGCAGAAAAACAAAATATTTTTGTAAGTTCTGTAAGTGTTGGCTGTGCATGGAATACATAACGGCCTGCTGCAGGGAATGTGCTAACCGAAACATGTAGTTTCTGTTGTTCACACTTTGGCAACGTATATTTTCTGTATGGACTTTTTTTTGAAATATTGTTTTATGTCGGTTTTTAGAATGCTATGTTTACTTTTGAATCGAATATTTAATTTGCTGTTACCTTTTCTGTTTTTTGCTGTAAGCTAAAAATAAATTAATAAAAGAAAAAAGCAGGGTTTTTTGTTATAGTTGTTTATGTGTAACAGATGGTGAATATTGCGATAAGTACTGAAAAATACCAACGCTGCTATTGTAAGAAGACACAACGAATATAAATTTTTGAAAAATTCAGTTCGTTTTTCCTTTTTTGGAATTTTTTCATTTTGGTCCTGAGAGGCCTCACCCGTGCTTTTATGTAGTTTTATTTCGCCTGTCCGCTGGAGGGTTAAAAAATTAAGGACAGACTTAATCAATCACATCTTAAAGTATATCCTGGATTGTGTAACGTGCTCGAACAGCAGGTTCTACATGTTTGAGCGTTTTTTGAAGATAAAAGATGCATTAAGTCTTTATTCCGATGACAATAAAATTGATTCAATTTTGCCTGAAGAGTGGAAAATAATAAAATGCTGTCTTGAAGTATTGAAACCGTTTGAACAAGCCACTTGTGAAATGAGCAGCTCTCAGACACTCATATCTAATTTTTCACGGATAAAGAACATATTGTCCTTATCGATTTGGAAAATACATTTCAGCCAATGAAAGCGAGAAGACCTAAAAACTCTTCTTTCAGAAAAGTTGGTTTCTTCGATGGACAATCGGATCTCCGAGCATCGCATAAAAGCAACTGAAGCGCTGTTATATTTAAAAAATCCGAATAATTATCAAGATTGATTGGAGCAATGGAAAGGGAACGAGACTTTCCAATTGCCAATTAAATATCTCATAGGGAAAGTAATTGAAAATATAATTACACGATTATATCGTAAGGAACTAAACCAAGTAGAGATTAATACGACATTATTAAACGAAGATAAATAATTGCCACTTTCTATGATTGTATAGGATTTAAATTTAAGTACTACTACACAAACTAATACTTCACTTGAAGAGGAATTAGAAGAAACCCTCCGAGCATCTAACAGTCCTTTTACACGTGTATCCAGAATCACAAGCTTAGATAAATTAGAGTCAGTAATAAAAAAAGAAATAGATTGTGGAGGTACAAGGGGGAGAGTTTTGCAGTTTGCATACAATTGCTTAGTCACGCTGTTGCCAACCAGTGTTGAATCGGAGAGGGCATTCTCAGTTACTGGCTACATTGCAACGGACATTAGATGCCTTTAAACAAATTTATCAATCAATGTTACAGCAAACCATTACGAGAATCGTTGGCGGGTTTTAGAAAGAGCACATAAAAAATATATTTGTAACATTGGAAAAACAGGTGCTGTCTAAAGAGATTTGGAATATGCTGAAATCATGCACCAACTATTGGAAAAGAACAAAAATATTCAAGCGAAGATAGTACTCAGTACAAAAACAATTGCACATGGAAACTAAAAGCGCTTTATTAACTGAAGTACTAGCAGAGCCTTCAAAAGAAAGTGAAATACCTGAGAAAACAAAACAAACTATGAAGAAACCAAAAATGAAACCTCCAGAAAAAGATTAGAACAAAACACAAAACTGCATAATTCAAGAGCAGATGGACGCGTTTCGAGATCTAACTACTGCTATCAAAAAACTAACTGAGAATGTTTAAATATTCGTTTATTTTAAAAATATGTTTTTTTGCGTTATTTTTTCTAACCTTTTTTAAAGGTTGCTTTAGTCGTACCGTGGTTTAAGTCGTATTTCGACAATATCTTAGAAGATACATCAAGTTGCACCATTTAGTGTCGTAAATCTAAACTATTTAGTCGAGCGAGCAAACGTAAATAAGTGGTACGTCGGCCGGCTTCGCGGGACAAAAATATTCGAAAAGTAAGTTTTTTTTAACAAATTTAAATAATTTTTTTAGCTTATATGTAAGCTTTTCATGTCAGGAATGTGATCTTTATCTCCTTTTTCTGAATGTAGAATATTTCCTATAATTTCTACTTAGACAATTTTCTTTTGTTCAAATTCATATATTTATACAAACTATCAAAAATATTCTTTCTAGAAATATGATAAAACTTAAATACTTAATTACTGTTTTATTTTTATTCTAATTATCAATAGGCCACGTCTTGGAAAAGTAAATAAAGACAAACACGCCCTTTGGAAGTTACAAGACGACGGCAACAAGATAACTAAGTAGTGTACCCAGTAAACACCATACGTTTCATGTACGTACTTTTTACGTCATGTAGGTTGAGTTACGTACATGGCTCTAAAATGTATGTCTAAAGGCGCGTCCACACCGGTAACAAAACGTGTTACAAACTGTTATACAACCAATGTTATGTAACTTGTTAGAAATTCAAGTGAAAAAATGTTTTATAACACGATGTTGTGTAACTTTTTTTCTGTTATATAGCAGGTTACATGTTACCCAGAGGATGTCGGTAAAGATCAAAGGAAGTTAGATAACTTGGTTGTATGACAAGTTGCAAGGTCGTCCACACACACCTAACCCCCACTTTCTGACAACCCTTGCCCACCCTTTACGGTGCCCTCTTGGATCTGAATCAGTTGACGGAAAACTACCTTCCAGTGAGTATGTCCTGTGGAGTATTTTTAATTTGACTGTCGTTTTGCGTATTTCTGAGTGTCAAGTTTTTTTCAAAACCATTTTTAAAGTCTTTTGGTGATGGAGTGGACGAAGGAGAATACGGATATATTGATTGAGCAGTATCGTGAGAAAGCGGTACTTTGGGATCCTAAGCACAAAGAATACAAGGACCGTAATAGAAAGCAAGATGGTTGGGCTGATCTAGCTTCCGATTTTCAAGGAAACGTGGATGAAGTGGAAAAGAAAATTCGGATGCTAATTGGACAATTCCAGCGCGAATTGAAAAAAGGGAAGAGTGGAGACGGAGCTGATGCCCCTTACAAGACCAAGTGGATCTATTTCCACTCTCTGCTTTTTCTAAAAGATAAAAACACACCGAGGCACCAACAAGAAGTCGGACAGCAGCTCACGAGTGAACTACAGCAACCAGAAACATCTTCACAGGCGTCAGATGAGGCACAGGTAAATACACTTTATGAATTTTAATTTTGTAATTTTAATTTTAATGTTGTTAATAATACAACAACATACAATATTGATGTAGATCATTACCGCAACCGAAGTTATGTAGGTACCTAGGTTTATGAGAGTCACTAACAAAAAAGTGGGAGGAGAAAAACAAGGTAGGTAGGTAGGTACCTAATCCCTCGCATTCAGTAGCTGTTTTGCCACTGCACTGATCCCTCTTCAGTTTGAAAAAATGCGCTGATTTCATCACGATCCATTCTGCCGACGTCGGAGGGTTTTCTCGGGATCCTTCTGAGCCGCAGAAAGGTACCTGTTGGTTCACCCACTATTCTCCAATGTCCAGGTGTAAGTTCACCGGTGGAGGTATCTTCAGCATCGAAGGTCCCAGGACTCCCAGGGGGGTGTATGATGATGCTGATGGACTTTTTCGTAGAATGTTTTGGAGGAGGCAACAAGTAAGGACAACATTTTCTGCAGTTAGGGGCTCAAGAAGCAGGGGTTTTCTGAGGACTCTGAATACAGCCGACAGTATGCCAAATACATTTTCCACAGTGCGCCTTGCTCTGCTATGTCTGCCATTATATATTCTCTGTGGCGAACCTTTTGCTTGTGCCTCCTGATACGGTTTCATCATGTTTGGCAGTAACTGAAAAGCGTCGTCAACCACAAAAACGAAAGGAGTTGCCAGTGTTCTCCCAGGCAGAGGTGTTGCCGCTGGCAAATGTAAATCTGATGTTTCAAGAAGCCTCTTGAACGCTGTACTGGCAAACACGCCGCCATCAGATATTCGCCCTTGGCATCCAATGCTGACATAAGTAAAACAGTAGTTTGCGTTGACGATGGCCATAAGTACAAGACTAAAATACCCTTTGTAGTTGAAGTAATCACTACCGCTGTTTTTGGGAGCTTGCAACATAATATGTTTCCCATCGATGCTGCCACAGCAGTGAGGATAATTCCATTTTTGGTCAAAGTCAGCAGCTATGTCAAGCCTTCCTTCTTGACTGCTTGGGGTCTGCAAAAAAAGATAATATTTCATCAGTATATTGTTAACAACCCATTTCATTTCTATGTATTCATGAAATTTGTTTTTCTTGCTAGGAGCCAGTACAAACAGAGACAGAGCAAGAACAAAATGTTGCTGGTGGACACGAAACATCACCTTACTAACATTTTGTACCACGCGGAGAGGCAAGATCTACCCGGAAGCCCATAAGCCGACGGTGATGGAAGCCCACACGTCCACCCTGGTAGTAGCCCACTAATCCACCCTGGTAGTGGCCCCCAAGTCCACCCTGGTAGTAGCTCGCAAGTCTACCCTACTGTCAGCCCACTTGCTTACTCTGGAGCTAGCACATCTGCCGAAGCTAGCCCCGTTTACCAAGGTTCTAATGATATGACTGACCCCTTGAATTTACTAAATATTTAATTGGCTTTTTACTTTTTTTTTTCTTCATCTTATTGAGCATTTTTGAAAGAATAAAAAAAAATTGCATAATAAAATATTTGTTTGAATAAATATAATAACAATCTATTACATACCTTGATTACATCCTTCAAGAAGCCAATATGGGCCCCACAGACTTCAGGAACAATCTTGGAAATACTCTGCTTTGAGATCTTGAATAAGTAACTCAAGCTTTGATAGGAGTCACCACTCGCCAATAATCTCAGATTAACAGCAAGCCTTTCTCTTGCAGGTATAGCACATCGATAATTGGTGTCCTGCTTTGTAATAGTTCCGGCAACATTGATCAACAGATATTCAAAGTCAGAACTGCTCATTCGAGCGAAATTCTTGAAACTCCCATCATCCCTGATTTCCCCACTAAGGGGATCTCTACCGTCTTCCATCAGATCCTCCATCAGGTGAGTTCCACTGTACCGATGTCGAGCTTCCAGCGAAGGTCGCACCCAGTATCTGCGCTCAGTTGGTTGACGGCGAGTTGATAAAATTACACAGGCCGCTGCGGCCAGCGCAACCTCTTCCTCCGAAGCCATGATCACTACTGAATCCTCAAATGATTGAAATTGTTGCATTTTTTGTTGTTACATAGGTGTAGATGCGTTTAGAGGGGACAGTTGTATAACTTAGTTGTACAACAAAATTATAAAACATGCTATATAACATGTTTTAAAATCTTTGCTATTTGTTACCGGTGTGGACGCGCCTTTAAAGACGTACATTTCTGTACGTGTTCTGTAGGTTTTGGAAATACATATTATGTACGTACCATTTATGCCATGTTGGTATGTAAAGAATCTGATATTTTTAAGAGTTTGAAGTATATGTTAAAAAAAATAATCGGGAAAAAAATTACCTATTTCCAATTAAATAGGCATTTTAGCGGTAATTAATAATTCATCAAAACATCTGTGATTAAATAGCATTAATTGATAATTTTTTTATATATGTATATTGAATGCGCTTTGACAATTTTTGTCCTTTATAACATTATTTTAAATAAATAATATAAAATGCACTTCTCACAAACTGAAATTAACTTGAAATTACGAACTCACCGTTTGTCATATTCAAGGCCACTAAATAAAGAAAGAAGAATTACTGTGAAAAGAAGAAGAACCATCATAACCAAACATTTTTTGTTTGCCTCTAAAATGTACTGTATTACTGTATTTTGTCTTTATTGTTTTTGTGAAAAATATGTAGTGTTAAAGTGAGTGAATGTGATTGGATGGAGTTCCGCATTTTTTCAAGTTATTCCCCGCATTTTATAGGTATATAAAAGCGAATGAGGTTGGTTATTAGTTTCATTTTCTATTAAATATTTTGTTTGATACGTTATATGGTAAGTACCCTAGATTTAAGTTTAATAATAAATACAAAAATTAAAAAACCTTATAAGAGAGCAAGAAGAGATATGCTTAACTTTAAAGCCGTTTTGATGCTGGACCCTGAAGCCCCCAGTACATCTGGTGCAAACAATCCTTTGGCACCAACTTTTAATGATAATCTTTCTAATTCTGACGATTTATTTGATTCACTTCATAGTTCTGAACATTCTAATGATTCAGAGAGAACATTTTCTGAAGATACAGATATTGAAGCTCCTTATTTTGATGAAAAAATTAATGAAGAAAGTATTTCTGAAATTATTTCGCGGTGGGCTCTTAATCATAACATTAAGCATAATGCTATTGATGATCTTCTAAAAGCACTTAAGCCATATCATCCAGATTTACCACTTAGCGCAAGAACCCTTTTAAGCACTCCTAGACAGACAGAAGTACAAATAATTGCACCTGGGCATTATTATCATTTTGGTCTTGAAAATTGTGTTAAAGAACTTATTCTTAATATTCAATCTGAATTGACAATTGGTAAGGAAATTGAAATTCTAGTAAATATTGATGGTTTACCAATCTCCAAAAGTTCTGGTAGTCAATTTTATTCCATTTTGTGCAGTCTTTTTAGCAAAAAGTCTAGTGTTCAACTAGTGGGGCTCTATCATGGCTACGAGAAACCAAAAGATGCTAACTTGTTTTTATCTATGTTAGTAGATGATTGTATTAAGTATAATTATACATAATTACATAATTATAAAATTACTGTATGGATCAAAAATAAAAGTAGACTCAACCATGAAAAGTGAAAAATAACGTAGATAAAATTAGCGTGTTTTGAGTTGGTCGAAAGTCAAAATTCACACTTTTTTTGTGATAATATCAAACTAATTTTGGGAAAGACCACTTTCTAAAAAAAGGCCTCGCAAAAAAGTTTTGCTCCAGGCCTCTCATATGCTAAGGACGGCACTGTTTCCCGAGATATCCAATTTAAAACTACGGACAGATTTAGACTTTCGCAGAAAATTACAAGAAAATCATCACACAGGAACATCTATCATTGAAAAAATACCTAATATAGATATGATTAAATGTTTTCCTTTAGATTATATGCATCTGATATGTTTAGGAGTTGTAAAAAAACTAATTTTATTATGGTTAGGAGGAAAACCACCACATAAGTTATCATTTAATCAGATAAGTAATTTAAATTTATTATTACTAGAACAGGTAAAAAATATTCCAAAAGAGTTTTGTCGTAAACCTCGAAGTATAGGTGAAAGCAAAAGATGGAAAGCTTCAGAATTTCACCAATTTTTATTCTACACAGGTCCTGTGGTTCTTCAAAATATTTTATCTCCTGATATGTATCGTAACTTTATTTCTTTACATGTAGCAGTGCGGATTTTATCGAATGAAAAATATTTTCCATTGATTGATTATGCTCAACAATTATTTAAATATTTTGTCAGTACATTTGTAAAAGGTCCGATTTTAATTAATTATACTTGTATACTTTTTGTGTGTAAGCCACGTTTATTACTTATCGAAATTACATAGTGAATAATACTGACTCCTCATTTCTTAATTATTATAATTATTAACAATATACCAAAATTATTGAAGTCAGCATATTGATGGGTAATTGAACCACGTGTATTGGTGTATTGTCTACCGATGGAAAAAATGTCGATGTATTAAATATATAAAGTTCAATGACGGTCATTTAGAATCTAATTAAATTATAAAATATCTTTGTGTTTAATATATACACTACATCCTCCCCCTTTGAAAAAAATGAACTACAGAGAAGATGTGGAGTTTATTTTATATGGAATGTACTTAAAGTGCCTGATTAGTCGATATATTTTCCATCAGTTTAAAAAAACAATATTGTAATAAAAGAAGTAGAACATTAATATTAACTACTAAAATAATCTTTACACAAAATAAAATAGTATATTGTAATACAAGTGTTACAATGAATCTATTTCGATACTGTTTTTAGTGTCGAAATAGAAACTTTGTGAACGTGAATTATAAAAAATAATAAACTAAACTACATTATCTAGCTTAGAATCAAGTTGAAATCGTAGCGAATTTGTAGTAAAATGATATACATACGTAATCTACCTAAAAGATATTCGCTGTGTAATGAAATTAAATACAAATTATGCAGTGATTCAACCTGAGATTATTTATTAGCTCTCTGACTTAGCATTTTAATTAGGTCAAATTTTTAACGAAACTGAAATTAATGATTTTTAAAGTTTACCTAATCATAAAAAAAAAGAAATAAATTGATAACATAAAAAAGAAAAACAACAAAATTTGCTTATTTTTTTTTTTTTAAATTTCTTTTTGTCCGATATCAACGCACATCAAAATGTTTTAATCTATTTTTATGAACTTTAATTACTTTGTTTTTATCACTTCTCACTTCACAATTTGGTCCATCGCACTTTATTATTGTATAAGGTCCGTTATACCACGGATCTAATTTCGCGCGAGTTTCATTTGTAAGCACCACTAAATCTCCTTCAAGGTAGTCTGTCGTTTTCGCTGTTTTATCGTATTCTTGTTTCCGTTTTAATTTTTCTTTCACCAATACTTCCTGAGCTCTTTTTTGAGTAATTTGGAGTCTATAGGCCAATTCTTTTTCATAAGCATCTATGTTGTAAATAGGTTCTATGCCAGATGTTAAGGAAGATGGTATCTCAATGTTACGTCCAAAAACTAACTCAAATGGTGTAAAATTGTGGTAGGCACTTGGAGTAGTGTTATAACAGAAACTATAATAAGATGTCCATGTGTCCCAATCAGTATGAGCATCGTTAATAAAACAACGAAGATATTCATTAAAAACGCGGTGATTTCGTTCACAACCCCCAATCGATTGACTGTGATATGCTGTAGAAAACTTTTGCTCAATACTTAAAAGTTTAGCTATCTTTTCCAATACCTCATTCCGATATTCAGTTCCCATATCAGTTCGAATTTCCTTCATAGTACCATATACGAGAATAAATTTTTCCACAATAGCTCGTGCAACTGTTTTTGCCTCTTTATTTGGTATCGGAATTATTACAATAAATTTTGTTAATTCACACTGTATGGTAATAGCATAGACATTGTTATTATGACTTTTTAGGAAAGGACCTATAGTGTCTATACAGGTTATCTCGAATGCTTTTTGAGGGGTTGGTGTAATTATCATTTCTTCTTTTGAACGAATTGTTGCTTTATTTTTCTGACATTTTGGACAAGATTTGACAAATCTAGCTACATCTCTAGACATGTTTTTCCATTTATACTCAGATTTTATTTTCTTTAACAAGCGTTTTTGTCCTATATGTCCACCAAATGCAGGATTATTATGAAAAGTTTCGATAATTTTCATTTTTTCATTAGATTCATTGATTAATTTTGGTTCTTTATAAATAATTATTTGAATATTATTTAACAACATATTACCATTTTCTTTTAAATCATTGATGCTACATAACTTAAATATTTCATCAGCGTCACATAACTTTAACTTCTTGAATTCCAATTCACCAGCCATTGATTCTAGCTTAGACAACAGTTCGTCGAAGGAAATGTTGTCATTAGTGAGATTGATCCATTCTTCGCTAAGTGTCATTTTGCCTCTGCCCAAACGTATCCTGAGATAATTGGGTTCTATGTGCATTTTGACGTGTGGTAATTTCATATTAAAATAGTTCGGATCCGACATTTCAAAAATTTTTGGTGTAGCATAGTTATCTCGTTTTATTCTGTAATCAGTTTTATTCAATGAATCACTTTTTGTATGTTTTTCGGTTTCTTCTGCATTCTTTTTTCTCGACATAGATCTCGTTAAAACTAAAACTCGTTCTTTCTGAATATTCTTTAATTCGTCTGAGGTGATCCTTGATAATGCGTCTGCAACTACGTTTTCTTTTCCTTTAATGTATTCTACGATGAAATCATATTCTTCTATATCAAGGCGCATTCTTGTTAGTTTTGATGAAGGATCTTTCAATGAGAACAGATAAATAAGAGCCTTGTGATCACTCTTAACTATAAATTTATGACCATACAAATAAGGGCGGAAGAATTTTATTGCCCAGTGAATTGCAGTCAATTCTCGTTCTATAGTGGACTTATTCGCCTCACCTTTTGTAAATGCTTTTGATGCAAAGGCGATGGGTAGGTCTCCACTTTCCGATTTTTGTGATAGAACTGCTCCACAAGCTTCCTTAGATGCATCTGTTGTCAATATGAATGGCTTACTAAAGTCAGGATACTGCAAAATTCTCGGATGGACTAATGCTGTCTTAAGTTTTTCAAACGCTGTCTGGCATTCTTCTGACCATAAAAATGTAACATTTTTTCTTAAAAGTTTGTTAAGAGGAATAGATATGTGAGCAAAATTTGGAATAAATCGCCGATAATAGTTACAGAATGCAACAAATCTTCTGGTCTCATCAGCATTTTTAGGAATTGGATAGTTTTTTATAATCGTATATTTTCCTTCATCAGGTAAGATGCCTCTATCAGTTACTTTATGTCCCAAAAAGGTCACTTCACTTCTAAAAAATTTGCATTTTTCTGGATTTAGCTTTAAATTATATCGTCGACATGTTTCGAATACTTTGGTAAGATTTTGCATATGATGTTCTTTTGAACAACCGACGACAATCAAATCATCCATATATAAGAATGCTTTTTCTGGAGTAAGTCCCGAGAATGCCATACTCATCATTCTTTGAAAGCTATTAGGACTTACTTTGAGTCCAAATGGTAGTCTAGTGAATCGAAATGAACCTAAATCGGTACTGAAACTTGTAACATCCCTTGAACTTTCTTCCAATGGAATTTGATGGAAACCTGAGATAAGATCAAGTACTGAAAACCATTTAGCTCGTCCTAATTGATCTAGAATATCGTCTAAACGTGGTAAAGGAAATTTGTCACCAATCAGTTTTTTATTTAGTTGCCGATAATCTATTACTAATCTCCATTTTTTATTGCCATCTGTAGATTTCTTTGGCACGAGAAGTAAAGGACTATTGTAATCAGATGACGAAGGCTCGATTATGTTGTTTTGGAGAAGGTTGGTAACTTGTTCGTTAATTTCTTCTCGTTGGCTCTGTGGGTTGCGATAATTCTTTATATATACTGGAGTATTATCTGATAATCTCAGAGTTTGTTTATAAAAATTATTTGTTGTTATTGGATCACTTTTCAAACCAAATATATCACTATAACTTTTACACAAGTTTAAAATGTCCTTTTTCACAAATTCTGGGATATCTTTGTCTAAAGTCGACACTAATTTTTCTATTCGAAAATTCTGCGAAGTTTTTAATTTTTGAATAGTGTATTTATCTAATTCGTCCATTTTTACTTTATTTTGATTTATTGTCACACTTTCAGATGTTGTATTTATTATTCTAACAAAAGGTGCACTTTGCGAAAAAATAGTGCTCGCTACGAAAATTCCAGGAGAAATTGCACTATTTTTAGCAACTTTATCAGGTCCTACGTAGTTCTGTATCTTTCGTATTACTTCACATCTTGCTGGTATGACCCAGTTTCCAGATACATCATTATTGTAAATACGCGTGGAAATGTATCCACTATTCGATTTTAATATAAATTCCCAATTTTCATAATCTAGGTGACATCCATATTTTGTTATAAAATCACGTCCCAGTATGCCATCAGCTGGAATAGGAAAATTGTTGCTGACTATGTGAAATTTTTGTAGAAATTCCTGACCTACGATATTAACAGTTGTTATTGTCGTACCTAGTGACGTTACTCCTGTGTCACTGATCCCTTTGATGTAAGATGATCCATTTTTATTTATGTGCTGTTGATTAGATATCTTATGTAATTTAATTAAA
This sequence comes from Altica lythri, assembly GCA_964028335.1. Classification (NCBI taxonomy): domain Eukaryota; kingdom Metazoa; phylum Arthropoda; class Insecta; order Coleoptera; family Chrysomelidae; genus Altica; species Altica lythri. Next base: position 26,127,670 of record OZ034806.1, on the reverse strand, counting down.
GAAATGTCTGCACCAGTGTCAACGATTAAATTAACTGATTTTTCTGTGGTCATAGGTGTAGAAATAATCACAAAATTTGAAAGCGTGAGGTCCAGAGTATATATTTTTAGTCCCCCATGACTGGACTGTTTTGGGGGTTCAGGGCGTTTCCCTGGTTCTGGTCATCGACTGTCATTGTTCTGACATTATTTCTTCTGTATTGACCATTATAACCAACCCATCGTCTACTTTGATTGTTTACTCCACGACTACGCCTGTTTTGTTGATGATGATTTCCATAGAACTGTTGACTTTGATATTCTCGGTTTGGAAACCATGGAGTGTTATTATTGGTTTGACCTCTTCCTCTGGCTCGTTGATTATTAGAATTTCCGCGACGATTTTGGACAGCGTATCTGTCGCGGCTCTCGTAATTTTGAGCATACATTACTGAGTTCGTTTGATCGGAATCGCGGGATAATTCAAGAAACTTCGCGATAGCTGTTTTTGTATTTTCAAATTTCACGCAACTTAACACTAGTAGCATCGCTTCCGAACGTGTGTTTTGCACCAATACTTCTAACGTTGCTTCAAGCGAATATTGTTCTGCACGAATTAAAGGAACAGCTTCGTTAATAAAAGCACTTTTCAATAAGTCACTAAGTCTTTCCAGTTCTTTCGCGAACATTTGAATGTCATTTTTAAGTGTGAGTGCCTTAATTTTAGTTCTTATCACTGTTGTTGATTCACTTACTTCCAATTTTTTAAGCTTGCTGATTATACCGTCTAGATCGTCATTATCATCTACGATTTGTGCAGCTTTCCCTGTCAACCGAGTTAGTACAAAATTTCGTGCATTATTTTCGTTACCTGCACAGTTGTCTTTCAGTATTTTTACAGCTCTTATCAAAGGCTTTAAGTTTTCTGCGTCTCCATTGAATGATTGTGGAATTACGCGATTTGCGTATTCAAAGTATTTAAAGTGGTCCATAGTTTCTGTGTTTGTGGAATGAGATGAATTAGTTTCAGTTGTTTCTGATTTTTGTTCAATAGTGCCCGGATTCGTGTTTTTAGCCAGTACCTGTTCCCTAGTTTTAAGAACTTCGCCAATTTTTGTTAAATGTTGGTCAATGTTGTCTTGAAGAGCTTTAGCTCTTTCTATCTGGCTCGCAGAGGGATTGTGAGACCACAAATTTCGAGATGACTCGTTGTATGTAAAAATGTATTCAGCTAACTTCTGTTTTCTCTTCTTAAGTAAATCTGGATTTTGTCTTGTTTCAGTATTTTCTTTTCCAAGGTTAATACTCCAATCTTGTAAGTTTTTTAGTAGCTCTCGGTAGGTATTTAAGTATTCTTCCACCGACATCAGTGAATAATTAAATTTATTAGATTTTAATACTAATTATTATTAGTTTTTATTATTATTATTATATTATTTAATGTATTGTTTTATATATTTTACTTCTAATTTATAGCTTGTAAAGTCATATTCGAACGTCGCAGAGTTGCTAATTCAATATCTCTTGCGTATGCTCTCTTTCTGCTTTTTAATAGTTTTTGGAAACACATGTATAATGCTGTACATACCATTATAATCACTATAGTTAACAGTAACGAATTGGTTAAATTGAACTGAATTTGTGACTGACTACTTGAATTTGAACCAGTTCCTGCTGCTTGTATAACGATTTCTTCTTGTTTGCTGTCTTGATTTCCCATTTCGGTTGGTGGCGTTTGCACTTACTACACTACTTTTATCACTGGATACTATATCCTAGTCATGATAAAAAGGCAGGATCGCCATGTAAAAGGTCCGATTTTAATTAATTATACTTGTATACTTTTTGTGTGTAAGCCACGTTTATTACTTATCGAAATTACATAGTGAATAATACTGACTCCTCATTTCTTAATTATTATAATTATTAACAATATACCAAAATTATTGAAGTCAGCATATTGATGGGTAATTGAACCACGTGTATTGGTGTATTGTCTACCGATGGAAAAAATGTCGATGTATTAAATATATAAAGTTCAATGACGGTCATTTAGAATCTAATTAAATTATAAAATATCTTTGTATTTAATATATACACTACACATTTACTATTTTATATGGAGCAGAAACTATATCACATAGTTGTAATTGTAATATGTAATTTATAATTGGATACATTTAAATATTCTGTACAACTTTACAAAATAAACTTATTATTATTATTATTATTATTATTAATATTCACAACTTACTACATATTACTGAAGATGTTAAAGAGTTTGGAATATTAGATAACTTTAGTACATTTGAATTTGAAAACTTCATGCAAACCCTAAAAAGGATGGTGCGGAAAGCAGCAAAACCATTGCAACAAGTTATTAATAGACAACATGAATTAAAAAATCTGAACAAAAATTTACAAACTTTAAAACTTTTTCCTTATACTGTAAAAGAACATGTGAGTGGACCTGTTATTCCAAATTTACAGATAGTTTCTCAGTACGAGCAATTATTATTTAAAAACTTTACTTTATATTATATTTAATTCCTTCAGACAATTGTTGTTACTTATCAAATGGCACCATCATAGATATTAAAAACTTTGTAATTACAACTAATAGTGAGATTTTGATTATAGGAAATGAATATTTATCAAAACAAAATTTTTTTACAGAGCCGTGTAATTCTTCAGATATTGATATTTATCTCCTTGATGAAAAAATGGGTGAACTGAAGTTTTGGAATATTAAGGAAATTGTATTGAAATGCGTTAAAATTAGTTTTAATAATAAGTTTGTGGTTTTTCCTCTGTTACATACATATTAATTTTCTAAATCGTATTTTTTAGTTACACTTTTAAAACAATATCACATGCATAATTTATTTTATTTGGGTTTTATAGTTTATTATTTTTTGCCTTGCGTTTATTTTTTTGATTTTAAAGATAATGGAGACAAAGACTTGGACTGTTATTTCCTTCCAAATAGATAATAGTCTTGCAACTATTCCAACTACATGGATTACAGGAACTGATGAGTGTGTTTGGCCTCCATTAACTTCTGATAAACTCACTGCTGCAATAAAAAACCATGATCCAATAAATACCTGCTGGCCAACATTTAAGATAAGGATATTTAGAAATGCTACATACGGTATTGTTTTCAGTTTTAGTTTTGAAAATGAATGTATAAAAATATTTTTTATAGATGATTATGCATTAGCACGTCAAAAATGCATAAAAGCTGAGGCAACGAGTGATATTGCTACATCTGATGGAGAAGAACAACATCGACGAATGAGAAAAGCTACACGTAAATTTTCTTCATCAGATGAAGATAATAATAGCTGTTCTTTTATAGCTACACCTCCAAGGCCTAAGAAGCTTAATATAAGATATTCAAATACTAAAAAAGGTAATTCATTCTACTATTGTTACATGCAATAGCTTTTTATTTTGGCAAGTAAATTAGAGATAATCTATACTACTTCATGTATTTTCCAGGACATATAATCTATGCTTTTATTTATTTTGCAGGGCAAAAAGATGATCTTCCTCCATTAGACATGTCTCAGTCACTCTCAATGACTTTGAGTCAGTTAGCAGGCACTTCAAAATCAATTACTACACCTGTCACAACTGTATCTACTATAGTGTCTGCAAAAAATAGTTGCAACCAATGTGCTACAAATAGCAAGTTCACCTAAATAGTATAATAGGTCTATATTTTTTTTAAATTGAGTTATTTTTGACAAAATGATATATAGGATTTGGGCCCAAGCCTAAAATAACAAATGATTACCTCACTGCTGAAACTTCATGAACATATTATTCTCTGCAAATTGGACCACTTTTTCCTCTTCGAAAAATTTCTGCAGTGGGGCGTTTTTTTTGGGGGGAGCCACCCTTGACTTAAGGGCGTCCGACAAAAAAAACTCCCAAATATTTATGTACTACAAGGTTACCTCTTGATTTTAAATATTTTTATTAAACGATCTTGAAAAAATCAGATGCGAGGGATTAATTTTTATGACGTCATAACATTGCTTGCATAACATTGTCTGTCAGAGGCGTTATGACATCATAAAACTTAGTCCATCACACCTGATTTTTTGAGGATCGTTTAATAAAAATATTTAAAATCAATAGGTAACCGTGTCGGACAAAAATGTTTCGGAGTTTTTTTGTCGGACGCTTTAAAGTCAAAAACGGCCCTATGCAGAAATTTTTCGAAAAGAAAAAAGCTTCAGCACTGAGGTAATCATCTGTAATTATTTTAGGCTTGTGCCCAAGGACTAATGTTTTTACCAAACTCTTTTTCAAATTTAGTCATAATTTATTAAAATATGTCAATTAACTCCTTTAAATTATTTTTAGGTGAATATATTAAAGAGATGCTCCGACAGCAATATCTCATTAAAAATATGATAACAGATTGTCACGGGTTTAAATTCACAATAGTTATAACTAATCGCTTACCTTATGAATTCTCCGTTATTAAGGATTAAATCGTGACAGGTTCAGGTTGATTTAAGTTCGATTATAGTTAATCGCCAACTATTGTTTATTATTCTGGCCATAAATTATTCCTAATGTTGCTAATATTGTTTTGGAAGTAAATTTATTTAATTCAGGTTATGATTTCATGTAGTTTATTTTTTTGAAATTACTGTCACTTTAGCTTTCATCTGACTGAAGTACTACCTCTTTCTTTTTGTCGAAAACTATTGATATTGCGGTTCTACAGCCAGCTGTTTCGTGGAACAGTTACTTGCGTAATAAGATTTAAAATAAACGAGGAAATTAAGTAATGTTGAGATTTTTGTAGTTATCTATATAAATAATAAGATTAGTCGTATCAAACGACCACTGTTTGTTCGTAAATTGGTAGCTGAAGATCCTACGGTTATTGTCCCTATAGTAGTAGAGGCCACCTTTTATTTTGGAAGTGTGTCAAATTTCGTGAACGGAGATATGTGAGAATTCGTTCTTTCCTTTACCAGCCTTTGACTTGGAAACGTGGTAGTGAGAAGATTTTTTTGGGTTTAAGTTGTAATCTCTGTTCATCGGAGTCAATTAATCTTGGATTTACAAAATTAAGCCCCTTTTTTCCTATCGAATAGTGTTGGAGTAAGATTTCCAGTTGTTTTGTTGGATTCGTAGAAAAAATCGCTTTAGCGGATTTTATAAAATCTTCTGTGGTGAGTAACACGTTTCTTTATTCATGTGGTTGTTCGATTCTTATGGTTCTTTCGTTCCCTATGAAGTGTAGGTAGCCCATAGAGCAGACAGTGGGAAAAATTGGTAATCCAAACCGTTCAGACAGCAAATCGTGGTCAGAATTTCCCATTATTGCAATTAGCAACGAGGAAATTGTTTTACCCGTTTACCAGCTAGGGTGTCACGAGTTTAATGAAAAAAAACCCTATCTTAATGGGTGAGTTACGATATTTTAATTTTTAATAGATTAATAACGCCATATAGTCGCAATCTTAGTTTTAATATCTTGATGTTACATGTGTATTTCTTTGTGTCTTGTATGTAGGTTTATTTATGTGAAACTAGACTCCTTTTAGTTTTTTTTTACTATTATAAATTAATTTTATGTTAAATGTTGATTTAATTTATTGTTATAATTTTGTCGTGACTAGCAAGTCAAATTTAAGTTTGTTAAGCACATTTAAATCATTAGTTTGATCATTAATTGTAAATTCAGAGAAGTCAGCTTCTAAATATTGTATTATTCATTTAAATTCATTTTTATTCTTTCATTGTTGTGCAAAAATAAGCTAATGTGTTCAAATTGTATTAAAGTCAGTGAAGTCAATTAATTCGAGGAGTCATTTAAATTTGTTTGAGCTATTATTAATTCCAAATTACGATTTTAGGGTCCTAGTTATAGGCTGAAATCCTAGATACAGGTGTAAATCAGAGATGCGGGTGTAAATCCTAGTTAAGGGTTTAAGTCCTAGTTATTGGTTGATATTTGATTGCTGACCTGATACTTAGTCGAGCTTAAGTTATTTGAGATTGGTGCAAGCCTATTGGTTCTGGGAGCAGGCTTGAATTTGGTACCGGCCTAAGTATTGGAGAAGCCTAGGACGACGAGGAATTGTATCTATATTATCAGATAAGCTAATTAGATTTAAGGCGCAATTATAGTTTTAGTTAAGATCTATTTTTCTTGTCTTTTTTGTATTGAGTGTGATCACACAGATTGGTTAATTTTCCTTTCAATATTATTCATATATTCTTTTTTTTTATATAAATATCAATAGCGTTGTCAAGCACGAGGCTTGACAGTTTTGTAATTCTTAATATTTTTATTAAAGAAGGGTCTAGTTGAGATTTTGTTTTATTTAGCTCACTTTATCGTTATTATCTTTTATTTTTTTTTGTGTAATTCAATTAGTACTGTTTAATATTCTAAATTTATTTAATTATCTCCAGTGGGTAAGGTAGTGCCTGGAACAACAGGGGTTTCCGATTTTAACCGTACAAATCGGTGGCGCACTCACTTTATTTTGGTACTTACCCTCTACGGCTGAGCTGGGCACAAATTTGCCAGTAGAGGAACTACTACCGATCTCAGCTGGAGTTGGATTTCGATTGGAATAAATTGATTAACCTTTTTATTAATTTTTCAAAATTTGATTTTGTTTTATTTTCATTAAAAATACGTGGCAAGATTTGTCATTCGAAATAAGATCTTTTAAAAAACCAAATTCAGAAGAAAATATTAGTCCAGACGATAGTTTATTTAAGAAACTAGCACTACCTTGTGAAAGTCCTGCTGGATTAACAAAGTTGAACGAACATTTGGAAAATGAGGAAAACTTCAAAATGGCTGTAAGTTTTGTCATTTAATATTGCAACCCATCCTTAATTAAATTACAATGTTACATTTTGATTCTCAAATGTAATTTAATGTAATATAAGTAAATTTCTAGAGTTAATTAAATTCAACTTTATTTTTCAAAATAACTGTTGCTTTAGAATTTCTTTTATCAGCAAAGTTATAATTGTCGTTTTCTTAAAAAGATATTAACAGGTGGATAATACTCTAATTTTATATTCTAACACTTTTTATGTTTGTAGGTCGCTAAAATTTTCCAAATAGGTGGAAAAGATAGCTACGATATTGTTAGAAGGGCGATGAGTTGACTAGTAACAAATGGATTAGCTGCACAATATAGTTGGTTAGGGAGAAGAAACAAGTGCAGCTTTTATACCTCAGAAGTAGCTAAACTAGTAATTGGTGAGTGAGTATTTTTAACTTATTCAAATTTTATACCATATATCAATACCAAAGTCTATAGCTGTTCTAGAAAAATGATTCTTATATGGTTTATATGTCTAGTATAATATATTGTACAATTTGTTAAAGAGATTTTTACAATATTTATTTTCTCAGATTTCTTTACCTTTTCTTTACTATTCGATGTTTTGGAATAATTAAGTACTATTTAATAAATTTTAGAGGCAGCCCTTCGACTTGGGAAGGGCGATCAGAAAACTATTGAATCGAATATTTCGGCATGGCTGCGAAGATCGACAGATCGTCTAAAATTTATAAAAAAGAAAGGTACTGCATGATGACAATTGATGCAGGTATATAAAAACGTTAATTTTTAAAGATTTTTCAGTTTTGTAAAAAAATATGTATGGAGTGATAAAGGTTTAATTATTATTGCTTCTATTTTTCCAAATTTGATTATTCTTAGAAAAAGACATAAAAATAAAAATTACTTGTGATTCTCTAATAATGTATAGAAAAATAATCAAATTTAGAAAAAACTGGCCAGGTAGCAGCACAGAATAATTAACTTTTATCAAACATAACAATTTTTCTTTAATTTTAATTTTTTTGGTTTATTTTTGTGTTTTATTTTTGAATTTGTTTTATTTATGAATTTGTTTTTTGAAAGAAATAAACTCTTTTAGTATATATGCATTTTTTATTATTTCTAATAACAAATCAACCTTTTTAGTATACATTTACAAAATAATCTGTAGCTTATTTTTACAAAATCCAATATACCAGTTTGATGGATCTTTGCTAGATAATATTCGCTACACCTAAACACAATTTTATTTACCAAATAAATTAAAATGCTGAAGATCAGAACATGCCAAAATTTAAATTAACATTATGGCACACATTCACTTATTCAGCATTTTGATTAATTTTGAAATTAGTGTTTAGATAGCGTATAATATCAGCAGTTCATCAAACTGCTATATTGGATTTCCAAAAATGGTACCAAATTAATTTTTAAATATGTACTAATATGTACGTACATATAACAAAACGAAAATATAAACTGTACGACGTGAATACATATTTAAAACGTAAAGTTACATCTTATTTTGGTTATTAGATGACTTAAAAAGTATGTCTTTGGTATGTACTTTAGTGTGCCCATATGACCACCTATGTACGTACACAAGACGTATATCAGACAAAAATGTACATACATAAGACATGCTTTACGTCGAGATGCTACGTTTTTAAAACGTACATAAAATGTAAGTGTGTTTACTGGGTATAAATACCCGAAATTCAATTCAATTAGATCACATTACCAATAATTATTCTTTACTTCAGTTAAACTCTGTTAATATCATATACAACTTACATTGTGAAATATACGAGTGTTATATAAGTAGTTTCTAGTGTTTTTCTTTGACACAATCCATTACAGGACTATGTTTTTTTTAAGTAGTGACAACAAAAAGGTCCTTTGCAATTTATGCAAAAAGCTTTTAATTATTTTGGAAAAATATCTAATTTAAAACACTTATTTCCCAGTATTAGCAGCGTGGTAGGGTTGAGTGAAAAAAAATAGAATCTCAGCCAGATACTTCGGGGGCCTCAACTTCAGCTACAGGGAAAACAATTAAAACTTTTTGAATGCAAACACTATAGTTTAAGAGCTGGCTACAAAAATTGAAAATGATAAGGTGCATTAAAAGTGATTATATAAAAACCTTTCTTATCTATTGTATAGCGCGTAGTTTCACAGCCAGAAGTCGCTCCCGAGGCGGAACGCGTGGGCGGGCAGCCAAACGTGTAAATTTTTAACATGAATAAAATCATAAGGTGCATTTTTGAAAATTTGTAATTTTATAGTTTTTACCAATCGAAATAGTGTAAAATTATTGCTAGAACTCTAGATCCATGCTTATACGTCACCAGAAGTCATTAACCCTTTCAGTCCCAATGTCCATTGCAATGGACATTAGATTCAGGCAACCAATAATATAAGTTTGTAAATTCTAATTGAGTTGCCTATCGTTCAGGAATCTCCGTCTGTATTCGTAGTAGAATATTTACGTAAAAACAAATCAGTCTAAATTCGATAGCCGTTAGTGAAGTTTGGTTTTTGTATCGAGTGCAATGGCGATGTCAAGAAGCAAGAGAGATCGTAAGTAAAAGGTATTTGATATTAAAATTTGTAATAAATAACTGAAATGTGTAAGACATGTTAGAATAACCATTGAAATGTATTAGGAATTTGATAAAAATACAGAACATTGGTACATAGTGTGAAGGCATACATTTGAAAAGTAATGTCCACTGTAATGGACAGTGGGCCTAACTTAGTGAATTTTTTCAGGTTTTAACTTAGATGATCCCGAAGATCAGGAAATATTACGATCACTTGTGTTTGATGACGAAGAGATCGAGGAACAAACAGATAATATACTAAGTTCTTTGGAATATGCATCTGATTGGGAAAGTAATGATGAGGAGGAAATTGAGAGACTTCAGGAGACTAGAATAATTGAAAGAACGGGAGTTGATAGAGAAATAATCAACTTAGCAGAATTTCCTAAGGTAAGCTAAAATTACTGGACTATGTAATGGAATATTAAATCAAAATATATACATTTTAGGATAAAAATATTACTGCCGGGAAGAAAAAAACTCAAAAACAAAGGCCAAAATCTACAAATAAAAAAGTACAAAAAATAAAACTAGATATAAGATGGTCAAAAAAAAAATTTGTATCAAGGAAACAATGCGTCAGAGCCGCAAGTTTTACTGCAAACCGAAATACATCCGATTTAGGTGAAGACAAAAATCCTATAGATTATTTTTTGAAGTATTTTCCGGAAAGTATTTTCGAAAATATGGCTGAAATGACGAATATCTACAGCTTGCAGAGTGGTAATCAAATAAAACCAACTGATAAAGTAGAGATAAAAAGACTTGTTGGATTACATTTGCTAATGGGTTGCCTATCGCTGCCAAGAATAAGAATGTACTGGAACAAAAAATTTCAAATATATATATTTCGCAATACAATAAGCCGTAATAGATTTTTCCAATTGCGAAAAAATTTACATATTGTAAATAATCTTGAAAAACCTGAAGGTTGCAGAGACAAACTTTTCAAAGTTCGACCAATCTTAGAAAGTCTCAGAAATCGATGTCTTCAGTTGCCAAACGAAACAAATCTATGTGTAGATGAACAGATAGTTCCGTTTACTGGGCGTTTGGAAATAAAACAGTATGTAAAAAATAAACCTTGCCCATGGGGAATTAAAATTTTTATTCTTTGTGGAGCCAGCGGTATTGCTCATGATTTCATTGTATACCAAGGTTCAACAACAGAGTTACCAACAGATACATTGACAAAATTTGGATTAGGACCATCAGTAGTATTATATCTTACAAAAGATGTTCCTGCAAATAGTTTTGTTTTTTTTGACAACTATTTTTCAAGTTACCTACTCTTTGAAGAGTTATATAAAAAATATATTTATTCCGTAGGAACTGTAAGATTAGATAGGTTCCAGCGACCTCCTTTTACTTCGGATAAGGAATTTAGAAAATTTGAGCGAGGTTTTAGTGAAGAAGTAGTCAACAATGAAAGAACCGTTGTTTTATGTAAATGGCAGGACAATAAACCTGTCACGGTAGGGTCAAACTTTGTTGGCAAAGCCGAAGAAGATATCGTGGAGAGATGGGAAAGAAAAGAAAAAAAGTTTATAAACATAAAGAGGCCAGAGTCGATAAAACTTTATAATAAATCAATGGGAGGCGTTGACCTCCTGGACCAGCTTTTATCGTATTATAGAGTTGTCATTAAGTCTAGGAAATGGACATTGCGGGTTATTTTCCACGCTTTTGATGTAGCTTGTGCGAATAGTTGGCTAGAATATCGGAAAAATAATGAAAACACACCTCCAAAGAATGTAATGGATTTATTGGAGTTCAAGTTACATATTGGCGAATCTTTAATTTCGATGGGAAACCCGATAAAGAGAAATTCTGGTCGGCCAAAAGTCTCCTGTGAGAATTCACCTCGGACACAAAAACGGAGAGTAATAGAAGCTAGACCAATAAAAGAAATTCAGAAAGATATGGTGGACCATTTTCCCGAGTATGATGATGAAAAGGAAGCCACAAGGTGTAAACAATTTTCATGTAAGGGAAAAACTCATGTTTTTTGTACCAAATGTAAGGTACACCTTTGCTTCGTAAAGCAAAGAAACTGCTTCAAAAGTTTCCACTTACGATAATTTTTTCTATTAATTTTTTTTATTCTTTATAATTACTCTCACTTTGTAATTTTGTTATATATAATATGTTATAAAAATACAATAAAATGCAATTTAATTTTTTTACATTTATTCAATATAGACCCAATGTCCACTACAATGGACATCCTGTCAATCGTTAACTGTCAATCGTAAAAATTCAGGAATGCTTTTTTTTGTATTTGGTAACTCCCTAAAGGTAACTAAATGTAAAAATATTTTTTTTGCTCGAGTTAAAAAAGTTGGGTCTGAAAGGGTTAAAGTTGTAAATAAATTATTCAAAATTTAATGACAAGGTGCAGTTTGTTTTTATATTATTTATTGATTAAAAAAGCTAAATGTAAATAACTGATGGCTAAGTAAAGATAAGCTAATTAAATCTTTACAAGCTTTTAAACTGAAAACAAAGTTCTTTAAATGAAATCACAAAGTGCGGTTCTGCAAATCGTTATTTTACATTACTTATAGTTTAAAAAAAGCAGTGTACGTAATGACAGAACTCTAAATAGTGGAGCCAATATTGAAAGCGCAATTTTTAATTTTAAAAATTGTTCCATTTACCATGTCTAGCTCATACCTTAAATCTAATAGTGACAGAAAGTATAGCCTATATTCCAGAATTAAACATTCTAATAAAGAAATGTAGGATAATTTTGGCATGTGATAAACTCAGATCCCTTTAACAACAGATGGGATTACCTCTTCCCAAGGTATGTAAAGTACAGGTCATTTATTCTACTAATTCTTGAACATCCTTTATATTGCCTATCACAAACTGTAGCTTATATCTTTTACAGTAAATCAATTATTATCATCGACAATATTCAATTTTGTTAACGTAAACATTTTAAGAATTTATTTGTTCCTAAAATGTTATCTTTTAAGTTTGTTAAGGCTACGGCCATATTAGCGGGATTTCAAACTGCGTTTCGTTCACGCAGCGTGAATTCCCGCCATTATAAAAATAATAGGCCATACTAGCAGTTTTTTCACGCGCGTGAAAACCAGCTCATCTCTTGTCACACACGTCGGTTTTCAGTCGTCGCGTGTCGGGAAGCTGAGCGATTACAAAAATGAACAAAAGTATTCTTATCGAAAATCACGCCGCGTGAAATTTAACCCGTATGTCAACCCAAGACAGCGTGAAAAGACGCTCGAAAATGGAACCAGTCCTATTCATGAGCGGGAGACCTTGAAGACGCGTCTTTTGGGCGGGAATTCACGCCGTGTTTGTCCGGCCCAACTAACAATCAAAACGCAGCGTGAAATCCCGCTAATGTGGCCGTAGCCTAACAGTGACAGACACACACTAACTTTCGATTCGTTTATTCTTTGTCTATACTCTAATAATTACATTTACATTTTGAAATACAATATAAAAAAAAATTATCATAAAAAACTTTTATATTTACAGTTAAAACAAGTTGTCATTAAGAGATGGAATTCTTGTTTATTGATGCTCCAAAGACCTTTGGAAATAAAAGATCCATTGTATATTGCAGTAGCAAACTTATTCAAACCACCAAAATTCCTTGTCGCAAACGAATGGAAAGTTATTAACAATTGCACAACTATTTTGAAACCAGCAAATGATATAACTGAATTATTATCTGGCGAACATTATCCTTCAGTGTCAATGTTAATACCTGTAATACGAGGAATGCAGTTTTCTTTACAAAACACGAAAACAGTGACCAATTAAGGAAATTCTCTTAAATTACAATTGATAGAAAAAGTCCATCAGCGTTGGGTGGTTTGGAATAAAGTAAAACAATTGCCAAATCTACATTCCTCGATGCAAGATTTAAAAAAAAATGGATTTGGTAACGAAAAGAACGAAAATAATGCATAAAAATGGGTGATCAAAGAATTAAAATATTTGATAATTTTGAAGCAACAAAACTAACCGTCTACTTCTTCTCACAAAAAACGGGAAATCGGCTAGGGATTTTCCCAAACCGATTTTAACTGGACTTTTAAACCAAACTCCCATATCAGCCTTTACAGAATCCCAAATACTTACGAACTCCTCCACAACACAATCTCCCCCTGCAAGGTTAATGCTAACCGAACCGCTCTCATTAAAACCACACCCCAAAAAACCCCAGAAACCAATCCTCCCTAAGATTAGTTCTTAGAGACCCCAAAATCCTAGTGATCCCCAAAATGGACATTCTGCTTCAGAATGCCCAAAACCAAAGATTTCCTGCCCCTCTTGTGGCGAAAGCCACCGTCACTCCGTCTGCCCCAAGGCAAACCAACCTTAATGCCCCAACTGTAATGGGGATCACCCTGCTTTCTCTACCAAATGCCCCAAAAAGCAAGAGGTTCCCCCCACCCCAAAACAAGTTGCACCTATTCTTCCCCCTAAGCCTTCTGTCCCAATTCGACTCTCAGAAGACCTGAAATCAGTATTCAAATACTTCACCTACATCATATTAAACATGATTCCCGAAAACAAATACCTCTTCATGAATCTATCCAACATGGTGACCAACATCATGTTTAATCATAGCGTGACGGCGTTTGGAGGCAATGGTGCGATCGTCGACATCATCATCTCCCCCAACTAAAAACAAAAACCGATGAAAAGTACTCTCGGTACGGACAACTGCGCGGGATTTTCCCGCAAAAGACATCTTCTTAAACTTCTCCTTTTAAACAAAACTCCCGATATTATTTCTCTCATACATTGTTAAAAAACCCTCCAAAATTCGCAGGTTTTCAATTCAAAGATCAGCCACAAGTCGAGGCAATACAATTCTTATTAAACATGGAATCTCCGCATCCCTCCATCAACTCCCTAATGATTTTCAGACCTCGACCTTATTGCAGTTGACATTCTCTCTCCAAATAACAGAAAAATTTCTATCTTCTCTTACTACAATCATCCAAGTCGATTCTGCGAAATTGGTGACAGACCACCTTCCCCTCTTGGTCAAAACCACTCTAATAAATCCCCCTCCCCCAAAACCAATCTTCCTTACCTTCAGAGACTACAACCGAGCTGATTGGAATCTCTTCAAAGCCGAGATTACTAACCACATTCTCCCCAACCCCATGCTTAAGACCACAGAAGACATCGATTCATTCACTCTCCAACTTCAAAACGTAATTAAAACAGCTTCCGAACTTGCTATCCCCATTTCAACAAAAAATTCCGAATCTTCCACACTCCCCCAACACATCTTGTCTATGATTAGACAAAAAAGATTCCTGTATAGACGCTTCATCCAAACTCACTATCCTGCCGTCAAAACTGAATGGAACCGTCTCAATGCTCGGGTGAGGCTGTCGATCAACTCACACAAAGCTTCGCTTTGAAGACAGGTCACAGCGACACTGGATTATCGAGACGGAGCCGATTCTGAAACAAATTTAGAATTCTAACAGGCTAAAAATACAAAACACATTTCCATCTTGAGGTAAACGGCCAATTCATCGCAACCCCGGAAGAAAAAGCCTCAATCTTCAAAAACTATTTACAGCAAGTTAACCCCTCCCCCTCAAAATCCAAATTTCGATCAACAATTCTTCCTAGAGACGAAGCACATTACTCGTTGCCTCCTTTACCAACAAACGCTCCCCTGAGAATACTCCATTTCTGACCCCATTTACTGAGGAAGACATCCTTACTGCTTCCCAACTAGGCAAAAACTCAGCCCCTGGTCCAGACTCTATTTTCAGACGAACCTTAAAACAACTCCCCCCTTCAATTATGCCTTCTCTTACTCTTCTTTTTAACTCTTGTCTCGGCAAATCCTATTTCCCCACCATCATGAAGACCTCAAACACCATCTTGATTCCTAAACCTGACAAAAATCACACAAACCCTCACAACTACAGACCAATCTCTCTGCTCAATGTCATAGGCAAACTCTTTGAACTTCTGCTCCTAAATAGAATCAGGGACTTTCTAGATACCAACTCCATTATCCCCCCCTTTTCAACATGAATTCAGACCTAACCACTCTACCCAAAACCCAATTCTAGAACTCCATTCTTTCTCCACTTTAGCTCTAAATCAGAGAAAAGTTGTCTCTGCTATATTTATGGATGTACAAAAGGCCTTCGACAAGGTTTGGCACGCTGGCCTTATTAGAAAGCTAATCGACATCCAATTCCCCATCCAGGCCATAAAACTTTTCCACTCATATCTTTCCAACAGAATTATTCAAGTCAAGGTTGCAATCTCCGATCCATTCTCCCCCCTTTCAGGAGTTCCACAAGGATCAATCCTAGCCCCAACTCTATATACCATCTATGCCAGTGATATATTCCTCCTCTGGAGAATATCCAGCTCTATGCTGATGACACGACCTCCGCATCGTCGACTGAAGCCCTCAATCGAAAAACATAAAGACTGCTGGATCAGTTCTCTAACTGGTGCAGCAGATGGAGAGTAGCTATAAATCCAAACAATACACAAACCATCATCTTCAGACATCCTAACCTCAGTCAACGAGAAAATCTCTCTTACGACTATATCAACCTGTCACTATGGGGGGAACAGCTCGTTCCTCAGGATCATGTGACCTATCTGGGGGTTCGATTTACTTAAACACTTAGGTGGGATACCGATGTTGAGCTTACACTCAACAAAATGAGGAAACGTGCTTCCCTTATAGGTGCTCTGGGCGGTAGAATCGGGAGAATTGATACCAAAACTCTTTTACACACTTACAAAACCTTTATCAGACCTGTCGGTTACAAGGCTGTACCATACTCTGCCGTTCCCCAGAGACTTATACATTCCATACATGCCACAGAGAGAGCGATCTTACGGAAAGTGAAAAAGTACTCCAAAAAAGATCAAGAGTCCAAAAAAAGAAGATACCCCTCCCTAGCCTAAGACTCCTCCAATCCGCTGTAGACATGGACCTTCCGGAAGACCTGCAAAACCTACCGGATAAAAGCCCCCTTTCCTACAGATAGATGGTGCCCCCAACTCCACATTGGACACGATAATAAAAAAAAAGAAAAATACAAAAATACAAAAAAAAAAGAATGGGCTCTTGGCGAAGGTTTCTGTGGTTCCCTTTGTCCTTGCCAAATGGAAGGGCTCCACGACGGAGGAGACACGCCACAGCTTTAATCTCCCAACCCCACGTGGGTTACACTCCAACACACACTTACACTCAAACCAAGAAGAAATGACTTTTTAGGCACGTTCTACCCCAAGGACGAAACGGAAGTTAGAACACCAACTCTCCAGGAACACAAGAGGAGTATTTGTGGTAGCGGAGCCGGCTACAGACTGATACTAACTCCTTTCCAACATTCCATCTATCCCCTGAAAAGGACATAAGTCCTACAACAGGGTCCTCTTACGCACCAAACTCCTAAAAATTTCGATATTTTTCCCCCAAACAACTCATTCTTGATTCATTCATTCATTAAGGTTAATATTTCAGAGCTGTATTTGTTAATTGAGGTAAGATTGAACAACCATAGGCGATACATTAATAAAAAAATTTTGTGATTAAAGTTGCCCCAGAACATGCAGACAATTAAAAGTAATGCCATTTTTTACAGTAATTTTCTTGTTTCTTTTTAGGTAATGCCTAGAAAACATAAAAGATTGCCTGGTAGCCGCTCATATGGTGATTACCTCCCAGAACAATTGGAAGCGGTCCTAACGGAGATAGGTAATAGCAGATGGACAATCCGAGATGCATCTAAGAAGTACAAAATTTCATGGGGAAGAAGTGACGCTTCTTTAATTCGCTCCAAAATGTCTGTTTAACGTTCGGATGATGGCAAAATATTATCTGGACCGAAAAGGACGCAATATTCAAATGTTTAAAAATAACCTACCTGGGATTGATTTATTTGTATCATTGTTTGAGCACATTCTGGACCATGGTCACCTAATTCAATTAGTACGACTAATTTAAAAAAAATATTTTACTATACGGTTACATCATATTAATTATTCAACTATGAATGAAATACCAAATCGAATTAGACAAAAACTGACATAACCAATTCTTTTTAGTAGCCAGTAGCTGATCTGTATTAGTTTATAATGTATAATAAGTTGTTAAAATAGTAATAGTTATTAAATAGTTATAATAAATATATCTTTTTTAATAGAACTGATTGTGTTCTTATTATCTTTATCCTATTTATATCATTTATGTGTAGAAATTTCAAATTTAATGTATCCTTATATATACTGTGAACCATGATATAAAAAATTACGATATGATCTTCAGTTGTATTGACGAATTAGAAATATTAATGCATTTTTGAATTATCTGTTTGAATTCAATAATTTTTTGTCACATTCACTGTTTAAAAAAAAAAGAAATTTATTGTATATAAAATAATACAGTTTTTGAGCCTGTAATAATTGTTTTGTAAGTAATATATATTATTTAAGCTGAAATAAGTACTTCTAAAAATAAAACCGGAGCCTTTTCTCACTTATTTTGACAAACTTAAGTTTCATCAAAAACTTAAAACAACCCCAAATAAAAATGCTTTGTTTCACTACTAACCTAAAAACTTGCTATTATTTACTTCATTCCACTAACGAGAATTAATATTTCATACCCTTGGTAATAATCAGAATAAAAAAACACCTAGGTTAATAATGAGAACAGTTCTATAATTTTTAAGATATTGACATAATAATAGCTCACTTCTCACCCTAAGTATATAATATTCTATTTATTACATAAAACGTTATAAAAAATGTATTACCCTTAAGCTCCCATTTAAATAATGTGCATTTTGCCCGCACTAGCTCTGTCTCTCTCTCGGATCTCTCTTTCTAATGTTTGCCGCAGAAGCAGCTGTTGCGAATATGTTAAACGGCCGGTCCATTTGTATTAATATGTCAATGGACCAAACCCAAGATCTTCAACATATCTTCCTTTCCTGTAGTGAAGATATTGCGAAAATAACACACTTCCTTAATTCCATTAAATCACCCAGCAACGTTTCCGGCACACACCCAATACACGACTTAATTTTTAAAAACTTATCATGGAATAACATTTAAAACATAGTGAAATTTCTTGCAGTCATTAATATAAAACTCTGCTTTGTAGAGTGGTCAATACTCAAAGCACTGACGTTCGCAAATAGTGGACAACCAAAAAACATACTTCACTCAAAATTATGATTATGAACCAAAAGATGTCTTTAATGCCAACGACACTGGCATTTTTTCAAGTGCTTACCTGATAAAAAAGTTATTTTTAAAAATGAAAAATGTCTTGGCGGTAAGCATAGTAAAGAGTGGATAACAGTATTGCTAGCAACAAACATGACAGGCTCTGAAAAACATAAACCATTTGTTATAGGAAAAGCTAATAAGTCTCGTTGTTTTTCTGATTGTAAATCTCTACCAGTAGTCTGTAATGCTAAAAAGAAATCCTGGATGACAGCTGAAATATTCAAAGGATACGTACTATATAGAGTAAGTAAATTCTGTCTTTTGTTTTTAGGTTATGCTGCGATATATTGTTGAATTTTCTAGTAATATAGTCTGCCTTGCATGCTGTAGTACAGGTTTTTTAAAACCTAATGTAAATTTTTTTATATAAGGCTCTAAAATTGACTGTTACCTATAGGTAACGCTTGCTGGATATGATATACAAAATATTGCAAATTATTGAATCCGTGTTTTTTTTTATTTTAGACGTGGATTTACTCTGGAAGAAGCCATTCAAATGGCATACGATTATGATATTGATGTGCACGAAATATATATTGAGCCTCCTGATGCAAACATATTGACAGATGAAGAATCGGATGAGGAAGATGGTGGCGGACTTCTAGATAATCTTAGCGGTCGACAATTATTACCGAAAGCTGAGCTAGTGCTTCGCAGCCGGTTGATGAAGCCGAACCAGAAGAAATTTTTGTGCGTTCTGCTAATGGCTCCGGCCCAAATGATGTGTTTTTGCGTCCAGTACTGGAAAAGATAACAAGGATCCAGGGCGACTTTGAGGAAAAAACAAGATCATTTTCTGAACCTGATTATAGCAAATATGAAAAAATTAGTTATTTGGAAATATTTTAAGCATTTTTAAATGACGAAGTAATTGGATTGCTTGTAGAATAGTCCAATAAATATGCTCTTTTCTGTAACCAACCACATCCAAATATATCCAAAGAAGAAATGAAGTGTGCAATCGGAATTTTGATCGTTACAGGCTACAATGAGTTGCCTGGACGAGATTTCTACTGGGATTCTAAGATGAACATGAAAAACTCTATGGTCAGTGAGTCTATGAGAAGGGACAGATTTCGCCAAATTATAAGAAATTTGCACTGTGCTGATAACTTGCAGCCTAACCTTCAGGACGAAATATGGAAGTTACGGCCGCTAATGGATTTGCTAAAATCTAAATTTATTGACAATTGGATTCCAGAACAAGACCTGGACTACGACGAATCCATGATCAAATATTTTGGGAAACATTCGTGAAAACAATTTATACGGGGCAAGCCCATAAGGTTTGGGTATAAAATGTGGTGCCTCAATTCTGTAACCGGTTACTTGGTAAACTTTTATATGTACCAGGGAAAGAATCCAAGAGCAAACACGGTTTATGAAAATAATTTTGGAAAATGTGCTGCACCATTGATGTGCATGATTGATGAGTTTCCCGAACACATGAAGACACTTTCCTTTGACAATCTTTTTACAAATTTTAATTTACTTTTCAACCTAAAACAAAAGGGTAACGAAGGCACGGGAACGATGAGGGAAAACAGAGTACCAAAAAGTTGTAAACTACCGCAAAAGAGTCAGATTGCCAAAACCAAGAAACGGGGAGACATGGTTTCAAATATTGACAAGGAGGATGGAATTATTCTGGTAAAATGGATTAACAATAACGTAGTGACAGTGGCGTCTACATGTCATGGAATCAATCCAACCATTCAGGTGAAACGTTACTCTTGGACTGAAAAGAAAATCGTCCAGATATCGCAACCCCGACTAATTGTTGAGTACAATCGCTGCATGGGTGGAACAGACATGATGGATCAGCAATTATCGAGGTACAGGATTTCAATTCGGCGAAAAAAGTGGTGGTGGGCTATATTTACCTGGCTTCTGGATGTTTCCGTGGCAAATGCGTGGTGCCTTTCCAAAAAAACTCAAGCATATACCACCGCTCACACAATTAGCATTTTCGAAGAGAAATTTCACAAGCATATCTTACTAACTTCGGTGTTGCGCCGAAAGGGGTTGGAAGACAAACGACTGCCAAATCCAGTGTAACACTCAACAGAGTTTCTGACAATCTGAGATACGATCGATTTTAACACTTGCTAACCAATATCCCAAACAATAAAAACGTCGTTGCGCTGGAGAGAGATGCATTACGAGTACCCGCCATGTGTATCAAGTGTGATGTGGGATTATGTTTACAATGTAATGTAATTTTTTATAAAAAATAATTACGTTGACCTTGCTTTTGTGTGCCATAAACGGCTAGAGTTACCTATATGTAACACTAGTATATAACAAAAATACAATTTTTTTTCTAAAAAAATGTATAATACTAAACCATTTTTGATACAGGCACTGAATTTTTATCATTTTTATATTAAAAAAATTAATCTCGCCGTTGAAGGGTTAAATAAAAAATTCTCTCTCATGCCATCCTTCCTCCGACTTTGATAAAGCAAATTTAAAAACTCCGACTCCGCCTGCGGTTTCGATAGAACAAACTCCGTTACATCCCTAATTTAGACCCACGTTCACCTTGTTCACTAAGGAAGAAGTTGACACCGCCAGAACCAACTGGTCCAATTCAGCAACCGGGCTTGATGGCTTCAACGATGTGAAACGAGCCAACAGCGGACTACTAGCGCTATTCTTCTATATCGTCTTTTTAAGAAATAGCCACATTTAACGCTTTACAACATCGCGCTCCATAATGGTCTATAAAAGCGGCGACTAAGCCGAGGGAGCTAATTATCGGCCCATAACGGTAAGTTCAACTCTCGAGCGTCTAATGCAACGTGTACTTGCAAATTCTTGACACCTACATCTGACAACGTCGTGACTCACAGCGTAGTTACGCTCTTCTAGCTATCGATTTAAAGAAAGCCTTCGACTCTGTGTCTCACAATTCAATAAATCGTGTCGGGTTTGGAAAAAACACTTCCGGATACATCATGGGCACCCTATCAAACGCTAACACCTGCCTTAAGGTGGAAAACGTCAAAATGTATTGTCAAGTTTTGGATTCTGTGCTACATACAATGATGCTGTGACGTATGAAGTGACAACTGTTTATCATCCTCAACCTCGCATTCTTTAACAGCCTGCTGTAATTTTACAATATGCTGCAGATAATGCATACATCAATGTTTCCACAACTGATAGGCATAATACTGAGCATATAATGGGTATAATAAAAATAATTTCTCCAAGTAACGCTGTTCTCGCTGATATGTCCTTTGTACAATGTAAAAGTAAACCAAACGCTGATAATTTAGCTGCAGTTTCACATGTACCTCTTTTAACATACGAAAATAATGAAGTAGCTGGAATGAGTAAGATTACAGTTGATAAAATTGATTATAATGTTATATTAAATGAACAAATTTTTTGTAAGGTCGACTTATTGTGGGTATACGGAAAGTGGAGATTTCACAACATCGACCGTAGTGATCCTACCCTGTATTCATCATCCTGCAAGTAATAAAGAAACGCTTTACACCACATTAGATTGCAACACTAAATCGCATGGACAAAATTGTTTCATAATTACTTTTGATCAGCCACTTTACTATACAGCTCACGAAATTGTAGCTGCTGTTGATATTTGTTACGTGTACGTAGTTGTAGCCACGACGAGTGGCTGTCAAGCATCACTGGCATGTCACTCCTCTTTTGTCATTGTATTAGTTGTTTCATATATTCTTCGAATAAAGAGTTTAATAATACTTAGCATATATTCAACAACGACTCACTCAATATCGTTACAATATTCAATCTGATATATCCAACGTTGTTGTAAGACTAGGTGGATTTCATATGCTTATATCGTTCCTTAGATCTATAGGATATATAATGGAAGGAACTGGACTCAAAGAAGCTCTTAGGGTACGCTCTTACTGGAGCCGACTATGTGCGACTTGGAGTCGTGTGTAGTCGTCCGATTACACACGAAGGTTCCCAACTTATGTAAATGCAAATCTGTTCTCACACTGCGGACGACTTGCTCGTACGACTACGCACGTATAACGCTATGTCCTAGGTAAATACGATATGTACGGTGCGTGCGATGCGTTGTCCGCAATAAATAAAACCTATAGAAAATAATTATGTTGTCCTCAGTGGAAAATAAATTCACGCGCTTGTCACGATTATGCGTTGCCGCATCGCACGCCGTGTTTAAAAATCAAATTTGTTTGTTTCCACCCGCATTGCCCGCAGTTGCCATTGATCTTCGCACGATGAAAGTCTTGATTTCGGAGATCCAAAAACGAAATGTTTTGTGGAATAAGCGGAATTCGCGCTACAAGGACAGACTTGTGGTTGATAGAGAATGGGGTTATGTGGCTGAAAGAGTAGGATTTACAAGTAAGTAAATATATAACTTTTTAATTTCATTTAATTATGGCGATACTAAACGTTTAACAATAATAAGTAGATTGAATTGAAGGTTTAAATTTTATTGGTAAAAAAATACTTCTCTTATGTTTTCGGCTTCTCTTGGATAACGGTTGCTTGAGCTTGATACATTTAAATTAGGAATTCTTTCTTGTATGTTATTTTCAGTTTCCGAAACGTTAATAAATAAATCATTTTCCATGTCTAGTATGGTATTATGTAAAATACAAATGGATTTTACTATATGAACGGCATTTTCAACTTTAGTTTCTATAGATTTTATTAGAATCCTAAATCTTGCTGCGCTGATACCAAAAGCACATTCTACGGTCATTCTGGCGCGTGAAAGTCGATAGTTGAAATATGTAGCCATACTATTTTCTTAAGTTCGTCGTCTGGGAAAAGGCCTCAACAAATAAGTCCGCAAAGGGAAGGCTTCATCGCCTATAAACACAAAAGGAGCCTTTACATGGGAATTTGGTAATTGCATATTTTCTGGCAAAGTAATATTTCCATTTGTAAGATTTTCGTAAATAGCAGAATTGGTAAATACTCCTGCTTCGCTATTCTTTCCATATGCACCCACATCAATCATAGTAAATCTATATTTGGCATCCACAATTGCCAGAAGTACTATAGAGTAAAACTGTTTGTAGTTGTAAAACATACTTCCCGACTGAGATGGACATTTTAATCTTACGTGCTTTCCATCAAGGCTACCAACACAGTTGGGAAAATTCCATTTATCGTAAAATTCTTTTGCAATGGTTTTAAAACTGTTAGGATTTGGTATTGGCATATGTTGTTTCTGAAGTGAGTTCCAAACGGCTTTACACACCTCAATTACAATATAAGCAACTGACGATTTAGATATCCGAAATGAAAACGCCAACTGTCTGAATGCCATTCCAGTTGAGAGATATCTGAAATAAATACTTTTGTTATTTTTAGTCTTCCTACAAAATGGGGAGACACTGATTTTTTTAATGCACGGGTTCTTGTTTTACCCTGTATTATAGCCCCCGCTAGCATTAAATATTAACTCGTTGTTTCAGAGGACGAAGCGAAGAAAAAATGGAGAAATTTAACGAGACCAATTTGCTAAGGAATTAAAAAAAAACACCGAAACCTAAATCAGGCGACCCTGCTCCTGAGTATTCAGGAAAATGGCAGGATTTTAAGGCCCCTTCTCTTTTTAAAAGACACACTTACACCCAGAGATACAGAGAGCAATGTACCAAATATAGGACCCCTTCAAGCAATTATCGAAGATGCACCAACAATAGGCGAAGAATCTGACCTAGATAATAGAAATAGTGATATATCGAGCGATGAAGAAACCGAAAATGAAAATAACATCGAACAAGCACCAACTTTTTCAAGCTCAGTAGCAGTAGAACATTCATCAAATACACCATTACTTTGTACCAAAACGCCCACTTCTCAGCGTTTGCAGACAAACACTCAATCGTCTACCCAAACTTCAACACCTTCTCATCCAAAAAGAAAAAAGAAGAAGGAACAAGAATATTCTGTGGAACGTCAGTTATTAGATATTGAAACCAAGAAACTTGAATTTCTCGGCAAACCAGATGTCGATGATGATGACTTGATGTTTTTCAAATCATTAGTTCCTTTTCTTAAGCAAATGAAGCCCATACAAAAATTACGCATTAGGAATCAATTTTAAGATATTATTATAAAAGAATTGACTTATAATGCTAATGCCAATGGTAATGATCAATCAGCCACTACAAATTATTCTTCTGCATCATCGGTTATCGAATATTCATTATGTAATGCCAAACTCAAATTACTCATGCATTTCATCACCCGAATCTACCGTTTCACTTCAAAGTCCTCTTTCAAACAATCCTATACAACAATATATTCCTAATAACGAAACAGGTCTTGAGCCAATACATTACCCACAATCTTAATAATAGTGTAAGTACTTCCTCTATTTCAATAATTAATTTTTTTGAAAATAGTTGAAATGTGTTTTTATTTACCTTAAAGTTAGAAAAAAGCCTTTCCTCTATTGAAATGGGCACTTGAAAGTTAGTTGGACAATGATAACAGGATTCACGAATTGATTCAACTATATAATCAAAAGTAGCTGGAAGCATTCTTGTATATTGCCGAAAGGCATTTTTATCTAGTCGTAGCTGTGGATATAGATGATGAAATTCTCCGAACTTTAATCTATCTCTATAAATTGTATGTTTGTTTTTCCTTTTTTTTTGTAATATCTTTAAAATTTTTAATTTTGCCAAAGCGTTATCCATTAGGAATATTTTACGTGTTGTTTCTTTTGAAGCCATTTTAATACTGAAATATTTATCGTATACTTTGGCCATTGATTGCAATTGCCGCATCCATTTACGATGCGTGCGATTTCCGCACCGCACGCACCGTACATAACGTATTTACCTAGGACATAACGTAAGACCGACCAGCGACTCGATCCAAACGGGTATGGATTTTGTAGTATAGTCGTGCGTGTTTAATTAATTTTCTGCATAGGAACAAATGGATACAGAAAAACTAATAATGTTGGTTCATAAACAAGAGTGTTTGAAATCTAAATGGTGAAAATTATCATTCGAGAGATTTGCAAAGAAAGGCTTGGAAAGAAATAACATCAGAAATAATGTGCACAGGTATGTATTTTGTAAACAAACATTTTTTTAAGTACAGAATACCTTTCTTCTTAATGCTAGAAAAAAATATATACGATTATTATTAAAAAAAAGACTTAAATTGTTCTCGAATAGCATATGCTCTTCTGACAGCATGGTTTTCATCTCTGTTACGGGCTCGAATGGATGCGTTTCGTTGAAAGCCATTTGGTGTGAGTTTAATGTTCCAAGGTATACCCTCTCTGTCAATAACAATGTTATGAAGAAGGCATATTACCCCAGTAAAATTAAACCGAAAAGTAGCTAATATCGACAAAACGGATTGAAAAGCCAAATTTTTTAGGACAAGTAGAGGGTCATAAGAGATGCCCAAAACCACCATAATCCAACAAAATTTCCTTGTGCATCGTCCGCCATCTTGAAAAACAGGTAATCCTCAATATCTCGACTCCTATTGGTTCGATTTTCATTTTTTTTTAGTTTTGTAGGGAAAATTATTGTCTACAACTTTTATGGAGAGTATTTTTTGATAGCTGTGAAGGAAAAAATGTTACGATAAAAAAAGTGCCATGAATTAATTATTAATAATGTTTATTGTCGATTATATTGCCCCCTTTTGATTTTATCAATAAATTTTTCAAATAAAACTTATAGAGGACTCAATTCTCAACAATTTTTGTACATACGATTTTGCGATGACTCAAATATTACCTGAGATAGAAAGCGTCAAAGTTGTCCCGCATTCTACCTGGAAAGATTCCGAACACAATTAAGCTTGTTTTATACAGACGCGAATCGCGAATTGCGAATGGCGAATAATGTTCTGATTGGCCCATTTAAAATCAATATGGCGGCATGTCAAAATTTTTAATATTTGGCGAAATCGCAAAATTTAAAATTTGGGGAGCGGGAAAATTGGATTGAGTTCAATATATTCTCGCGAATTGGTGTTAGGATGGACCGTTTTATGGTTAGCACATGCGCATTTTCGCTCATCTTGTTCGTCTTGTGTTAAATGTTGAGCGTGAGTCATAGATAGCGTGAGTTGAGAAAGAAGTGAATTGACACGTTTTTTGTTGTTTTTGTTTTAGAAATAGTTTTGCTTTGTTTTTTTGGATTTTATATTTTGTGCTTGTGTAAAATTATCAGACTATTATTGTTACAATCCGTTTCTGACATGGAAAACAGCGAGGTATGTTGCATTATTCATAGTACGTAAATAATATTACCAAAATAAACCTAAATGCTTCTTTCTCTGGTTTAATTTTAGGCCTAAGTTGAATGTAGTGAATGCGATGAAATGTTTTTGCTGGAGAGATTCCAGTTTCACGAATGTACCATACAGTCTGGTGGTACCCAAGATAGTGTAGCCTTAAGTCAACTGGAATCTGAGCTTGAGCCAGAAGATATAAATGAGGACAATTTAGTAGAAAAACTGGCTGAAGCGGTACAGGCGAGAAATGCCTTATGGGACCACACGTTGCCTCTGAAACAAAGGAGTAGAGAAATTAAAGAAAAGATGTGGAGAGAGGTATTCAACCAAATTAATGGTTTAGTTCCATTTCACCAATTGAAAAAAAATGGAAAAACTTGAAAGATACTTTTTTGAAACATCTGAGGTAAGTTTCACTTCTGTAGCAAAATAGATGTGATAGTATTGCCATTTAAGTTCTATTGTATTGATATTATATGTTTTTAAGGACATACAAACCATCAGGATCAGGAGTCAATGATAAAAAAAATGGAAACATTTTGACAGCCTTTTCTTTCTGGCGGACAAGAATGGGCCAAAAAGAACTATAGGAAACATTTCAGAAAGCCAATTAGTGGAAGCAGCGGAAGCAGTACTACACAGGACTCTACCCCATCAACATCTGCCAAACGGAAAAGAGACAGTACGTTAACATCTAGTTTCAGTATTAATATAGAATGGCTGTTCAAATAATGTATTGACATCTTATAAACGAGTTACAAAAAGTTTGTTACATTTCAATTAAAAAGTGGTTTTCTGTATTGTAAACTATTAATTTTTCAAATATTTTGCATTAAAATTAAGAAGCTGTATTTTAAATTTCAGATGAAACTAATGAGTTATTGCTTGGCATATTAAAGGAACCAGCACCACAAGTTCCTCCAGTACAACAGGTGTCACCAGTGCTTTTGACCATACAGTCAGTGTTGGAAAAACTTCCTACAAGAGTACGGATAAAAGCTGAAATTGAAATGTTAAACAAGGTTTATAGCTTATACGACCTGTACCCAACAGAAACAGAATAAGCCATTTCTAATTTTGTTTACTAATTATAATTATTTATGTTTTATTATTATGTGTAGATTTATTGTTATAAATCTATATATATATTGTTATGGTATTCAATAGTTGGTCTTTATATGTAATATAAGTGTAATTAAGACTAACTAGATATTAGAATTGAATAATCAATTTATGCAAATTATCAAGGAATCAAAAATAAAAAAAAAAAAAAATTTGGGTTGCGAGGTTTCTAGGGGGATAAAAAAAAAAAAAAAAAAAATTATTGATAGAATGTCAGAGAATTTTGGAGAGTAAAGTCAGAGAAAAAGTTTAGGGAATTATATAGAATTTAAAAATTTAAAAACCATTATAAAGTAAATATAATAATAATAGAAATTGAAAATGAAGATAAATACTGAATGTTAATGAATATAAATATAAAAATTATAAAAGAAGATTAATGTATGAATAGAATGTTATAATAACTATATGGTAGAGTTAAATATGGAATAAAATGGATATATATAGAGAAGATTAATTGGATATTTGCATAGATTGGATTTTCAAAATAAAATAAGCATAGTTTATAAAGATAAGTATTTCTGGTATAATTTGTTATCAGCTGGTAATAGAGGTATATTAGAAATAGTTATTCGGGGATTTTAGGAAAAGAGGGCAAAATTTCATTTAAAATTAATTAGTGTTAAGTTTATGATAGGATAAATGATGAATGTTATATTGTTTTTTAAAGTGTTGTAAAGAATTAATATATTTATATATTAAATGATGTTAAAATTGAGATGGACTTTTTAGTTTAATATTATCGAAGAACCCAACCTTGAAGAGTCACAAGAATACAATTATATGAGTATAGAGATCATAACAATTATGGCGAGCCAACGTGTGGCGTGAATAAAACAAGAATCCAGTTTAAAATAGAACAGTATATTGAAATTGAGAGGGTGATATAGACAATTGAAGTGATTAGAAAATTAGAACAGTGAAGAATTGAAATAAAACATAAATACATTATAATAGAAATAAGAGGATTAGGTGAGAGTTTTAAGTATATTTATATTTATATATAAAGACCATAAAATTTTGAAAATTTTAAAACTAAATACAAATCGAATAAATATAATAAAGTAATATAATAAGTTAACATTATAAATTAAATAAATATATAAAATAATTAAAAGATTTGAATAAAATGAATACAAGACAAAATAGAAGAAATAGAAGGAGAGAAGATGGAATACAGGAATCTAATGAAAATATGCATGAAACAGAAAGTAATGATGGATCGTCGGAAGGAGAAGAAAAAACAATGTTTCAAGTGGTACAAGCTGATGTGATAGGAGATGCGACTAGTTCAAAACCACATCAAGAAACAGAGATGGAGAAAATGTTTAAATTTTTGGAAAATAAATTTGATGAAAATAATAGAAAAATGGATTCTATGAAAAAAGAAATAAGAGAAGATATAAAAAAAGAAATAAAAGATATGAACAAGAATATGGAAACATTTAAAGATGAAATGAAAAATATTATTAAAGAAGAAAATATCAAAATACAAAAAGAAGTCGATCAATTGAAAGATGGAATTAAGGCGATGGAGGAAATGGGTAATATACACCAGGAGAAGATTAATAATATAGAAAAAAATGTGAAGGAGCAGAAAAATGAAAATAAGAAAGAAAATGAAAGAATACTACAAACTATGGAAAGGAATGTAATGGAAGTAGCAAAGAAATTTGAAGATGAAACAAAAAAATTACAAGAAATGCAAAATGAAAGAACTGAGGATGGTTCCTATATGATAATACATGGAGGAGAAGGAGCAGTAAAATTTACAGGGAATATCAGTATATTACATCCATGCACGTATATGAATATGATTAAAACTAAGACTAGGAACAAAAGAGATTGGAAAGAAATTATAAGAAGTTCTTTGAAAGATAATGCTGCATTATGGTATGCAACACAGGAAAATGAAATATTAACCTTTAATGATTTTGAAAGGGAATTTCTTAAATATTTCTGGGGTGAATCAAAACAAGGGGTGAGTAGGGAAAATTATATTAATAAAGTAGAAATGTATATCAATGATATTCCAAATGTAATAACAGAAGAAACACCAACATATTTAATGTTAGGTCAAAAACCAAAACGAAATTGGGAAGAAGAAGAAGAAAGAAAAAAATATGATGAAATTATAGAAAAAGTAAGAAAAAGGTTAATGGATGCGTGGGAAAAATATTATAAAAAAATTAAGAAAAAAGTGAAATATCCTGTAAGGTTTAAGAAAGGAGATTTGGTAATAATAAAAGCATATATAAGTGGAAATTTAAAGAAAAATGAATCAGGGAAATTAAAAGCTATA
Source organism: Altica lythri (assembly GCA_964028335.1). NCBI lineage: Eukaryota > Metazoa > Arthropoda > Insecta > Coleoptera > Chrysomelidae > Altica > Altica lythri. The sequence goes on along the minus strand of OZ034806.1, from coordinate 26,097,273 downwards.
TTTGAAGGACCATATAGAATAGTAAATGAGGAAGGTGTTAATAGTTATATTGTTGAAGATCCGATAACAAGAAATGTTAGAGGAGTATTTAATATTGAAAGCCTATATAGGTATTTTGAAGAAACTTAGAGTATTCAGAATTTGTGTTAATATGTTAATTGTTATATACTTTAAATTTTAAATTATTAAAATTTTTTTTCTAAAATTTATAAAATTTTAAATTTGGGAAATTGTTATGGTATTCAATAGTTGGTCTTTATATGTAATATAAGTGTAATTAAGACTAACTAGATATTAGAATTGAATAATCAATTTATGCAAATTATCAAGGAATCAAAAATAAAAAAAAAAAAAAATTTGGGTTGCGAGGTTTCTAGGGGGATAAAAAAAAAAAAAAAAATTATTGATAGAATGTCAGAGAATTTTGGAGAGTAAAGTCAGAGAAAAAGTTTAGGGAATTATATAGAATTTAAAAATTTAAAAACCATTATAAAGTAAATATAATAATAATAGAAATTGAAAATGAAGATAAATACTGAATGTTAATGAATATAAATATAAAAATTATAAAAGAAGATTAATGTATGAATAGAATGTTATAATAACTATATGGTAGAGTTAAATATGGAATAAAATGGATATATATAGAGAAGATTAATTGGATATTTGCATAGATTGGATTTTCAAAATAAAATAAGCATAGTTTATAAAGATAAGTATTTCTGGTATAATTTGTTATCAGCTGGTAATAGAGGTATATTAGAAATAGTTATTCGGGGATTTTAGGAAAAGAGGGCAAAATTTCATTTAAAATTAATTAGTGTTAAGTTTATGATAGGATAAATGATGAATGTTATATTGTTTTTTAAAGTGTTGTAAAGAATTAATATATTTATATATTAAATGATGTTAAAATTGAGATGGACTTTTTAGTTTAATATTATCGAAGAACCCAACCTTGAAGAGTCACAAGAATACAATTATATGAGTATAGAGATCATAACAATATATATATATAAAACTCAAAGGTGACTGACTGACTGACTGATATAGTGATCTATCAACGCACAGCTCAAACCGCTGGACGGATGGGGCTGAAATTTGGCATTGAGGTAGATGTTATGACGTAGGCATCCGCTAAGAAAGGATTTTGATTAATTCCACCCCCAAGGACATAAAATAGGGGATGAAAGTTTGTATAAAACTTTGTCAATTTTAAACCGTTCGGGCTGAAACTTTGCATGCATATAGTTACTATGACGAAGGCATCTCCTAAGAAAGGATTTTGATTAATTCTACCCCTAAGGGGATGAAATAGGGGATGAAAGTTTTTATGAAACTCTGTCAATTTTAAACCGATCGGGCTAAGATTTTGCATGCATATAGCTACTATACGTAGGCATCCCCTAAAAAAAGATTTTGATAAATTCCACCCCTATGGGATAAAATAGGGGATGAAAGTTTGTATGATCTATCAACGCACAGCTCAAACCGCTGTACGGATAGGGCTGAAATTTGGCATGGAGGTAGATGTTATGACGTAGGCATCCGCTAAGAAAGGATTTTGATTAATTCCACCCCCAAGGACATAAAATAGGGGATGAAAGTTTGTATAAAACTTTGTCAATTTTAAACCGTTCGGGCTGAAACTTTGCATGCATATAGTTACTATGACGAAGGCATCTCCTAAGAAAGGATTTTGATTAATTATACCCCTTAGGGGATGAAATAGGGGATGAAAGTTTTTATGAAACTCTGTTAATTTTAAACCGATCGGGCTAAGATTTTGCATGCATATAGCTACTATAACGTAGGCATCCCCTAAAAAAAGATTTTGATAAATTTCACCCCTAAGGGGATAAAATAGGGGATGAAAGTTGGTATGATCTATCAACGCACAGCTCAAGCCGCTGTACGGATAGGGCTGAAATTTGGCATGGAGGTAGATGTTATGACGTAGGCATCCGCTAAGAAAGGATTTTGATTAATTCCACCCCCAAGGACATAAAATAGGGGATGAAAGTTTTTATGAAACTCTGTCAATTTTAAACCGATCGGGCTAAGATTTTGCATGTATATAGCAACTATGACGTAGGCATCCCTTAGGAAAGAATTTTGATAATTTCTACCCCTAAGGGGATAAACAAGGGAATGAAAGTTTGTATGAAACTTTTGTCAATTTTGAACCGATCGGGCTGAGATTTTGCATGAGTGTAGCTACTATGACGTAGGCATCCCTTAAGAAAGGATTTTAATAAATTCCACCCACAAGGGGATAAAATAGGGGATGAAAGTTGGTATGAAACTGTGTCAGTTTTAAACCGATCGGGCTGAGATTTTGCATGCATATAGCTACTATGACAAAGGCATCCCCTAAGAAAGGATTTTGATAAACTCCACCCCTAAGGAATAAAATAGGGATGAAAGTTTGTATGAAACTTTGCCAATTTCAAACCGATCGGGCTGAGATTTTGCATGCATATAAACTAGTCAAAACGAAATAAGGACCACTATTAAAAACACTCGTATTTTTATTAATTTTTAAATCACCTTGGTAAATTTTTGCTATTATTTATAAAACAGACAGACAAATATTTCGTTTGTAAACATTCTTTTTTTTATATACATTTAACTGATAAATTCCATTTGTTTGAAAAAACACAATTATAAAGAAATGTATTCATTGGTAATTTGTTTTTTGCCTCGAGCGAAACAGTTTCACTTTGTTTTTATTTGCAACTTTTTTTATTTAAAATGAATGTTGATGTATTGGGAAGATTTATTGGTCAAAGAAGACATTTAAATCAAATGGGAGTAATGCGTTCAGTTGTTTTACATCAAGAAGGTTTTTCCATTAGAAGTATTGCTCGAAGACTTCAAGTAAGTCATTCGGTAATATCAAGATTAATCAGGAGATCTCAAGAGCTTGGCCCGGTGACAAGAAGACCTTATCCGCAAAGAGAAAGAGTAACAACACCTCGTGAAGATTTAACCAGAGCGCACCGAAGATTTAGACTAAGCCACAATGATGCACGCGTGAGAGCTTGGAGACGAAGAGGTGAACGATATCTGGATCAAAATGTAAGGAAAACCGTTCATTTTGGAGGTAGGTGGCTCTATTATGGTCTGGGGCGGTATTTCTTTATTCGGACGAACCAATTTACATGTGTTTCGTGGGGGCCACGGAAACGCTCGCCAATATTTAGAAGACATTATACAACCTTACATATTGCCTTTTGCCCACTAGGAAGGTCCAGATTTCATTTTACAGCAAGACAATGCAAGACCCCACATTGCCAGGCTAATAACCGAATTCCTTCAAGAACAAAATATTGAGGTTTTGGAGTGGCCAGCAAATATTGAGGTTTTGGAGTGGCCAGCAAATTCTCCCGACCTTAACCCTATTGAACATCTTTAGGATCGCCTTAAAAGAAGGATAAGGAATCGCCAGCCCCTCCAAAATTTGGACCAACTTGAAAACATAGTTCAGGAAGAGTGGCATATTATCAGAAGGGAGACAATTTAAAATTTAATTGAATCTATGCCCCGTCGGTGTGCAGAGGACGTACGAGCTCGAGGAGGCTATTCACATTATTAGTAATATTTGTTTTAGAATAATTTAATATTTTTTTGTCTTAATTATTATGAAGAAATAGATTTTTGTTGTTTTTCTTAGTAGATTTTTTTAGGTTCTTTAAAAATTGGCAATTGTAATTTTTTTGTTGAGGTTATTGCTTTGTTGTTATGTTATAATTTTGACAGTTTTTAGAAATAAAAATAAATATGAAAAATAATTAATTACAAAAGTGGTCCTTAATTTGTTTTGAGTAGTTTAGCATGCAAGTTTTTAAAGTTTTAAAATAATAATAGTCTAATACCACTCGCGCTTTACTGAGCGGGGTGTGTGGAGCGGTGAGACGGTAGCACGCTGCTGCTGGCCGACACGGCACTGTCGATAGACGCGTATACTCTTGAAAATTCGAGAATAAATTTGTTTTATTACGTAGTGGTGTACTAAGAAATTACTTTTTTAAATTACATTCCTAAAGATTTAAAATAGGGGTTGCAAATTTGTATGAAACTCGGTGGCAAAAAACGTCCACGCGGATGAAGTCGCGGGCGGCTGCTAGTTAAAATATAAGTATAGTTTGTCTCGTACATTAAATTATTTTATTTCCAGTTATATTTACCACTCTAAAAACAAAATTATATGAATATATGAAAACCATTTATTCTAGACATATTTTCTTTATACAATGGTAACAACTTTTTACCTATTTTTTTTAATTTTCTTTATTTTTACATTAGTATTTAACATAGACATGTAGTGTGATGAAACCAGAAGTAAAATTGAATTTTTATTAGACTACTTGGTAATAAAACTACATATCTTCTAAAGTCTTGCATTGAATTAAATTATAAATTAAAAAATAATATAATTTATTTAGCCCATTGTGATTCAATTGGTACAGAATGCATAAAATAATTGTTTATCAAAGACCGCACAACACTGGCTCCTCGAGTATAGGCATTCCCTCCCATTCTTCCTGCACCAACTAATCCATTTGTAACTTCGTTTCTCCATTCTCCTGGAATAATATCTCCCGATTCATTTTCCCTGTCTACATAATTAAGACGGCAATATGTTTGATTGTCAACTTTTTGACTATCCGGAATTCTCCACTTTGCCACTAAGATTGTAACCTCTTTTTTCTCTATGATGTTAAATGCTCGTTTATAGAGGCTAACCAATGCGAACGGCACTCAGGGGGTAGGAGGAGAGCGAGCGTGGATTCGAACGAGCTAGATGATATCGTGTTGGAAAGATATACGGGGATATATTTACTAGAAAAAATAAAAGATAAAAGAATTTAAAAGGGACTAAAGAGAAAATGAGAGAAATGATGGAAAAGGGAAAGGTAAATGGGCGCCACTTATTTTTTTATCATAAGGATGGGGAAATATAAGAAACCCAGATGGAAAAGATATTAAATATAGATGTTGGATAAAATGATTTATCAGATGTTGTAGATAAAGTTAAAATAAGAAAGATATAAGATAAGAGAAGGTAAAATTAGATAACCCGGCAGATGTTCTTGCTAAAAAGGTAAATTACACACTCTTATTTAAGATACTAAAAAAAATGATACTTACACTTTTCTTCTACTCATCCTTATGGTTATCAACCTAATCGGTAAGATAAAGATAGATTCAAAAAAGCACAATCTTTTGCTTTAATAAAATAATATATGCTTAAGAAATGAAATCTATTACTTCAATAAGATAAGGTATATTTAAGAAACAAAATCTATTACTTTGGTAAAGTATAGATTAGAGAAACTGAAGGTATTGATCAGAGTAGCAGGCTCTAGCTAGGAAAAGAAAATCTATGAAAACACTAAACAGACTTTATTATCTGGTTTGATAATAAATAAGAGATACAATAAACAAAATAAAATAAAGAAAATATCGGTGTTATAAACAGTAAATCATATATCGGTATCATAAACAATAAATAATATTTTTAAACACATTTGTGTTTAAATTTAAAAACATAACTTTTACAACCATAAAACAACAGCTAAGTATAATTCTATTGTTATTTTTGGTATGTTCCAAAACTAAAAGTGAGAGAGAAAAATTTAGATAAAAAAAACAAAAATATCACTTTTGGTTTTTCAATTATCTCGAGATAAAACGTACCCATATAGAAAAATATAGAGAGATCTTAATTAAATAAGGCGAGATAATAGTTAAAAGATAAAAAAATATGTAAAACAGTTTACAAATAGCAGGTACAAAAATATGAGCAAAAAAATTACAGATAAGCTAAAACACAAAAAAAATCACATCCCGGATATTCTTATTACGACACTGATCACTATATTTTTGGATGTTACAGATAAGTACAATTACGATAAAATGATCCGTAGAAATAAATGGTACTTTTGGCTCGATACAGATATAAAAAATTGTTAAAAACTTACATTGTCTCCTAAATGTTTCTGAGAGATATTTATAGTAGATGGTTTCTTTCTCTCGGTAAATGGTGTTAACGATACGATAGAATCTAAACCCCTTCTTGTTTAGATTAAAAGATATTTAGAGAAAACCATAAACTCATCCTTCGAAGCGTGGGTTCGAAAAAGGAAGCGGTAGACGTAGCGATGGCAGCGTGCCGTTGCTACATCGAACACCCAGGAATACATAAAAAAACACTGTCTGGAATCTTCATGTGGTTCCTCGGTACAATAAGCGGTAAACGAAAATAGAAACACTTAATCGCAAGTAATTTTTAACTGTTTTAAGATAATTTGCCGGTAAATTGAGAATAGTGGTTGTACGTAGATGTTCACAGTACTAAAATCCCCACTAGACTGATTAAAAGTCGTTAATCTGGGGTGACGCGATGCTTTTTTCGCGCCTAACCAGCTGATCATAAACTCAAGCTCTTATTGGTCGTTACGTTAAGAAAATCGATATTTTAGTACTGAAGACGGCCGTTCGCTTCAGCGTCTAATAAGTTGAGAAGACAGGGCGGTAATAAGTACGGAAGAATTATGAAAAAAATAAAAAAAATTAAGTTTTATACTTGAGTTTTTTGAACACGCTACACAGCCCCTTCCGAAGAGAAAAAACTGGGTAGAAAACAGTTTTTTTTTTAAAAGATAAGCTATGGTTGGAACAACAGTAGTGTGTTTCAAAAAAACGAAGCTGATAAAGGTAGAGAACATCGGTATGCAGAAAATCGATCTTACGGGAGCGATATCTATCTAGGTAAAACTAGATATCAGAGTGAGTTACTGAAAACAAAATAGCATTCACACTATTCGTCAACACGTTTAGGTACAAGTGAAACTACACGAGGATTTGAAGAACCACAAGGTAGGTAAAATGTATCAGATCAACAGATCTTTGACACTGCGTGACCAGATTTCTAAAAACGGTACCGGCCAACCGGAATAACTTAACTAAAAGTCGTTAATAATTCCATCATGGAAACGTTAGTAGGTATTAGAGATTTCACTGAAATATCGGTAAGGAAAAGTGATAAACGGTATATACATGAGGTATGATTCTCATAGAAAACGTAATTAACAGATAATAAAGGTATTAGGTCGCATTATGACATTGGCAGAAATCAGACAAATCTTAAAACCAAATTATCCTAACAGTCTTCAATCCTAGCTAGGAAAAAAAATAGAGAAAGTAATAGAGGAAAAGAAATAGAGGAGAAAGAAATTTTATCTGTCTTCCTTATAATCTCAACAGACCCACTACCGGAAAGAATTCCCTACGGCTTTCCTAGGCTTATCTCTCGTGACAAATTGCAAGGTCAAAATAAAATTCCAGAAGAAGTAGTTAAGATTGAATTTTGTTAGTCAAAAAAAAGTAAAGTGATTCCAATAGTAGTCATGTGTCGGACCAAAGTTCTTTAAATCAACGATATGTAAAGGTATAAAATTGTATGAAAGAACGAAAAAAAATTAAAAAAAATTCAAAAAAAATTTTCAAAAAATTTTTCCAAAAAAAAATTTTATTCATGTGTCTTCCACTAAGGTACGACAACCGTCTTATATCCATATCAAAGATAAATAGTAGTTTATGGATGATGAACGAGAAATAAGGTAACTAAAAAATGTTTTCTAAACATAAAACAGTAATAGATATTACTGGACGATACGATAATAAATTCACAAGTGCTGACGCACCTATACGGTAGGTTAACGGTAGATAAAGGAAAAACTAATTTTTTCCTTCAAGAAAAAAATACAAGTGTTAAAACACTCATACGGTAGGTAAGCGGTAGTTACGAGAAACATATTTTCTCCTTCGGTACGATATCAACAAGTGTTAATACACTTATTAGATAAATAAACGGTAAATGAGGGAAAGTAAATTTTTACTTTCGAGACGATAGAGATAAATGTTAAGGTACTTATTAAGTAGGTAAACGGTAGACAAGAGAAAAGTATTTTCCCTTTCGAGATGACATGTTCAAGTGATAAACACTTAAACGATAGATAAACGATAGGTAAGGGGAAGTAAACTTTCTCCTTCAAAACGATAAGTATAAGTCTTAATACACTTAAACGAAAAATAAAAGTTGGACATAGAGAAACATATCGCTAAGGAAGTTAACAAGACATAAGGAAATTGAACAAAAGAGAAAAGGGAAAAGGTTGCACTTAGTCGCCTCTTACGACAAGCAGTTTATCGCTTTGGGGGTATTCTACATAATCCCGCCTCCCAAACGGGGAGGAGATAACGAAACATATTTACAGTTGAGTCAGGGCGAAATGTTGAGAAACGGAAAGGTAGAGAAAGAGAAGATGGAAAAGAAATGCTTATACGGATACTTCTAAGAAAACAAAGAAACAATCGTTCCTATTCGGAGAGTTCATCTTTAGAAGAATCGTCGAAATCAGAGACATAAGGCTTCAGGTCTTCGGTGTGTTAATTTCAAGCTTAATGAAGAAACTAGGGGAGATAACGAGACATATAAACAGCAGTGATAGTTTTTACTGAACGGTACGGTAGTTAAGTGAAGTGTGTTCTCACTTACAAAACGATAATTTCAAGTGTTAATACACTTGAGCTGGTAAACGGTAGTTAAGTGAAATATGTTTCCACTTACGATAAGATAATTTCAAGTGTTAGTACACTTGAATGGTAGATAAACGATAATTAAGTGAAATATGTTTTCACTTATATCAAGTGATGATTCACTTGAGCTGGTAAACGATATTTAAGTGAAATATGTTTTCACTTACGGTAAGATAATTTCAAGTGTTAATTCACTTGAACGGTAGATAAACGATAATTAAGTGAAATTTATTTTCACTTACGGTAAGATAATATCAAGTGATAATTCACTTGAGCGGTAGATAAGCGATAATTAAGTGAAATAAGTATTCACTTACGATACGATAGTTCAAGTAAAAACAAATTTTCCACGCTGGGACAATACAAAATTATTTGTCATGCGGACTCCACTTTTATAACCGTACAGAGAAACATTGGTTAAGTAGATGGATAGAGATAGATGATAAACGGTAAACAAAAATTTAACGAAACGTTATTTCCCCTAATATAAGATGCAGAAAAAAATCTAGAGAAATGAAAAATATTTCCCTTTAGGTAAAATACGGTAGAAAGTAGAAAAATAAGAAATATTTTTCTTTCGATAAGATACGGTAGAAAGTAGAAAAAAAATAAAAAATTATTTTTATTTAGATAAAATACGGTAGAGAATAGGAAAATGAAGAATATTTTCCTTTAGATATTATACGAAAAAAAAATAGAAAAATAAAATAGATTTTCCTATAGATGAAATACAGAAAAAGTAGAAAAATGGAAAATATTTTCCTGTAGAAAAAATACGATAGAGAGTGGAAAATTAAGAAAATTTTCCTTCAGATAAAATACGAGAAAGAAATATAGAAAAATAAAAATTATTTTCCTTTAGGTAAAATACGATATGGAGTAGAAAAATAAAAAATTTTCTTTAGATAAAATACAAAAAAAAATATAGAAAAATAAAAATTATTTTTCGTTTAGGTAAAATACGATATAGAGTAGAAAAATAAAAAATTATTTTTTTTTAGATAAAATACGATAAAGAGTAGAAAAAACAAAAAAAAAAATTTCTTCTAGAAAAATTACGAAACCATCGATAAAGGAATGAAGAAGAAAATGGTCGAAAGAAAAGATATGCCGACATAGTTAGTTCCATGTTAAAGCCAGTCTTTTAATTTATGTTTGTTAACGATACGAAAAAGATAGACGAAAAAAATATTTACTAAAGTTACTGTACCATTTGTTTCTTTAGCTAACAAACGTTTGAGAATTTTTCTTTTCTCTTTGTTTTCCTGCTAGTGGTTGTTTCTCTGATCTTAGGTACATAAATAATTTCTTTCACAGTTAAGAAATTTACTTCAAAATTAACCATTTTGGATAAGTAAAAGTAACGAAAATTTTCGATATTAAAAGTGTGTAATTTTATTGTCGGAAAAATAAAAATTTTATCATCAAGCCCCACGTCGTGGGCGTCAAAATTAGTGTAATGTCAGGCCCTACACGTTGGGCGCCAAAAATTAGTGTAACCTCTATTTTCTCTATGATGTTAAATGCTCGTTTATAGAGGCTAACCAATGCGAACGGCACTCAGGGGGTAGGAGGAGAGCGAGCGTGGATTCGAACGAGCTAGATGATATCGTGTTGGAAAGATATACGGGGATATATTTACTAGAAAAAATAAAAGATAAAAGAATTTAAAAGGGACTAAAGAGAAAATGAGAGAAATGATGGAAAAGGGAAAGGTAAATGGGCGCCACTTATTTTTTTATCATAAGGATGGGGAAATATAAGAAACCCAGATGGAAAAGATATTAAATATAGATGTTGGATAAAATGATTTATCAGATGTTGTAGATAAAGTTAAAATAAGAAAGATATAAGATAAGAGAAGGTAAAATTAGATAACCCGGCAGATGTTCTTGCTAAAAAGGTAAATTACACACTCTTATTTAAGATACAAAAAAAAATGATACTTACACTTTTCTTCTACTCATCCTTATGGTTATCAACCTAATCGGTAAGATAAAGATAGATTCAAAAAAGCACAATCTTTTGCTTTAATAAAATAATATATGCTTAAGAAATGAAATCTATTACTTCAATAAGATAAGGTATATTTAAGAAACAAAATCTATTACTTTGGTAAAGTATAGATTAGAGAAACTGAAGGTATTGATCAGAGTAGCAGGCTCTAGCTAGGAAAAGAAAATCTATGAAAACACTAAACAGACTTTATTATCTGGTTTGATAATAAATAAGAGATACAATAAACAAAATAAAATAAAGAAAATATCGGTGTTATAAACAGTAAATCATATATCGGTATCATAAACAATAAATAATATTTTTAAACACATTTGTGTTTAAATTTAAAAACATAACTTTTACAACCATAAAACAACAGCTAAGTATAATTCTATTGTTATTTTTGGTATGTTCCAAAACTAAAAGTGAGAGAGAAAAATTTAGATAAAAAAAACAAAAATATCACTTTTGGTTTTTCAATTATCTCGAGATAAAACGTACCCATATAGAAAAATATAGAGAGATCTTAATTAAATAAGGCGAGATAATAGTTAAAAGATAAAAAAATATGTAAAACAGTTTACAAATAGCAGGTACAAAAATATGAGCAAAAAAATTACAGATAAGCTAAAACACAAAAAAAATCACATCCCGGATATTCTTATTACGACACTGATCACTATATTTTTGGATGTTACAGATAAGTACAATTACGATAAAATGATCCGTAGAAATAAATGGTACTTTTGGCTCGATACAGATATAAAAAATTGTTTAAAACTTACATTGTCTCCTAAATGTTTCTGAGAGATATTTATAGTAGATGGTTTCTTTCTCTCGGTAAATGGTGTTAACGATACGATAGAATCTAAACCCCTTCTTGTTTAGATTAAAAGATATTTAGAGAAAACCATAAACTCATCCTTCGAAGCGTGGGTTCGAAAAAGGAAGCGGTAGACGTAGCGATGGCAGCGTGCCGTTGCTACATCGAACACCCAGGAATACATAAAAAAACACTGTCTGGAATCTTCATGTGGTACCTCGGTACAATAAGCGGTAAACGAAAATAGAAACACTTAATCGCAAGTAATTTTTAACTGTTTTAAGATAATTCGCCGGTAAATTGAGAATAGTGGTTGTACGTAGATGTTCACAGTACTAAAATCCCCACTAGACTGATTAAAAGTCGTTAATCTGGGGTGACGCGATGCTTTTTTCGCGCCTAACCAGCTGATCATAAACTCAAGCTCTTATTGGTCGTTACGTTAAGAAAATCGATATTTTAGTACTCAAGACGGCCGTTCGCTTCAGCGTCTAATAAGTTGAGAAGACAGGGCGGTAATAAGTACGGAAGAATTATGAAAAAAATAAAAAAAATTAAGTTTTATACTTGAGTTTTTTTAACACGCTACAAGATACCAAAAGTGTTCTCTATGACCCTTCTAGCACGACTTAATCTGTAATTGAAAAGAACTTTGTTGTTATAAATAAAAAATATAAGATTAGCTATTTATCTACTGAATTAATTCAGTGGACCTATCAACTTACCTGTAGTTTAAAACCCTTTCATTTTGAAAAGAGGCGATGAAGAAAATGCGCGCATGCTGCTAAGCGTCGATCAAATAACTGTACACGTAGCCTGTCCACAAAAATACACGAACGAGAGAATGGCGATAGCGGCAGTTCGTCGTCAAAGCAGCGTCACTCCCTCGACCTCTGAAGATTTTATACCTTCTCCATCTTTATCGCAATCTATGGATAATGCACCAGAATTTGATTTTGAAAAACAATGCCTTTTTTGTGCAGAAGTGATTGATGATCAATTTGTGAAACAACAAAAATCATTGCCCGTTCATCGGCGTATAAAAATTTGCGAAGTGAAAAAAAACTCTATACGAGATACGATTTTCAAGTATTTACATAACCGGGAAGATGATTTTGCTCAGAGCGTTATTAATCGCATCCGCCCGATTCCCGATCTAGCACTCGTTAAAGCGCGTTATCATTGTGATTGTTGTCGTCGTTTGAGCTTCACGGCCAAACCGAAAATAAACAAATCGGATAATATCGATACGGCCATGGAGTGTATAATAGTATATTGTTTTATGAGCAAGGAATGGTACTCATTTCCCACGAGTACGAAGTTTGCAGCATGAGCCGCAGGCGAATGCTGCAAATCGTACGAGTGGGAAATGAGTCATTCCTTGCGAGTCAAACACTATACTTTTTCTACGGTTACAGAAAATAAAAATGAAATTATATATTTATTCAATGATCTTTAATGCATAACAAAACAACACAAAGTATAGGTAATAATTAGTAAAATTAACTATTTTTATTATTTACAATATTTACAGTTATTAAATTGAATCTGTGCGGCATCTGAAATTTCAATTGTCTGTTTTTCAATCTTTTTACCATTATTAGTAATTTCGGCAGAAGTAGAAGGTAAACTTTCATTGCCATTTATAGATGACGCTATTTTATTAGCAATATTAAATTTGTTAGCCATCGAATCGTCAATGTAGCTTTCAGCTACCATGGTTGACTTCCAGCCGCCATGTCTCTTTAAAGAAGTGATATCTTTGCCAGCATCTATCAAAATAGTTGCTGATGATCTGCGAAAGCAGTGGCCTGTATATAATTCCGGATTGGGAAGCTTTAAAAAGGAGGCAATTCTTTTTCCCGCATAAGCTATTTTATTTATTCCAACTCTTTGTATGGTACATTTACCTTTTTGATAATTTATAAAAAAAAAATTTGTTCAATATTTCTGGGACGCAGATCAACATATTTTTTAAAAATATTATAAAAAGAACCGGTTATAGTGAATTTTCGGGTTAATTTATTTTTTGAATTTGGTATCTTAACCAGAACAGCAGAATTTAAATCCTCAAAATCTGAAATTGTCATTTTATATAATTCATCGCGTCTACAGGCACCCATAATTCCCATAATCAAAATAACCTAAAAAAATTATTTAATAATAAATAATCTAGAAAATTAGAAACAAATATCTACCTTATCAAGAAGATAAAGTTCATCGGGGGCATTATTAATAAATTTATTAATATCTTCGGAGCTGAAAATCTTTGATTTCTTTGATTTAAATCCATCTGATTTTCTTTTAATGAAAGCTTTCAATTTTAAATATTTAGCGATATTAACATTTTTTTCAATATTAATCATGGTTCTCAACATAGAATATTGAGACCATAACGTTGAGGCCTTAAATTTAATCGATATTTTAGAAAAATAGGCTAAAACTACACTTTCTGAGATGGAATTTGTGCCTTTTTTCTTTTGCCAATCCACAAAGCTTTCATAAGCATTCCGATATTTATTTTTTGATATTTCGGGAATTAAATTTTGGCAAGCTTCGTTTGCCGCCTCTCTTATATCTGGAGGAGTTAATTCTGTGTCACTTTCATCACTTATACTAAACATTTTCTAAGTATTAAAATAAAATAATTTAATTATAAGTATGAACACTATGCGATTATTAAATATCTGTCACTGTCAACAATACAGATCATCAATAGCAACAGCACAGGCACCAGTATACTTGATTTGACGCATCAATAAAGGAATGATCACTTTGTTTTATCAGATAAGGAAATGAGATATTTCTTTTTAGGCAAATACAACGTACCCCTTTCCTTTATAAATTATTGTATATAAATGTCATTTTTGTATAACAACCGTAGAAAAATACTCTTTCTTGCTTGAAAATTCTGACGAGTGTCAATTCAAAATACGAAGACGAGATTTTGATTTTCGAAATAAACCGGCGCGAGTCTATCATTTGTTTCAAAAATACAGGTCACAAGTTGCTCGCCAAAGACTGGTATAAAAATAAAAATCCGAATCCGGTGGATAAAAAATTGCGTGTAATTCGGGAAGCTGCTGCCATTATTGTCGAATATGTACGTTTACAAGTGTACGATACAAAAACGTATCCTCCGGCAGATAACTTGATGAAAAATACTAATGAAGTTGTTCCCCAAACTCTTCGCGTTCTTCTTTGTGAAATGATTGAAAAAAATAAACGAGGTGATTCAAAAATTTGGCAGAGAAAGTGCACATCGATCGCACATTCAATTATATCGGCGATTCGTCGTCGATCTTTCATATCGTCAATTCTTTTGGGTGTTGGGGCCTTCTTGTACAAGAAATTTGTCTCGCGACACTTGATCGACATTCTTTCGTCGCTGGGGTTTTCTGCATCCTACAGCGAAATTTGCGTGTTTGAAGCAACATGCGTCACACGTCCCCCGCGAGAGCTTTTGCCGCCTGCCTTCTCTCAGTTCGTTTTTGATAATGCAGATTGATGGATATGGCACTTTTCATGTGATGGGCGGAATCCATTGCGTGACACCCTTCAACACTATCAAGCCGGACACGGCGATGGATCGTACGTTCCGTAATAAGAATTACGCTTCCATTGAAGACTCCGGAGTAATCCCAATCACAACGTACGAGAAAGCCAAATCTGAAGGTCTTCAAATGCTCAAAGTGACTGATGTGTCGATCGCTTGTCAGAATGAAAAAGATATAATACCAACGCCGACTGACATGATTGTATGGAAAACGTATGACAACGTTCCCGGTTCGTGCTCACATGTTAGTGCATTTATGTTTGTCGAAAATCATAATGGATGCGGCCCAATTCACAGAGGAAGAGCAATATGAAATTGATTCGTTGCTGACAGACATAGATACAAATGCCATCTTGGATGCCGTTGACAACGCGTATGTCATACGCATGAGCGCAGAATTCAAGAATCAGCTAACACTAATGGAACAAAATAGCCTTACAGCGAAGCTGTGGATTCAATATTTTCGCATGGTAACATTGATGAAACAGTTCATTGAGGCTGAGGGTTCCGGCAACTGGATTCTTCATCTCGAAACAACTCGCAAAATGATTCCTTTCTTCTACGCTAGTGGTCACTTCCTGTACACGAAAAGCGCTCACCTATATCTACAGGATATGGATCCTTTAGAAAAAAGAATGTCTGCACCCGAATTCCACAAATTTACTACGTGTGGATATTTTAAAATCAGACGGCCGGACAAATTTTGGTGTGGTGTCATGAGTGATATGACCATTGAGCAAACGCTCATGCGCTCGTTTAAAGTCAAAGGTGGATTAACCCAGGGTGGCAGAATGAACGACGCCTTTCAGAGGAAATGAACCACAGGAGCCATTATATGCATGATGTTTGTCAACAGGTCGAAGAATTCGCGGGAATAATCACCGGAACTAGTGAACAGCACGTAGATGCAAGGGAAAGTCGAGTTTCTCGCGATAACAATGATGCCGAAAAACTGTACATGTGGTTCGTCGCTCATGATCCTTTCCCAGAGCCTGTGCATCTGATGTCCATAAGCACAGGGATTGTAGGATCCAAAATAATTAATTTTCATCGTGCCTTCGAAATTGGAATGGAAAGGACGAAGAAAATGAACGGTTCCACTTACGACTCGTTGGCCTTCAAACGCAAAGATAAAATCCTGGCTTTGGCTGCAATGAACAGTAGCTTGAAAATTCATTCTGTTTCCGTAGCTATTAATCCCTTGCTGTTGTTTCAACGAATTTCTTTGACAAAGAGAAGCGACGAAGACCTTAAAAAAGTTCTTCACTTATGAACTTTCTCCGTACCCACTGTCTTTATTCAATGAAGAGGGACTGAGGAAAGGAACTAAATTGTCACTTTATAAATCGTTTACGCCACAGTCAGATACACCTGAACTGGAGACGAAGCGACTCGATGTGATAGACGGAGGTTTCCTTTTGCACAGAGTTGTTTGGGGTAATAATTCAAACTTCGATACAACATGCAAAAAATATATCACCTACGTGCATCGCCATTTTCTCAACGATATCATTGTTGTTTTTGATGGATACACCGAAGATCCACAATTTGCAGGCACGAAAGAGTCAGAGCGTCTTCGGAGATCAAGAAAACATCAATCTACAGACATCATTTTTGACGAAAAAGCAGTACCTACAGTGTCGCAAGAGAAATATCTGAATAACGAAGAAAACAAAGCACGATTTATCAACATGCTGACGAGATATTTACATTCATCTGGTGTTACCGTTGAACACGCGTTCGAGGACGCGGACACTTAATTGTCAAAACTGCAGTAGAACATGCATCTTCTTACGACTCTGTCACAATTATTGGCGAAAATATTAAACTGCTCGTTTTGCTTACTGGTCTAGGACAGAAAACGACCAACGTATTTTTCCGTAAACCAGGAAAAGGAAAAACTCGGGAGGCCTTGTATTCGACAAAAAGCTTTAAACATGAAACTGTTATTGATCACATCTTTTTACTTCACGCGTTCACAGGATGTGATACAACATCAGCAATCTACAATATGGGTAAAACTAAAATTATTAATATTCTCGAGAACAACCATGGACTCCGAGAAATGCTTCATATGTTCAAAAATAAGAAGCTCGATATTGACGTCTTGGCAGCAGCAGGAGAAAAAATATTTTTTATGCTGTTTCACGGTACCGGAGAAGTGTCGCTGAATTCTCTACGACACAGGCTATTTGTTAAATCCGTGTCAAAAACAAAATTCAGTCTTTCCTCATTGCCTCCTACCGCAGCAGCTGCACGGCAGCACACACTCCGCGTTTACCATCAAGTGCAAACATAGCTGGACATATACCAGGATCCAGAGGAATGGGGCTGGCGACGAAATCCATTCGGACTGGAACCAATTATGACGACTCAGAATGTAGCACCCCCCGCCTTACTGGAATCGATATCGTGCAAATGCAAAATTAAATGTGGAACAGCCTGTAGTTGTCGCAAAGCTGGGCTTAAATGCTCCGTGGTATGTGGACATTGCAGTGGCGAACTATGTACAAACATCGTACAGTTGCGAGAGATTATTGCAGACGAAGACGATTGCGATAATTTTGAATCAATTGGAATTGAGTGCAACGAGATCTTCATCGACGATTTAGAAACCGAAGAAGACGGAATCCCAAAAAGTCAAGAGGATGATGACGATGACGGAGACGACGGCAGTATGCCTGGCCCCTCAACAAAAAAGCATAAATAAAAAATTGGTTGATACAATGAAAAGGGACTCAAATTTCATTTAAAATAAATATTTTTAATCATGAATTAATGGCACTTTTTTTATTGTAACCTTTTTTCCTTTCCAATTATCAAAAAAATCATTTCAATAAAAGTTGTAGATAATATTTTTCTCTGCAAAACTAAAAAAAAAATTAAAATCGAACCAATAGGAGTCGAGATATCGAGGATTACGTGTTTTTCGAAATGGCGGCCGATGCACAAGGAAATTTTGTTGGATTATGGTGGTTTTGGGCATCTTTTATGACCCTCTACTTGTCCTAAAAAATTTGGCTTTTCAATCCGTTTTGCCATTTTCAAGTTCTATTTTACTGTAGGTACTATATGCATTTGATAATAATGTCAGCTTTTTCGGGGTGAACTTCCATAGCTTTAGTAAGTAGTCTCCATTTGCTAGTAATTATTCCAAAGGCACATTCAACGACTTGTCTAGCTAATCACAAACGTCTATTATAGTATTCTTCCTCAGGTCCTAAGCTTCTTTCAGGATAGGGGCGCATTAAGTACGTTTTTAAAGGGTACGCCTCATCTGCTATTAGTAGGGGAAGGTGGTTCAATATCGACCAGCGGACAATATGGACAACTTCAATTTTTCTAAAGTAGAGCGTAATTTCAGTACTCTAATACGTGCCACCACCTTGCGACATAGTTGCCAAACTACCGAAAACCCATGTGGTCAGTCAGACGTGCAGTGTGCAGTAAATATAACATAAAGTAGTTTTTTCGCTGAGTTTTTACAAATTGTTTGTCTCAGGAAATAAGGTTTGTACTTTTTATATGTTACTGTTTTGAACATTTGTTCTAACCAATGTTATGAGTGTATTATTGTCAGTTTATTATAGCATTCGCATTGTTACAATTTTGAGGTTAGGCACTATATTTGATGATAATATACTTTGATGTCTGTGATGGGTAATATCGATCACGGCAGTCGATATTACCCCAAACAGTGGTCGATATTGTACACTTTGTTTTTTAATGGAAATTTTGTTACCATTTACAGATGCCACGAAGTTATATAAGAAAAACAGAGGAGGGAATTAAGCGAGCATTAAATGCGGTTAACCAATGAGAAAAGCAGCTAGTCTCTACTCGATTCCATATGGTACCCTGCAGGATCGCCTTAGAAATCGGTTTCCGGCTAAAAAAATTGTGTTACGAAGAAAACCAGTTTTTTCTGACGAACAAGAAAACATGCGAGCTAATTATGTAGTTAAATTATGAAACCTTTTCTATGGATTAACACCAAATAGTATACGAAAAGTTACATATGAATTTGCTGTATTGTAACGTTTACAACGTTATTTTTTTGGCCTGGCCTATATACTATTTAATTTCTATAATATCTCGGCTATTTTGCAACGTTATTTTTTGGCCTGGCCTACGTACTATTTAATTTTTACCATTCCTCGTCTATTGGAGTCGCCGCAGACTTGGTTTCAGTGATGAGAGGGGAATTTTTAGTTCGATCGTGAAAAGTGTCGCTATTTTTATTCTTTACATTTTGTGCTTCAAAAGTAATCAGTTCTTTCAATACCTTCTCCCTTCGGTGGTGAGTAAAAATTAAATTGTTTTAATTTTTAGTAGTAATCAAAAACTTGGTGAATTTATTTTAATAAAGATAATGGTTATATTGATTCTAACATTTAATTATTTCGATTACAATCATTGTTATAAATCAGTTTTTATTGAGTTAAAAATAAGTAAACAGTTCAAGTGATTAACTTTTTTCTATCTCGAACTTGGAGAAACCTTGAATGATTGTAATCGAAATTAAGGTTTAGTGAGACGGAATTTTGACGGTTTTCATTTTTATTTCATAGGCCGATTGCCAAATTTTGAAGGGTCCTAAGGAAGGACTGGAAGCCAGGAAACAATTTTTTGACTAAGAAGCTTTGGCCTAGCCGAAATTTTATTTTTTTGCCGTATCCAGCCTGACCTCATTGAAGATTAGTTATTGAAAACATCTTGCCATCGGCATCAGTATCCAGAACCGAATTCTCCGTCGTCCTCACCCTGTTTCGAGGAAGATTCCAATAAAAAAGATAAGAAAACAAGTTATTCACTATTTAATCAACTAATATCTTGAAAATTTTCAATTCAATAATTCTTGAATAAACAATTTTAAAACTGATTTATTCTCTTTTATTTGTATGTCTGTATTTTGGCGCCCTTTTTATTTGTTTGGGGGAAGTTAAAAGAAAAGCCAGAAGGAAGCCACGAACCCTGGAGCTAGCAAGGGTATTTTCACATTACAAACTGGCGCCCAACGTAGTTGAAGCAATTTCTTTGAGATTTATCTTTATCTTTATCTATATCTTTTTCTCAAGGGGATTGTTTTGGCTACAAACTGGCGACAGTTAAGGGTGTTTTCACGTTACAAACTTTTTTTTTTTTTTTTTCAGTTTTATAATTTATATAAGAGTTGGTAAGTTCAGGTCAGTACTGTACCTCAGGGATAGCATTTATTTGCGAGTACAGGCTATCGCTGTTCCTCTGTGCTGCACCATCAAATTAGTATAAACTTGTACTTTTGAATATTTAGTTTGCCTAGTTCCTTGTTCTAAATTTTCTCTTTCTCTTGTTTGATATTGCCATCAGTATTTTTAACGTTTTGTAGTGTACTTACCTGTCCCTTACTGATTTTGTCGCTTTTCTTTTATTAACTGTCCTATTTTTATTGTTCACATTATTACCGTTATTTGTTGTCATTTTTAATGAAAACTATTTCCTTTTTTTCTTTTACATTGTCTCCAGTTTGCACAGCGTGTGCGATAAGACTTGTCAAGTTATTTTTGATTCGGATATTGATTGATTTTTCTTTTGAGTGTTAGTCACATTTTTGTTCAATCGATATTTGGTTTCAATTTTTTCTTTTTGTTCATTGAATAAGTGTTTAGCTTTTAGCTTATTTTGTTCTCATTTGTTAGTATTTTTTATTCAATGATTCTTGACTTCAGTCTTATCTTTGTCTTCGTTGTTTTGGAAAGTTAATTTACTTAGGGAGACAGTTTTTGCCTTGACCTTTTTTCAATTTTCGTTTTTTCTATATTCGCTTTGTGAACAATATTTCTCTTGTTTCTTTTTGACATCTCGTTTTTTGTTTTCTTTGACGACATTTGATTAGGACAGTTAATGAATTTTTTTTTACCGATTATGGCAGTGCGACTAAAAATTTTTTTTATCGAGAATTTTTTTTTATTATTTAAGAATTACACAAATCCTTGTGGTTACCTTTAATTATTAAATGTTGTATATTTTTTTTTACCTATTCACCAGTTTTTGATTATTTACTTTTTTAATTGTTTTTGGATTTTAATAGTTTAACTTTTTAATCAAAAAAAAAAGAATTTGCAATTCTTTTTTTTTCCGTCAGGTTACCGTGGTGTAACGTTTACAACGTTATTTTTTTGGCCTGGCCTATATACTATTTAATTTCTATAATATCTCGGCTATTTTGCAACGTTATTTTTTGGCCTGGCCTACGTACTATTTAATTTTTACCATTCCTCGTCTATTGGAGTCGCCGCAGACTTGGTTTCAGTGATGAGAGGGGAATTTTTAGTTCGATCGTGAAAAGTGTCGCTATTTTTATTCTTTACATTTTGTGCTTCAAAAGTAATCAGTTCTTTCAATACCTTCTCTCTTCGATGGTGAGTAAAAATTAAATTGTTTTAATTTTTAGTAGTAATCAAAAACTTGGTGAATTTATTTTAATAAAGATAATGGTTATATTGTTTCTAACATTTAATTATTTCGATTACAATCATTGTTATAAATCAGTTTTTATTGAGTTAAAAATAAGTAAACAGTTCAAGGGATTAACTTTTTTCTATCTCGAACTTGGAGAAACCTTGAATGATTGTAATCGAAATTAAGGTTTAGTGAGACGGAATTTTGACGGTTTTCATTTTTATTTCATAAATAATAAATAAATAATAAATAATAAATAAAAACACATGGAAAATCTATTTTCTTCACAAAGATAAACCTTAAAGGTTAAAAAAAAGAAGCAAAATAGACCATAATGCCACAGATAAACTCCTATTGTGTTCCATCCATACGGAACACCAATAGAGCCAAAAAGAGCTACTGCTACACGATACTAAGGTCTCACAGACCTTACACGGTAATAATGTGGTCAACCAGACCACATCCAAAATGCCCACGGCAAACAACTAAAGGTACCCACACTCAAGATATAACAAAATTCCTATTAACCATCTTCCAAATTCTTAACCAAAAGTAGTGAAATACGAAGAGAGAAATAAGAAAAACCAAAATACAGAAACTGAAAGAATACACGAAACAATTTGACTGTAACTATCACAACCACAAAATAAAGTCATGAAAAAAGACAAAAGCTAAGATAGCAACGAAAAAAGGACATATTGATAACACGATACAAACACATTAAAATCCTGAAGCCAACTTTAGCCAAGAAATACCGCCATAAGATAAGAAAGAAACTCCCTAACAATAAATTCAATAATTAGAAATAATAATCTAAAATGTTGAGAAAATATTCCAAGAGACATTCTGTATAGAAAAATTTCTAAAGGGGAACGCAACATGATTGTAAGGTAAAACAATTTAATAAAAGATAATATTAATCTTCGATAAATAAACCAGTTAAAGTTATAAACGAAATATACCAATTCCATAGTGGTTTACCTTGAATCTATCGATACTAAGATCCAACAAAATAAAGTAAAGATAAAAAATATTAGATGTTAGTAAAATATTTATAAAATATTTGAATGTCTCTATTTAAATTGATGGAAAAAATTTAAAATTACATTAATTTAATGTGAATGCTAGGAAAAGCTTAAAAAAAAAAACAGAATACTTTAGTTGGGCGCCAGTTTGTAACGTGAAAACACCCTTAACTGTCGCCAGTTTGTAGCCAAAACAATCCCCTTGAGAAAAAGATATAGATAAAGATAAAGATAAATCTCAAAGAAATTGCTTCAACTACGTTGGGCGCCAGTTTGTAATGTGAAAATACCCTTGCTAGCTCCAGGGTTCGTGGCTTCCTTCTGGCTTTTCTTTTAACTTCCCCCAAACAAATAAAAAGGGCGCCAAAATACAGACATACAAATAAAAGAGAATAAATCAGTTTTAAAATTGTTTATTCAAGAATTATTGAATTGAAAATTTTCAAGATATTAGTTGATTAAATAGTGAATAACTTGTTTTCTTATCTTTTTTATTGGAATCTTCCTCGAAACAGGGTGAGGACGACGGAGAATTCGGTTCTGGATACTGATGCCGATGGCAAGATGTTTTCAATAACTAATCTTCAATGAGGTCAGGCTGGATACGGCAAAAAAATAATTTCGGCTAGGCCAAAGCTTCTTAGTCAAAAAATTGTTTCCTGGCTTCCAGTCCTTCCTTAGGACCCTTCAAAATTTGGCAATCGGTCTATGAAATAAAAATGAAAACCGTCAAAATTCCGTCTCACTAAACCTTAATTTCGATTACAATCATTCAAGGTTTCTCCAAGTTCGAGATAGAAAAAAGTTAATCACTTGAACTGTTTACTTATTTTTAACTCAATAAAAACTGATTTATAACAATGATTGTAATCGAAATAATTAAATGTTAGAATCAATATAACCATTATCTTTATTAAAATAAATTCACCAAGTTTTTGATTACTACTAAAAATTAAAACAATTTAATTTTTACTCACCACCGAAGGGAGAAGGTATTGAAAGAACTGATTACTTTTGAAGCACAAAATGTAAAGAATAAAAATAGCGACACTTTTCACGATCGAACAAAAAATTCCCCTCTCATCACTGAAACCAAGTCTGCGGCGACTCCAATAGACGAGGAATGGTAAAAATTAAATAGTACGTAGGCGAGGCCAAAAAATAACGTTGCAAAATAGCCGAGATATTATAGAAATTAAATAGTATATAGGCCAGGCCAAAAAAATAACGTTGTAAACGTTACAGTATCAAACAATATAAGAAACAGCTTCAATGTAAATAAAGAAACATGTGGAAAAGAATCGCTAAATGGTTTCCTAAGGAGACATCCCCAATTGTCCTTAAGAAAGCCAGAAGCGACTAGTAAGAATAGAGTACTAGCTTTTAATAAAGCAAATATAAATGTGCTTTATGATAACGTGAAATAACAATTCTGAACTCGAAAATTGCTTTTTAAAAACAATTATTTATTTATGAGTACAAACTTTTATGTTACTTTCTACAAACTACTTGTTACAAGTTCTAAAGTTTCAGACTGACTGACTGTTTAATACTGAATATAAATAAATATATTAAAATGATTAAATAATTAAGCAAAGTCAGCGTTCTTCTTAAAAGGATACATTGTAAAGGGATGATATTACTCGTGACAACAGTAATGGAAAAATACAGTTTTCGCCCGGATCGCATTTACAATGTGGACGAGACCGGGATAACAACTGTGCATAAACTATCTCGTGTTCTAGCACCAAAGGGAAGAAAGCAAGTTGGGTCATTAGTAGTGGAGAGCGAGGTCAAACCACTACTGTAGTTTGCTGTATGAGTGCTGCGGGACAATATTTTCCACCAATGTTTTTTTTTAAAGGAAAAGGATGAAGGAAGGGTTGAGTAAAAATAGTCCAATTGGCTCAATCTATCACTGTTTAAAGTCCGGTTGGATGACCGAGGAATTATTTCCCGAATGGTTAAAGCATTTCTGTAAATTCGTCAAAGCCTCCACTGATGATCCTGTCATGCTCATTTTAGACAATTACACCTCACTTTCTACTCTGCAATCCTATAATTACTGTCGTGAAAATGGAATCGTAATGGTTTCTCTTCCCCCACACACGTCTCAGAAGGTTCAGCCATTGAACGTGACTTTTTCCTCTGGCTTGAAATCTGCATATAATCACGAATGTGACCAGTTTATAAAAACACATTACTATGAAACAATTGCTGTTACAGATATTGCAGAATTATTTGCTAAAGCCTACAACCGAGTAGCTACGATTAAAAAAGGTGTAAATGGTTTCAAAACTACAGGACTATATCCGATAGATAGTAATGTATTTAAAGAGGAAGATTTTACTGCAATACCTGACTCACCCACTACTATCGAGGATAATGTTGAGATACCAGCTGCGATTATTGATAAAAACAATTTACCTTTGGCAATCCCAAGTCCAGTTGCTGGCCCAAGTGGTTTGACTTCCATGAAAAAGAAAAAAACAGTTCCTGATCCGACAAAGCAATTGAGGCAAAAAAATTCTAAAGACTCTTCTTGGGACACTGACGAATCATCTTGCGAGTTACAAGAAGTGTATGACAATGAAGCTATATATGATGAAGACAAAACAGTGGAGAACAAGAACAGGACATTCAAAGAATTATATCCAACACCTCAACCTAAATTTAGACAAAGCAAAAGAAAGAAACAGAAATCCAAAATTTTGACCTCGACACCGATGAAAGAAGAATTGGAAGAAAAGGAAATAAATAACAAAAGAAAGCAGGTGCTACTGTCAAAAAACGCGTACATAGTGTAGATACAGAAACTAAGAAGGAGTCAGACAAAAAGAAGAAACAGGAGATTAAAGTATTAGAGAAAGTAACACCATCAACATGCTATGTTTGCGGTGAGTTCGGGGCAGATAATGAAGAGTGGTGGCGATGCAGATCATGTGGCACATGGTTTCATGCCGATCGTACCACTGCAGATTATGCAAAAGACCTTACATCATGTAACTATTGCGAGTGAAAGTATTCATTTAGTTTTTATATTTTTTTAATTTCGGTCGATATTTCCCCACTCGTGGTCGAGATTTCTCGTTAGAGGTCAGGTAATATCGACCCAACAACTTTTTCTATTTTTATATTTTTTTCTAAATAAAGGGCTTTTAGAAGTTCAGTTGTGCTTACTTACCTTCTTTAAACATCAGTTGTATATATCGTAGGCAATCGCCGTAATCTGGCATTTCCTAAAAAGCCTAGGCATTACACGTACTGCGGCAATCGCCGTAATAGAATCATTATTACGCTGTTTGACGGAAATTATCCTTATGGCATTGACAGCAGCTTACGATACTTTTCGGAAAGATGGCTTACTACTGTTCAAACTATTTAATACCTTACAATGCAGGCAAGTAGTCAAACTTATCGAAAATATGCTTACTAACAGAAAATTTAGGGTTTTTATTGGAGAGAATAGTAGTAGATTTAAATTTCTAAATAATGGTCTTCCACAGGGCTCTGTACTTTCACCTCTTCTTTTTAATCTGTACACTAGTGATTTACCGCAAATTATTTGCAAAAAATTTATTTATGCAGATGACATTGCACTAGCTTGCTTGTCAAAGTGATAAATTCGAAAACCTGGAAACTGTTCTTGACAATGACTTAATACTTATGACTGAATATTTTAAAAAATGGCGTCTATGTCCTAATCCTACTAAGATAGAGGTTTCCTGTTTTCATCTTTGTAATTCTGCCAAAATTAGAAAACTTGACGTAACATTTAATTCTGTAAAACTAAATCACAATTTTCATCCTATTTACCTTGGTGTAACTTTGGATACAAGCTTAACATATAGACAACACATTGAGAAAGTTCGCCAAAAACCAGAAATAACATTATTTCGAAATTATCTGGTACAAATTGGGGTACTGACGCACATACATTACGTACCGACATGGACGCTGTAATTCCACTCTCTTTAAATGGGGTGTTGTAGAAAGCCCATTATACTCTTGTAATATAGCCGAAGAAACTATTGAACATTTAGTCAATGAATGTCATCTTACAAGATTTGCTGGCGGCACAAAATGCCATTAAATGGCTCACACAAATCAAGAGTCTTTGAATATACAGCAAGTAGTTCTGATAATTCGACAACCAAAGAGATTGCAGAGTTGGGGATGTAGTCAGGAATTCTTGGCCTAGGTGAGTAAAACTCTTTGTAATATTTTCGAGCTTTCGAATTTATTTTAATTCTTCTTCAGGAAAAACTGTTAAAAATTATAAAGTAAGTGAAGAATACAATTCAGAAGAGAACAGACTTACTGTACGTGAGTTGGATGAAACTACTAAATTCGTAGCACATTTGTCGCTAATAATTTTTTAAAATACAAAATACACAATAACATTGTTAAAAAACAAAAACCGAATAAAATGTTTAAACATTGTTTGTCTATAATTAAAAACGACATATTAAAAAGATACAAAACGTTCACATGCTTTTAAAATTTTCTGCGTTGTAATGTAAAATGGCGGAGAGCCCTTCCAGAAAGGCATGAAAAATATGTACGTTTTATAGTTTAAACAAATTTTTAGGCAACCCTTTGCTGAATAGTAGGTACCGTTTAGGTTTATGTGGAGACGAAGAAAAGACAAGGTCAGCGCGGTGTTAGACAGATAACGAAAATAAGGTAACCAACAAATTATTGTTTATTTACATTTGTATTAAGTAGTTTGTATTAAAACTTTATCATAGATGTTTTCTTTCTTTTTAGGTTCAAGAATTGAAAAAAGGTTAACTTACCCAAAGGAGATGGATGGGAGAAAAGCAAATGTAAGACCGTTGTTATTAGAACTAATTTCAAGATTCAGTACAATATATTTATTATTTAATGTTTTTAATTGCTAAAAATATCACAGATAAATAAAGATTGTATCCCAGTTTGACGTAGTTTTATTTTAGTAGCAGTTATTCGTGTTATAATTGATGTCCAGTTGTAAATTATAACCTCAAAATAAAAGAAAAGTGTCAAAAGGAAGTACTTCTGCCTCACATGAAAAGTTACAGAAGGTAAAGTAGATGTAAAGTATTGTTCGAAGATGTTGTCAGTATAAAATGTATTTATGATGTTGAAAATTTAGTTTAATTTTGATTAATAGGTGAAGAAAATTTATTTGAAATACTGAGAATATAGCTGTAACAAGCAATCAGGTGCTGAATGTCAGTCTTTTTGTTGATGCTGTCAATTGTTTTATTAATATGTATCATTTCAAGAAAATTCCGTTTATTATGGTTCTTTTCTCGTTCAAGAACTTTAACGCTAGAGAAATCAATCGTATATTTCTTTGAAAGTGCGTGCTCAGCTAAAGCACAAGAGGGTTTCTTTAGTTTAATATCACTTTTATGTGAGGTGATTCTAGCGGACAATTGACGACTCGTTTGACCGATATACTTGGCTTGACAATCGTTACAGGTAAGTTCGTACACTACATTCGATGTTTCTAAAGAGCTGACCTTGGTTTTTGTTCTAGTGAAAAGACTACTGGTCGAGAAAACGGTTTTAATGGCTATGGCCTTGTTTGGGACCTGCTTGGCGATGGTGATTAATTTTGGTGTGAGAACATTTATAAACGGGAGTGAGACGAAAGTGCGAGGTGGTTCGATTCCAGGTTGTAACGTTGAAAGAATGGGATTAACCACGAGAGGAGTGTCGTTGTAGTTGTGGTGAATTAATGTGTTTATCATCTTTCTAGGATATGAATTGTCAACTAAGATTTCTACTAATCGTTGTAGGTCTTGTTTTCGGTATGCAGGATGCGAGAGTTTGAGTACTCGGTTTCGTAATGTTTTCACTAAGTTGATTTTCATTTTTTGGGTATGGTTTGAATAGAAGTTAATGAATCTATTGCTAGCCATTGATTTCCTATACCACTGCGTACGGAGCAAGCCAGTGTCACATCGATGGATTTTCATATCTAAGAAAGGTATGCATCTCTCATCTTCGTACTCACACGTGAAATGGAGGTGCGGGTCGAAACCGTTAAACACAGTAAGGATGTCTTCTGCTTTGCCTCTGGGTACTGCTAGGATGAGATCATCAACATAGCTTTTCACAAAAGGGATCGGGATGTCGTTTATAGACAAAGCGGATTCCACAAGGTCATCTAAAACATAGTTGCACGTACAGTAAGTCTGTTCTCTTCTGAATTGTATTCTTCACTTACTTTCTAATTTTTAACAGTTTTTCCTGAAGAAGAATTAAAATAAATTCGAAAGCTCGAAAATATTACAAAGAGTTTTACTCACCTAGGCCAAGAATTCCTGACGACATCCCCAACTCTGCAATCTCTTTGGTTGTCGAATTATCAGTGTTATATTGACTAGTCATTCTTACTATTATTATATATATATATATATATATATATATATATATATATATATATATATATATATATATATATATGTTATGATGTAGTGTTTCACGGATGGTAGAATGAACAGTAGTGGTGTTCCGGGTTTCAATCCGTTGGTTGTTTGTGTCTTCACGACGTTTCGCCAACATCTCAGCTGGCATTTTCAAGTGATGCTTCCTTTGCGGCTGCTTAACTTGGAATGAGCTGCGTGGTCCTGTGTTGCTGCTTTTATACGCGTCGGCGGCGGCGCAGGTTATATCGCTGTTCTGTGATTGGTGGGCGGTGCGGTTCAGGTGTTGACGTTTCCTCCACCTGAGGTCGTTGACCGCGCCGATTATTTCCTGACTGTATTTGGGCCTGGATGGGTACGGCTGTCCTTGTTGCGTTTGTGTTTCTTATTGGTTCTGCCCGTGTCTGAGAATTCTCCAAGGATTTTTGTTCTTCTTGGGTAATTGGATTGGATTGTCTTTTGAGGAGACTTTTCCAAGTGTTGGAGATGTTTTGTGCATCGTCTCTTTTGTTGAGGCTGTTGGTTCTCTCTATTTCGAGGGCTTCTCTAACTATGCGGGTTCTGTAGTGTTTGATAGGTGCAATCTGTTTTGTTTCTGGGAAGTTTATTGTGTGGCCCGTTTCCTGGTGGTGTTGAAAAAGGGCTGATGTCGTTTGCTTATTTCTGATGTTGTTCTGGTGTTCCTGTACTCTGGCTGAGATTCTTCTCAAAGAATACATCGGACAAACAAATAGAAGAATCTCAGCCAGAGTACAGGAACACCAGAACAACATCAGAAATAAGCAAACGACATCAGCCCTTTTTCAACACCACCAGGAAACGGGCCACACAATAAACTTCCCAGAAACAAAACAGATTGCACCTATCAAACACTACAGAACCCGCATAGTTAGAGAAGCCCTCGAAATAGAGAGAACCAACAGCCTCAACAAAAGAGACGATGCACAAAACATCTCCAACACTTGGAAAAGTCTCCTCAAAAGACAATCCAATCCAATTACCCAAGAAGAACAAAAATCCTTGGAGAATTCTCAGACACGGGCAGAACCAATAAGAAACACAAACGCAACAAGAACAGCCGTACCCATCCAGGCCCAAATACAGTCAGGAAATAATCGGCGCGGTCAACGACCTCAGGTGGAGGAAACGTCAACACCTGAACCGCACCGCCCACCAATCACAGAACAGCGATATAACCTGCGCCGCCGCCGACGCGTATAAAAGCAGCAACACAGGACCACGCAGCTCATTCCAAGTTAAGCAGCCGCAAAGGAAGCATCACTTGAAAATGCCAGCTGAGATGTTGGCGAAACGTCGTGAAGACACAAACAACCAACGGATTGAAACCCGGAACACCACTACTGTTCATTCTACCATCCGTGAAACACTACATTATAACATAGTACACCTCTACGGGGAGGAGACCTTCAGAACAACAAAACGCTTCGAAACACTAAGGTCCAAAATCACAACATTATGTTGCGACATAACATTTCTAATAAGATGTCGCGACAACAACGTTCTGCCTACGTGTACCAAATTGACTTACCATTTAAGGACAAAAAGAGCAGAAAATATCCTAAGAAACACGAGCAAATCGCTTCTAAGAGAACAAATTCGAGAAAAACGGAGACAAGTTGCCCAAACAGAAAAAGCAGCCTACGATCTACATCTGCAACTGAGCAAAGAAATTCACCCGTTACTCTGGCAAAAAGTAGATGAGTTATCAACCTGGAGGACGGAAACAGACTTCAAGAACAGAACCGACAAACAGAAAAATAAATTTGCCCGACTTCTGAGGAAAACCGAACCAAAAGTAGAGCCACTCGATATCAATAAAGTGGTTAAAAACCTCTCTGACTACCAACTCTCAGAGGAAGAGAAACACATCCTTAGCAAGGGTTTTAACTTTGCAGTGACACCGAAGACGATTCCAACAGAGGACATAATCGCGAACATCGAAGCAGCCCTAGACCAAAAGCCGGACGATGAGGCTGAAATAATACGTCAAGACGTAGCACGTATTCTCAGGACCAGCAAACCACCAAAACCAAACATAAAACCGTCCGAAATGAGAGCCCTCAACAATCTAAAGGCAAACAAAGACATCACTATATTGAAAGCAGACAAGGGAAATGTCACAGTGGTGATGAATACGGAAGAATATAGAACAAAAATGGCAGACATACTCCAAGACGACACATACAAAAAAGTCGCAAGAGACCCAACAACATACCTTGAGAAGACAACAAAAGATAAAATCAAAGCCGCCAAGCTTGGGGCAGAAATCGAGGCTCGCATAATTCCTCGGGAAAAAGCTAGCAGATGCCCTAAACTATACGGGTTGCCAAAAATTCACAAGGAGGGAGTGCCATTAAGACCAATCGTTAGCGCTATAGACTCACCAACTCAACAACTCGAGAAATATCTTGCAGAGATCATGCAGCCAACCAGCGAAGAAGCAGATTCCTACGTCAAGAACTCAGAACACCTGACAAATATAATTAAAAACCTTAAACTGCACAAAGATGACCTCCTAGCTAGCCTAGATATAAAGTCACTTTACCCAAGCGTACCAATTGACGAGGCTCTAGACCAAATAGCTACAAATGAAGATTTCCCAAGACACATTATCGAACTTGCAAGACACTGTCTGAAGAATACGTATTTCTCGTATGAGAACAACTTGTATAGACAAACAGAAGGCGCCCCCATGGGATCCTCACTATCACCAGTAATTGCCAATCTCTACATGAAGTATTTCGAAACCAATGCACTAAGTAAAGCTAAAATGAAGCCGACTTTTTGGAAACGCTACGTGGACGACATCTTTATCATATGGCCTCATGGAAGACCCAATCTTGACAATTTCCTTGATGAACTAAACAACATCCACCACCGAATACAGTTCACGTTAGAAGTTGAAGAGAATGGCCAATTGCCTTTTCTTGACCTACTTATTACAAGAAACAATGACCTCACAATTGATTACACGGTATACAGGAAACCTACACACACTAATAGATATCTGAATGCTAGATCTCATCATCACCCTTCCCAATTGCAATCGGTAGCCAGTACACTGATATCCAGATCTATACGCCTAACAAAAACAACGAACCGACAAGAAGAACTTCATAACATCACAACCGCCCTAAGACAAAACGGATACCATGAACACACAATCAAAAAAGCACAAAAACAAGCCACGAGACCAACAACAAATAAGGAAGAATACGACATGTCCAAACCAAAAACTAAACTGCCATATATAAAAGGTGTAACAGACGTGATTGGAAGGATTCTAAGAAGGCATGACATTTCCACAATCTACAAGCCGCAGACTACCTTACACAAAATAATAGGCAATCCAAAAGACAAAATACCTTTAGAAAACCAAGGCGTATACAGCATCCCGTGCAGTAACTGCGACAAAGAATACATCGGACAAACAAATAGAAGAATCTCAGCCAGAGTACAGGAACACCAGAACAACATCAGAAATAAGCAAACGACATCAGCCCTTTTTCAACACCACCAGGAAACGGGCCACACAATAAACTTCCCAGAAACAAAACAGATTGCACCTATCAAACACTACAGAACCCGCATAGTTAGAGAAGCCCTCGAAATAGAGAGAACCAACAGCCTCAACAAAAGAGACGATGCACAAAACATCTCCAACACTTGGAAACGTCTCCTCAAAAGACAATCCAATCCAATTACCCAAGAAGAACAAAAATCCTTGGAGAATTCTCAGACACGGGCAGAACCAATAAGAAACACAAACGCAACAAGGACAGCCGTACCCATCCAGGCCCAAATACAGTCAGGAAATAATCGGCGCGGTCAACGACCTCAGGTGGAGGAAACGTCAACACCTGAACCGCACCGCCCACCAATCACAGAACAGCGATATAACCTGCGCCGCCGCCGACGCGTATAAAAGCAGCAACACAGGACCACGCAGCTCATTCCAAGTTAAGCAGCCGCAAAGGAAGCATCACTTGAAAATGCCAGCTGAGATGTTGGCGAAACGTCGTGAAGACACAAACAACCAACGGATTGAAACCCGGAACACCACTACTGTTCATATATATATATATATATATATATATATATATATATATATATATATATATATATAGTAACGGAAATTAATTGGGTAGCAGCAAGGGATAAATGATTTAGAACACTCTTTTAACCATCCAAGCTTTCGACCCTTATTGGGTCATCTTCAGGGATCTACAAGGTATTTATTTAAAAAATGTAATACAGTGATTGCACATCTAAAACAACTTACACTTATTTGAGATTATATCATTAAGATGTTATAAATATATTCATCAGTGGACAATACAATTTTGGCAAGTAGGTTTCTATACATATATCTGAGCTCGACAATATAATATTTAAGTAAATGTAAAAATTAATTCTTAACGACAAAACAAAACACCACAAAATTAACCAATTGTCAAAAAACCGAAAGGTATATCGGCATCAAATATACTTGTCGGGCCTTCGAGAGTTCAAGGTGTCTAATTATCTATTTTATGTTTTTAGCTAACTATAGTAGAGGCCACCTGTAGAGAAAGAAAAATTCAGGACTGTTGATTGTTAAAGTCACAGATTAATCTCTGGTTGAAGTATTGTCTTTTCTTAAAGGTTATGTTGGACAAAACGAACAAATAACAACAATAAAATGATATCGAGGTACAAGAGGAAAATAGAAATTAATTTGAAGGCAAGCTGCTACTATCAATAATTAATTGAGTGTCAGTAAGTACGCGTACACGTCACTTAGATTATCTATGTCCGAGCGTTTGTTTATACACTTATCACCCGTTTTAGTTATATAAGCCATTTCCAGGAAAAGACGTTTTGTGATGTTTTGCTCCTTCTCCAAGATAGCTACATTATTGTAGTCCATTTCATGTTGGGTGGTTTTCCCATGGGAATGAACTTCAAAACTGCTGACAATAAAGTTAAAAACTTATAAATTTAGGTAAATGATTTTATATACTCAGTTACTATTCAATCTTCAAATTAAATTAATAATAATTATTGTAACTCATTTTTATAATTTAAATCCGGTTAACGGTTAAATAAAATATTAAAATTTTTTAAAAAGTGTTTTCTGTTTTCACCGATATAACAGTGGCGCAGTCAGTAGCATTCCTCTAACGCATCTAGAACACATGTTTGATCCAAACTAAGTGCCGAATTTCGAATTTAGAACACGGGCGACCCTAACCAAGTGTTGAAAAAGAATAACCTTTGGAACACGGACATTCCTCACTAAGTGTCGATTCGCATTTAGAACATGGACATTCCTCACTAGGTGTGGTGGTTCCTAAACCTTTAAGGAAGAACAACGTTCAAACACAATATTTTCAACTTTAGACAGTCTAACCGGCATCGGGAAGAAGCAACCTGCTGTAGCACAGCTTACGGATCTGGATTTCATCTACAAGGCATGAAAATAATTGCGTAAGAATTATCTCGTTTTTCTTTAATTTTACTGTTCTATTGTCATTTATCTGTATTTTTATAATTATTTTTTTTTCATTCCCTTTATATTTATATTTCTCTAAAACATTCAAAATGGTAGACACTCGAAACACTGCCAACAATAACGCCAATACAGGCAACACTACCAATACCGGTAGTTCTTCAGATCCAACTCATTCTATAGAACCTTATAAATTATCTGAAATTTTTTCTATGGTACCGGAATTTGACGGTAACCAAATTTTTTTAAACAGTTTTATTAATGCTTGTAGAACAGCTTTAAGCATTGTCACGGGTTAAAATTTACCTTAGTAACAGCTAAATTCTTACCTTATAATTTGTAAATATTGTAGGATTTATCGAGGCAAAACCGGTTGATTTAAGTTCGATTATAGTTAATCGCCAACTGTTGTTTATTATTTTCGGCCATAAATTATATTTAGTTGTTGCTAAAATGGGTTTTGTAAGTAATGTATTATTCTTGTTATTGTTTGAAAACACTGACAGTAGTTCATCTGATCTACCCTCTCGTCGATAACTTGTATATTGTGGTTTCGCAGCCTGCGTTCGGTCATATTTATAACTTTATTATTAAAATCGAAAATAAATAGGGAAATTAAGTAATGTTGGGATATTTGTTGTTAGCTATTTAAATAATAAGATTAAACGTATCAAATGACCCCTGTTTGTTAGTAAGTTGTTGGCTGAATAAGCTATGGTTATTGTCCCTATAGTAGTAGAGGCCATCTATTTCTTCTGAAGTGTGTCAAATCGAGTGAAGGTTGATATTTGGGAGAGATTCTGTCTTTTCACCTAGAGTTTTCGAAGTGAACACGTGTTAACGAGAAAATTTTTGAGAGTTTAATTTGCATCCCTGTACATCGGGGTCAACTCAGGTTGGATTAACGTAATTAAGCTTCATTGGTTTCCATCGAATCTTGAGGAAGAGATTTTTCTGAGTTTTGGTAAATTCGGTGGAAAATACGGCATTGTGTCCGGATATTTAGTAAAATTTTCTGTTGGTGAGTACACGTTTCTTTATCCATGTAATTATTCGATTTTTATGGTCCTTTTGTTTCTTATGAAGCAGACAGTAGGGAAGACTGGTATTTTAAAACCACTTAGGCAGCAATCGTGGTCGGAATTTGCCCCATCATTGCAGTTAGCGACGAGGAAATTGTTTTTACCCAACTACCAGCTAGGGTATCACGAGTTTAACGAAGTAGAATAACCCTATCTTGATAGGTGAGTCACGTAATTTTATTTTTATATGATTAATAACGCCATTTAATCGCAATCTTGGTTAATATCTTTATTTTACAAATGTATTTCTTTGTGTCGTATGTAGGTTTTATTAATGTGAAACTAGACTCCTTTTCGCTTATTTTTTTTTACTATTATTAATTAATTTTATGTTAAATTTTGATTTAATTTATTGTTATAATTTTGTTGTGACTGGCAAGTCGGATTTAGGTTCGTTGAGTACATTTCAATCATTAGTTTTGCTTATTAAATGTAAATTCAGAGAAGTCAATTGCTAAATGTTGTATTATTCATGTAAATTCACTTTGTTCTTTCATTGCAGTATAAATTTAAGTTAATGTATTCAAGTTGTATTAAAGTAATTAAGTCAAACTAATTCAAGGAGTCATTAAAATCTGTTTAAGCTATCGTTGATTTTATATTACGATTTTAGGGTCCTAGATACAGGCATAAGTTCTTGTTACCGGCTATAGTCCTAGAGACAGGCTTCTTTTGAGAGCAGGCCTGATACTTGGTTCGAGCATACGTTATTGTGATTGGTGCAAGCCTTTTGGTTTTGGAGAAGGCTTGATTTTGGAACCGACCCAAGTATTAGACAAGCAAAGGACTGCAGGAACTTATTAGTTTAACAGATAAGCTAACTAGATTTAAGTCGTTAGTTAAGAGTAATTTTTCTTATATTTTTTTTGTATTGAGTGTGATCACACAGATTGGTAAATTTAACTTTAATATTATTCATATATTCATTTTGTTTTTCTTTATAAGTATATATAAATATCAATAGAATTGTCAAGCACAAGGCTTGGCAGTTGTGTAAATTTTTAAATTTAACTTTTATTAAAGAAGGGTCTAGTTGATAATTTGTTTTATTTAGTTCACTTTATCGTTATTTTCTGTTATTGTGTAATTCAATTGGAACTGTTAAATATTAAAAATTTATTTAATTATCTCCAGTGGGTAAAGTAGTGCCTGGAACAACAGGGGTTTCCGATTTTGACCGTCTAAACTAAATCGGTGGCGCTACTCACTAATATTTGTTTACTTACCTCTACGGCTGAGCTGGGCACTAATTTGCCAGTAGAGAGACCACTACCGAACTCAACTGGAGTTGTATTTCCTTTAGTTAAATTTCTTTATTTTTCTAAATTTGATTTTATTTTAAATTCATTAAAATACGTGGCAGCATGGCAATCGGAAATCAAAAAATATTGCTTACTCTTCATATTAAAAATAAACTAAAAGGCCGAGCGTCTGAACTAATTAATTCACGCGACCCAAACACATTTGAAGAAATTAGAAATTTATTAGAATCTCATATTGGTGACTCTCGTGATTTAAATTCACTTATTCAAGACCTTCAAAGAATGCGACAGCTTAATAACGAAGCAAAAATGCATGCATCTATTAACCAACAAATTTCTTTTTCCGTTGAACAAAAAACTGCACAAACTAATCTTGTTGATTCTCTAGTTTTAAACACTTTACTTACTGGGTTAGAACCAAGAATCGGACAGATAGTACGAGCAAGTAACCCAACGAGTATATTAATAGCAACAAATAGGGTTAAACGAGAACTCCAGTTATCGTATTTTGAAAATCAAAAATTTCAAACCCAAAGAAACCCGAGTACACCGTTACGTAAACTAAATCCACCAACAGGTATTAAACAATGTTCATTTTATAAACGAACAGGACATACAAATAACGAATGTCTTATATGACAGCGACAAACTCAAGTTCCTATACAAAGTTCGTTTAATAATTTCCAAAATCATCCAAGAACGACACAACCACCAAACTTCCAAAATAATTCTCAAAATCAACAACAACATTTTAGGACTCATCCTCAAGGCCCATCTCAACAAAATCGTCCACCAATTACTCAATTTAATAATAATGTCAACTTTCCAAGACCATCAGTTATTCAACCAAATCCAAACTATAATAATTACCACAAAAATCAACCCCGAACTTACCACATGAATCAAAATCAACCCTTGTACTTTTGCAATGATTATGAGCAAAACTTCAATAATTACTATTCCGATAATGGTATCGACCTTTATTACGATTACGATCCTCTCAATGATTTCGATTAATATGAAAATTACTCTCAAACATATAACAATGAATATGATCATCCTGATCATGTTACAACAAATAGTCAAAATCTCGATCAATACTCTAATGAATTCGAATTCACCATTGATTTACCAAACATATCAAATTTTGAAAATCAGGATTTTCAACAGGCTATTCTACCTTCTACCCCTCCGATATTAGATCAAAACAATTCGGTAACACATATACAAACACAAATCCAAACACTGAATTTGACAGAAACAAACCCCAATTTACGTGGCCTCCAGCAGAAATTTCTCTAAATCCAACTTTTTCAGTAAATTCAAAAAATTTATATTACATTAAAGATGCTACCAATAGTTTTAAATTATTAATTGACACTGGTGCTGGAATCTCAATTTTCAAACCTGCAACTTGTTCAAATTTTGAAAATCGAAACAATGACAATGTGGCAATTCAAGGAATAACAAACGAAAAAATAATAATAAATGAGTCATTATTAATTCCATTCTTCTCAAATGATGATCCACATAAAGTATACATTTGCAACCTTAACATTGAATTCGACGGAATACTAGGATCAGATTTCTTAGAACATTATACTGGCTTAATTGACTTAAAAAATAAACAACTTATTACAGACTTTAAGACTATACCTTTATATAAAATTGATGACGAAACTAAACATGACCTACAACAACCAACCATTAATTGTGAAAACTCAGAAAATCGTCGTGTCATTAATTCTACAAACTCTGAATATAAAAATATTCCAAGAAAGATTGATAGCCTATACAATAACGTAGTAAAAATTGAACCCCGAACAGAACAAATGTTTTAATTAAAATGTAACCTCAGAAACACAGAAGCAGTTTTAATAAATCAAGTAATCGAGAAGGTTCGACTACCAAGTCCAATAGTCAAAATAAATGAAAAAGGTGAATTCCTTACTTCGGTTTTAAATATAAATGCTATAAATAAAACTGTCAATTTTTCAAATCTGGAACTTGAACCACTAAAACTAAATGAAATCTACAATTTCAATTGCAAAGACGAATATTCGGTACAGCCGAATCGGAATTTCGAAATTAAAAATCAACTACGTTTAAACCACTTAAATGAAGAAGAAAAGGATGAAATCGAAAAACTCTGCTTGGAATTTTCCGACATTTTTTATCTAGAAGGTGATCATCTAACATTTACCAATGAAATCAAACACACCATAGACACTAACGATACAAGACCAATATTTACAAAATCATATCGATACCCTCAAGTCCACAAACAAGAAGTGAAAGAACAATTAAATAAAATGTTAAATCAAGGAATAGTCCGACCATCCTGTTAACCTTGGAGTTCCCCAGTATGGGTAGTACCAAAAAAGATCGATGCGTCCGGAAAACAAAAATGGCGTGTTGTAGTGGACTATAGAAAACTAAACGAGGTAACCATAAATGACAAATACCCATTGCCAAATATATCAGACTTATTGGATCAGCTTGGCAGGTGCCACTATTTTACTACCTTAGACTTGGCGTCAGGGTTCCATCAAATTAAAATCGATCCAAAAGACATCCCAAAAACAGCTTTTACGGTTGAAAACGGTCATTTTGAATTTGTTCGAATGCCGTTCGGGTTAAAGAACGCCCCATCAACATTTCAAAGAGTGATGGACAATAGTAGGAATACAAAACGAAAGATGTCTTGTCTACATGGATAATATTATCATCTATTCATCCACCATTACTGAACATATTCTACGACTCACAGAAGTTTTTGAAAGGTTAAGAAAAGCCAACCTAAAGATACAGCCAGATAAATGCGAGTTTTTAAGGAAGGAAGTGGCCTACTTAGATCATATCATAACAGAAGACGGAGTCAAACCTAATCCAGAAAAAATAAGCTGTATAGAAAACTTTCCCCAACCAACAAACCAAAAAGATATTAAATCCTTTTTGGGACTTGCTGGATATTATAGAAGATTTATACCTAACTTTGCCAAAATTTCTAAACCACTAACTAAATTATTACAAAAAGATGTTCCTTTTAATTTTGACCAAGAATGTGTAGAATCATTTCAAAAACTGAAAAGCGCTCTGATATCGAGCCCTATTCTTATCTACCCTAATTTTGACGAACCGTTTCTACTTACAACAGATGCCAGTTCGTACGCTATTGGAGCGGTACTATCTCAAGGTCCAGTTGGACGAGACTTACCGATAGCTTACGCTTCAAGAACACTTTGTAAAAGTGAAACCAAATATTCGACCATAGAGCGAGAACTACTTTCGATAGTATGGGCTGTAAAACATTTCCGCCCTTACCTCTTTGGGAAAAAGTTCACACTAGTAACGGATCACCGTCCTTTGACATGGCTTTTCTCAATTAAAGACCCCGGAAGTCGTCTGGCAAGATGGCGCCTCAAATTAGA
The DNA here is from genome assembly GCA_964028335.1 of Altica lythri. NCBI lineage: Eukaryota > Metazoa > Arthropoda > Insecta > Coleoptera > Chrysomelidae > Altica > Altica lythri. The sequence continues at coordinate 26,057,117 of OZ034806.1, read as the reverse complement.
GGAATACGACTATCAAATTATATACAAACCTGGTAGTTTCAATAGAAATGCCGATGCTCTTTCTCGAATAAAAATAGACGAAAATCAAAACACGCATAAAACGGAAAACTGTTATGCAATACATGAAACTAAAGAAGTTGCTGGCTATTCTGGCAAAAACA